>CM046458.1:69557452-70034952 GCA_025506515.1 Flaveria trinervia
TTAAAAACACACCCACTTCAACCTTAAGCAAAACGTACGTAATCTTTTGGCCGGCGAATATCGACGGACACAGGTATCATATCACCCACAATAAGACACACAAACGAATTTATATAAATAAATTCATCCATTAATCATTAACTTCAATCACACATTGCTACACACAACAATGAACAATTGTAATCTTTTCGCCACCATAGCCATTGTTGTTCTGTTGCATTCACCGGAAATGGTACAATGCGATGAATTTGCCGTTGATGGGAGAGTATATACGATTATATCCGATCTCATTTTTACTATTCTTGATAGATTTGTTGGAAATCAAGCTTCTTTCTGCGTTAAAGATCGGTATGTTTGATTTGAATTTGGTGTTAATGAGGTGAATTTGCTTCGAGTTTGTTTGTATGAAGTTGTTATGTGGTGTGTAGGGTGGTAGAATTCGATCGAGCTTTTAATTTTACTTCTGATTTGGGATTTTTGGATTCTTGCATTCGGAAAACCAATGGTACGAACTCACTCCATTAGTAAGAAATTGTGTGAGCATTAATGTTTTCGACTTTTCGTGTGTAGTTAAAGGCACGCGCCTAGGCCTTGAAGTGCAAGGAAAGTACATTGTGTGTGGTAAGGCGTGGAAGGCGCAATGTGGCTATACTAGTGTAAAGTTGTGTGAACAAATAAAAAAACCTGTCTGAACTAGACTAAACGGTCAGAAGCAACCTAAAACATGTCAAAAACAACTAAAAATAGTTTGTTTACAGTTTACACTACATGTCTTACTAGTCTTGTGTGCTCGCCTTTGTAAGTTCCTAGCACTTAGCCTCAAGGCATATATTTTGGCACATCGAGTGTGTCTAACATGCCTTTGACTACCTAGGTTTTCACTATGAGGCTGGACCGGCTAGTCAAAGCGAGTACCTGAAAAGCCTGGTCATGGCTATTTGAGCAATTTAAATTTAAATCTACTGGTTACTAGTCGAACTAATGGTCACATGGATATCAAAATTTATTTTGTTTGAGTTAAATTGAATTTTTACTTTATAAGGTTTGAAAAAAAAAACTCTTTTCCATTAAAATATTACAAACTCTTTTACATTCAAAAGTCTTAGAAGTTGATTTAGTCCAGAAAATGAAACTTTTGTGCTAAAATTGAAACAAATGTAAAATTTTTGGATTGAAATTGATGTTTTAATTTTTTTTGAGAAAAATGATTTTTTTGTCAAACCCTAGGAAGTTAATTTACTTCTTTAAATTTCTTATTTTATGATTAATTTAGTACTCTAGGCTCCATTATTTATTTAATTAAACTAAACCATAAACTACACATATATACATGTGTGTATGTATACATAGTTTTTATTTTTTTATTATATATGACCTCATATGTTATTAAATTCAGCCTCATCAATCCAACTAGTCGACGGGTAAGACGGTTTTCGTTATTTAGTCCGGTTTTGAAAACATTGATGAACATCATGCTCTCTCTTTTATCATCTCTTTGATAACATCTTGATGATATGAATTTTTGTGATTAATCAGCAACAGATGTTGTACGACGCGTGTGTTATGCAGCCGAGTTAAACGATTACTTTAAAGGCTTCTTTTCAGGTATCAATTATCTGAAGCCTAACAAAAACTGTAATCTAACATCTAAGGTTCCGGTTGTGAGCCAGGATGGGCATGTGCCACTTCGCTCCCAACCGAAAACATTGACATGAAAGATTTTACGAACACGCCTGCACGCACCGAGGACTGTCAGCCTTGCTGTGAAGGTTTCTTCTGCCCGAAAGGTCTTACTTGCATGATACGTAAGTAGTTGTCTTGTTCAAATGTTTTTCAACATTTACAAGAATATTAATTTGTACTAGATATCTTTTAATATTGTTTCTGTTGTAGCTTGCCCATTGGGTGCATACTGTCCAACTGCAACTCTTGATACCGATACTGGCATATGTAAACCGTAAGTTTGAGTGCTTTCAGTATAAGTTTTATTGTTTTTCCCCGGACCCTCTTGTATGAGTGGGAGTTTTACTGTATATGTTTGTTTGTTGTTTGTTATTCTATCTGTTTTACATGCTATTTGTTGCATGCAGATATTCTTATCAGTTGCCTCTTGGAATGCCTAATCATACTTGTGGTGGAGCTAACATATGGGCAGATATTCGCACCAGTCGCGAGTTGTTTTGTCCATCAGGGTCATATTGTCCAACAAGTACACAAAAACTACATTGCAGTAGAGGGTATTAATCTACGTCCCTAAGCTTCTCTATACGCTTCAAATACTGATCTCCGTCTTGTGATTCAGGCATTACTGTCAAACAGGCTCTACATCTCAGAAATGTAAGTGACCATTGTGTAATTTAGCCAGTTTTGAATTAATAGTGTATTTATAAAGCAAAGGAGTACATATGTTAATGCTCTATTGTTGTCGTTATCTTCAGCATGCTACAATTTGATCTCGTGTGATGATGGAAGTTCGACTCAACATATTCATGCATATGGGGCAATGCTTATAGTAAGCTAACCTATGATTCTATGAACTCGCATATTGTTAACGCGAAGTCTAAAAACTAAGAGGCAACAACTGAAATCTCAAACTGTCAATGCCATCTGAAGCATTTAGATTTTAGACTGCACTTATTACAATCTGAAATGTGAAAATGCATCTGTCGTGTAGATACTTAATGAGCTAATGTTCAATTAATCCTGTATCTAGGTGGGAATATTTACTATTTTGCTCGTAATCTACAACTGCTCTGATCAAGTAATTACAATTCGTGAAAGAAGGCGTGCTAAATCTAGGGAAGCAGCTGCAAGATGCGCGAAAGAGAAACTAAAGGCACAAGAAAGGTGGAAAATGGCAAAAGAAGCTGCTATGAATACTACAGATCAAATATCTTA
The DNA here is from genome assembly GCA_025506515.1 of Flaveria trinervia. NCBI lineage: Eukaryota > Viridiplantae > Streptophyta > Magnoliopsida > Asterales > Asteraceae > Flaveria > Flaveria trinervia. The sequence goes on from CM046458.1 coordinate 69,560,351, forward strand.
TGAAAAGGATGCTCCAAGAACAGTAGAACAATCAAACTTACATAAATGTAGTGATGATGTGGATAATGATGATCCAGGTACTTGTAGTTCATCATACATATCATCCCAAGAACACAAATTGGAGCTAACAAGTCAAACATTTATTAGTAGAGATGAAGATCACAGCGTGGAGAGTACACATACGAACAGTAAAAAGAAGTTACAAAAGGGAAAACAAATCAACACTCATAGACAGATGTTTAACTACGCGTACAGTCAGATTGAGAAGGAGAAAGCTATGCAAGAAAGTCGGAATCTTTCTCTGTCAAGAGTAATCTCAATGGCTGTTAACAGAAGACGACCTGAGATCGAGATATCTTTTCGCGATCTAACAATTACTCTAAAAGGAAAAGATGTGCATCTTTTGAGATGTGTTACTGGGAATATCATGCCAGGTCGTATAACCGCTGTCATGGGCCCGTCTGGCGCAGGTAAGACAACATTTCTTTCTGCACTGGCAGGAAAAGCACACAGGTGCAGGATAACCGGTTCAATTCTTATAAACGGGAAACCTGACTCGATCCATTCGTATAGAAAGATAATCGGTTTTGTTCCACAAGATGATATTATTCATGGTAATTTAACTGTTGAGGAGAATCTATGGTTTAGTGCAGAATGCAGGTATGCCACCAATTTACTATACACTAACTAAAACAGTTTTAGTAGTTTTTTAACATCTTGTTATAAAAAAATTGTAGGTTACCAGCAAGCATGCTTAAACACGAGCGGGTTCTACTTGTTGAGAGAGTTATAGAGTCTTTGGGCTTACAAGCAGTTAGAAATTCATTAGTTGGAACAGTTGAAAAGCGTGGTATCTCAGGTGGTCAAAGGAAACGGGTCAATGTTGGTTTGGAAATGGTGATGGAACCATCAGTATTGATCTTAGATGAACCGACTTCTGGTTTAGATAGTTCATCGTCTCAGTTACTTCTTAAAGCACTTAGGCGCGAAACCCTGCAAGGGGTTAATATTAGTATGGTGGTTCACCAACCAAGGTAACTAACTAATAATATTTCAACCAAAATGCTTAAGGATTTCAAGTAGTTCATTTTTTATTAATCTTTATATTTGTTTGCAGTTACTCGTTGTTTCAAATGTTTGATGATTTAATACTTCTAGCAAAAGGCGGACTAATGGTTTACCACGGGTCAGCAAGGCAAGTTGAAGAATACTTTTCCGGGCTTGGAATTAATGTTCCTGATCGCGTTAATCCACCAGATTATCTTATAGATGTTTTGGAAGGGATGGTTAAACCAAACACGAGCTCGGGTGTAACTTATGAACAACTTCCTGTTAAGTGGATGCTTCATAAGGGTTATCATGTTCCCCCTGATATGCATACAGATGCTGCTGTGTTTACACAAGGTCAACTTTCCAGCAATGAACTAAATGATAATGAGGGTGCAACAGGGGATGTTATTCGCGATATATTCTTAAAAAGAAAAGATTTGTCCAACCGTTCAACTCCAGGAATTCTTGTGCAGTACAGATACTTCCTTGGAAGGTACTAGTCATGTCAGGTGGGTTGGGTAACGGTCAAAACTGTAATCTTTTTATACCTAAAAACTTTCTTGTTCAACTTTTAAAACAAATAACATGCGTTCTAGACACTATTACAAATGTTATTTGATTTTGCTAGTCTATATTTTTTCATAAATTGATTTAAAAGGTTTTATGCATAAAATAATTTAGACAAGTTCAACCTAAAGTTAATTTGTTGATTTCACCTGTTAGAAACAAATGATTATCTGGATTAGCTGTTAATTAGTGAACAGGTCGAAATGCCAGATCTACTTTTATAGTTTTATGCTTCCTGTTTCAACGGTGATACTTTATCAGGGTTGCAAAGCAGAGGTTACGAGAATCTAAGCTACAATTAGTAGACTATCTCATCTTATTACTTGCTGGGGCATGTTTGGGGTCCATTAATAAACCAAATGAAGAATCATTTGGGGCACCTGGTTACACATACACCATTATTGCAGTATGTAAGTAACTAAGCACCTGCTTTTGACTTTGAGTTATCATCCATATGACTTCTTATGAACATATATGAAAATTTTTCATATGGATAATGTTAAAATAAACAAAATTTTGGTTGTTCAGCTTTGTTATGCAAAGTGGCCGCATTGAGAACGTTTTCATTGGACAAGTTGCAATACTCGAGAGAACGCGCATCTGGCATTAGCAGTTTAGCTCATTTCCTTGCCAAAGATACCATTGACCATTTCAATACAGTTATAAAGCCAGCAGTTTATCTGTCGATGTTCTACTTCTTCAGCAACGAGAGATCTTCTTTCGCAGAAAATTACACAGTTTTGCTTTCGCTTGTGTATTGTGTAACTGGCATTGGATACATGTTAGCCATATATCTTGATTATGGTTCATCCCAGCTGGTTAGTAATACACATGACAGATAAAAACACCACAACCTACACACTGCAGGATTTTCATTCCTACTCATGTAGTTAAATTTTATGCAGTTTGCAGTGCTCCTTCCTGTAGTTTTGACTCTCATTTCAACACAAACCGAAACTTGCGACTTCTTGAAAACTGTTTCAAAGCTCTGCTACCCTAAGTGGACGTTGGAAGCATTTATAATCTCCAACGCAAACAGGTACTACCATATGATGAGTGATGACACCTATATGTCAATAATACGATGAAATAAGAGTATGTTTTTTTATTGTTAGGTTTTTCATCAATAAAACGAAACTCTTATCCAGAAAACATTGATCATGCAGGTTTTCCGGAGTGTGGCTGATCACACGTTGTGGAGCACTTCTAAGATTCAGGTACAATGTACATGACTGGGGTCTTTGTATATGCATTCTCTTCATGATTGGTGTAGCGAGCCGAATTTTAGCTTTTATTGGTATGCTTATCGTCCATAAGAGGTGAATCCAGCGTTTTCATGTTCCTGCTATGAAAACTAGATCCTATAGGTGTTTGATTATAGGGTACAATTAGAAGCATGAATGTTGTATCAAGAAAGCATTGTTATGTTATTGTGTAGAATTCATAAATGATGTATAAGATGCAATAACCAAAGCATGTATGCATGCAATAAGATGGCAGGGGAAAATAAATCATACTGTGTATATAACCAGAATCAATCACTCAGCCTTTGCAACTTAGTAACAAATTTATTAATAGCTGTAAAACGTACGTTGTGAGACTAAACATGACATAAATCAGCTAATTTCACCAGCTAATCTGTTGAGGCTAATAGCAATGCTAAATAAACCATAATAATGATTTTAATGATAGCACAATCCTGTAGAATTGGCACAAAAACATAGCAAAATCTACTTAAAATCAGGCTTCTCCGGGTAGGTGCACCCTGATCTTTGAATAATCACATTGGAGGCATAGCACCCGGCTCTCACACATTCCGTCATCGGCTTTTCAAGAACCATTTGAGACAAAAATCCCCCAACAAATGCATCACCTGAATACAAATTAAAAACCCAATTAAGAAATTATTTATTTACTATTGCCCATTTAAGACATTTGATAAAGTTATACAAACCTGCTCCATTGGTGTCAACAAGTTTCTCCTTTGGCAAGAAGACGACAGGATATGTTGTAACTTTACCATCCTGAGCAACTACAACAGGGTCAGCACCCTGAGTGATTATAGTAATCCTCTTGTGGGTCCCTGATGCTTTTTGTAATTGAGATATCTTGATTGCAATCTCCTCCACATTATCAGTCTGAAAGACGGGCAATCATATTTTAATATACTGCTTTTAATCATCTATATTTTGTATTGTGCTCAACCACCAAACGGTTCTTACCTCCCAGCCATGAACTTTTGAGAATGTTCTTGCTTCGGTTTCATTTCCAAAAACATAATCCATATACCTGGATTATTATGTAAACCAAATGGATAAGATATTTCCTGAGCATGGACAAATAACTTGATAGAAAACAGATAAAACTCACGGTAAGGCTTTATCTTGAGCATCCTTAAAGAATTCACAGATGAATGGTGCAGATAGGTTCATTGTGAAAACCTACATGTTCAAGAAAAAGTAAAACAAAAAACTTAGAGGTTTTCGTTTTGAGGATTTGCACTTGAGGGTATGGGTTCTATAACTTTCTAGTACGTTTCGTTTAGGCTGACACCATAAAATTGGGCATCCTCCAAACCCACCAACAGGTTTGAGTTTAGAAGCCAATTCCATTTCATCATGTTATCAAACCCATACACCAACTTCAAATTCATTTGAGGGTTTAATATTATTATTATTATTATTACCTTGTTGGTTGCAGCTGCATGCTCAGCTACAAGCTGAATCGATTCAGGAGACACCGTAAGGAAAAAGCCAGCAATATAGATGTACTTAGCCCTCTCAACTATCAAATGGTTGGTCTTAGCAAGTCTCAATATATGCACAAAATGAAAATCACGGTTATAGTTAAAAGCTAAGTAAGGAATAAGTACCGAGTGCCCAATTCTCTGGGCGTTTTAAGTGCTCGACCTTGTAACAGTTGGCAGCAGACAGGTTGGCAATAAGTGACCTGGCACAAAGAAAATGTCTTTTTAAGCGAACAAATCCAGAAAAAAATGCTAGAACCTTTGTAAAATTGATAACTAACATGATTCTCAAACATACCACATACGCAATGATTATTTTGCTTAATTTTAAATTTGTGCATTTTAGAAAAACTCACATAAGCAAGTGAATACAGTATAATGATACAAATTATAAAGTTGCACAGCATATTTGAGGATGTAAAGAGATTACTAACCGCTCGCCACCTACAACACAAACAGCACATGTACCAGTTGGTGCGGTTTCATCCTCACGATAGTGCACCTAATAACAACAATTCAACATCATAAGAAAAACATGTAATTCATTCGCTAATATCAAAACAGAACTTTAGGTGAGTTTGATCATCTTATTTTGGTTTAACTTGTTTGGATGTGTGTTTCGAAAGCAATTACATCACTTTGGATAATCATATTAAATAATTAGTTGTAATACAGTGAACGGTATAAGATGGTGTTTGGATGTGCTAATGATTTTAACTAGCTGTTTGAGTATTTGGAAATTAATGATTATCTAAAAAATTGATACAAGCAGTAACCACAAAGGATATTCTAGTAAAACTATAAGATGGGTTTCTGAAATGGGAATAAAAGTCCCTGGATGAAGTAAAATACAGTAATTATCCCCTTTTCCACAAGTCAGCTTGTTGCAACTAGTACGAAACTGATTACTCAAAACTATTTGACCATGATAGAATCAGCTAATCAGAAGCAAAAGCTGTTTACCCAAACATTAAAAACCAATTGTTGTGACTATCAAGTAATCAGTTTTAAAACACAAATCCAAACACCCCCCAAAAGACTAAACTGAACAAAAGCAAGGAGATTAGTACATTAACACCAGCACTTTTTGAGTTCTTGATCATCTCCTCCCCATACTTGTCCTTCCCGATACAACCCATATAACTTGTTGCACCTGGGATTTGAAGCATCCACTGAAGACCAGCACAAATGGGTAAACCTTGGTTTTCAGTTACATAAATTCAAATGAAACAATCATTCAACTACTTACCTGCGCAACTCGGATTGAATTCTGAGTAGCACCTACAATAAAAATATATGATATCAGAACCCGATACCGCGAAGTACAAACAAGGCAGTTTTTTGTATAAATCATACGAATATAGTCACCTCCAGCAATGTACTCTACTTTGTATTTGGAAGACATTTCATCATACCTAGAAACAACAAGCCAAACCAGAATAAAACGATTAAAATCAATAACATAACAAGAAATATGCAGCATGTGTTCATAAATTGTTGCATCCTTGTTAACCATTTGATCAGAAATGCCATAATTCTCTATCCCTATTACATATATATCTTCTACAGTTTTCTAATAGTACACATTTTTTGCCTCGGGCGCCCTTTTTAGGGTTTAGGGTTTCTAATAGGGTGAAGAACACTTACATGGGCAGATGTTTGTCTTCAGCAAGGATGGCATTGTTCACCTTGATACCATATCTACATTTCAAAGAATCAGAGATTAGGGGGAAAACAATCTTAATCCTCAAATGATCATGAAACCATTAGTTGATAAATCAATACTGATATTAATCAATGCATATTGATAGTACACCAGATAGAATCTAAGAACAATATGATCGATTCAAAATTCAGTATTTTTACAAGATTTGGACACACTGCAATCCAAAATAAGGCTACTTTTGCTATCTACAACTCGAATTCACATTTCTTGAAAGATTTAGAACCCTAGAAATTAAACCCTAGAAAAGAAACACCGGCTATATGATCGACATTATGGGGTTTTGATCTACAACAGAACTCTAGCTAAAGAGATGGCGTAGAGTAAAAATGATTACTTTTTGAGGAAATCTTCATCGACTACAGCTGAAATGTCGAGAAGGGGATTCCCCATGCCCAAAAGGATTCCTTGGTAATCCGCCATTAGAGAATGAAACAAGGGTTTGTGAGAGAGAAGCTTAAAGCGTATATGTATAATGTATCCACGATCGACGTGAGGTTGAAGAGGTTTTATAGTGGAAGTTGGGGGTGGTAAAATGTATGGGCTAAAAGAGTGAAGGCTGCGACTAATCGATTATATATAACGCGTAGGTGGACCGATTACGATAATAGTTAAGTTTGGTTTTACTCGTTTTGATAAAAAATAATTATTTTTAAAATTTATTATAAACATCAACATACCTCCAAAACTTATAATTTGTTTCAATTTCGTTGTTTCAATTTAAATCCAAAATAAAAAAGTTTTTAGATTGAAATTTAAACAACTTATGAAACTTGTAAAAATAAAATGATGTTTGTAATCTTTTAGACGAAAATATTTACTTTATCAAAGTATTAAGGAGTAAAATTCAAATTAACTCAAATAATAATATTCAAGAGGTTTTTGTAGTCGACTAGTCGTACTCGACAGGTGTTTAAATAAAATTTTGTAAAAAAAATAACAATAAAAGAAATAAAATAACCCAACCCAACCCAACCATGACGCTTTATGCAAGTTTTACGTCGTTATGTCCACATAAGATATATTAGAGCATTCATATTAGTTTTTTTTATCTTCATCTTTATAATTATATTAAAAAGTTTTATTTTTCCTCTCTGCGTTAAATTAAATAATAAGCATTTATACATTTTCTCTCTATTACATCCACAAGTCACAATCACTTTTAAAAATATAGTTAAAAAGTTATTGGAGTAAACAATATTTTTTTAAAATATACAAATAAACAGTAAAAAAAAATTTTCTCTTCCGCTCACAATAATATGAAGAACCCAATTGATATAAATCAATTTCATATCTCCGGACATCACCACTATGTCTTGTTAAAAAGGTACGAACAAACGCAGAAAAACACAAAATAATCTCCGAATCTTTTTCTTAAACAGTCTCCAAAATTTTATATTCAATCAGTAGAACCAACACAAACAACATAAATACTAGTCTTGATGCTCCCAAAACCCTGTGATGTATATACTAGACGAACATACACAATCCAAAAGCATGTTCAATGAAAATCTAATCCCACCTCTGTGCACCCCACGAGTTTCATCATAAACATTGTACAGAGTTTTACAATCGTATCAGATTCTTTTATTATGTATCACCGAGACCTATATTTCATGAAACATTTACAATGTAATATTTGAGCCATAAACATAGTTTACACTTTACACTAATAGCACTAAAACCTTGTACTTAACAATATCATACCTGTAAATCAGTTTACTTCTAATAGAATATTCATCATGTTGATCAATAAATGCATTCATCAAATTTTCAAAATAGTAATAAGAACAAATGAAAAAATTAATGTTTAAAGATGGTCCAAAATCTACAAATTAAAATACAGCAGCATTGACTAAGAAAGATCCCATTCTGCATGGGAGTCAAACTACAAAAAAATCAACCCCAAATTTATTAAATTCTGAATCAAACACCACCCCTAAAACTCAATCACCTAATTCACCATTTTCTTGATCTTGATTTTCACTTATACTCGAAAGCGGTAGCACCCTCTTGCCGCCACGATCATTAATCGAAGACTTTGACTTTAACCTTAATCCTAGCCCAAACATATTACACAGGCTGTTCCAGCTGACTCCTTTAGTCTTGACCAGCTTGTTGATCTCTTTCTTCATAGTCAAACACTCTTTCTCCAGCTCAGACACCCGTCCCCGCATGTCCTCAACCGCCACAATCCGCCGTCGGTTTCTCTGGTGGTCAAAAGGTGTAGATTCCCACTTTCTGGGAGCAAAATGCTGCTGCTCAGGTTCTGTGAGTTGTAGTTGTCAGAAATGTATGAGCAGCTGGATACAGACGTGCAAAGCCGCATCTGCTCACAAAAGAGAACTTGGAGTATGAACCGAAGTGGTAACCTCTCGTTTTGGGCGGCATGGGTGCTGGCTTCTAGTGAGAGTTTCTGGCAGTCCATGAGCCTGCAGATTTGTTCGCAGTCTGAATCTGTCAGCCATGGATGTGCCTGCAAAGTACCAGCGGTACGCATCATTAAGTTGGGCCATAAAACTATACTGACATATTCAGGGTATCATACTATCATGCATTGTTGAGTTGATTGACTATATATGATGTTGCTTATTGAGTAAAGGATAAACTGCAAGGCGCCAGTTTTTGAGGTCAAATAAACGAGACTTCCTCATTAAAATTTAATATTATGGAGAACATAGATGAAAGGTTTCTTAAAGTTGTTGCGAACACTGCATTTATGAACATTTCGATTTATATTTCTCAAAGAATCAGTATCCTTACGAGTTGGAAAATTAACTGGATATGACTATCAAAAGGCAACAGAACCAATATTGAGAACAGAGGAAATAACAAAGTAACAAGTACATACCAGAACATACAATTTTGATTTTGGAGGAGGTTTCGATCCATTTACTTATGAATTGGTCTATTTGCATTATATATTATATCTAACAGGTAACCAGAAGAATGGTTAAAAAGGAAATGGTCAAATGTGTGGTTTAAAATCTCCTTTTAGGGTGACAAACCTCCTAAATATTTATTCAAATACTTAGTTTTTCTTGATAATAATGTAATTTCTGACCATATTTGACACGCTATTTGTTTACAGTAAAAGATTCAAAAGCTCCAGAAAAAGAAGTGTTGCGGGTCAACCTGACGTGACATGTATAAAAGGTTACCCCAATTTGACCCGTACTCATTTTGACCCGTTACCTAACCTGCCCATTTTCCACCTATACTAAGCTAACTATTACCTTGAGGTATATATCAATAGCACGATAGATTCCATCGTTCATTGTCCTTGCATGATCAGGAATGGTAGCAGCCAAGGAATGAAACTTTTCAAGTTTTAAGTTCACATCAGACGCCACCTCAGCAAGATAGTTGTCAAAAGATTAGCCACCATTGTCATTGGTGAGAGCAAGTGAGAGTTCCCGATCAACTCATCATCATCGTCGTCGTCTTCACTGAATCCTGACTCAGTAATTTCACATTTGTCCTGATCATGATCTACAACCATGAAATGATCAAGAATCCTTTGAACACAATCAACCTCGTAAAGTGTCTCACTTGAATAGCCCATGTTAGGAATAAGAATATCTTCAATTGAAGCTTGATCCAACTGCATCCCAATTCGTCTTTCCAAATTCCAATACACAAAGGACTGCAATGTAGAATCATTGATGTTCTTAGCAGCCTGAGAAGGAGTTTTGTGGGAACAACTCGCTTTTGACATGGGAGTAAGTCGACTATCTCTTCAAGAAGAATTTTGTGATCTGAATTTGAATCTAAAGAAGAAGAATAATGATTCCCATTTGATATGGTTGATTCTCTACCAAGTAAAAGAAGATGCTTTTTCGCATAGAACATGAGGGATCCCGCTATCCGTTCTTGATCAAGACTTCTTGATTCAACGGCCAAGATGAACCGTCTATAAAGAGGTAATCTCAGCTTAGAAACATCATCATACCACCAATCTTGATTTAAGGAAGTGGTTTGGATCCCATTCCAGATGACAGTAGAAAAAGGGTTGTCATGGTTATCTTTTGATTCTGTTCCATTCCAAACAACCAAATCTTTATCAAATGTACTAACTTTTGTTGCAAGAGCATTGATGCATCTTGAAACTATATGAAGCTTTTCTGCAAATTCAACCACTTCTTCACACGAGTCCAGTGTTTTCATGGTATCGATCCAGGTTTCAAAAACGTCACCAAGGAAGGTTTCAGTAAGATTAATGAGATTCCCTTCTCCATATTCTTCAGTCATTTGAAGATACTCAGATGCACACCGAAGAGGTGTTATGACAAAATTATCAATGAACAGAATTTTATCAAGAATTCAAAATAAGTATAGACAAATTATACTATCAACATTAAATCAAACAAGAACAACAGATTAAACGTACTTGTATTGGAGAATACACGAATTGTTTACAAGAAAAAGCACAGATTGAGGCCTGCAATGCAGTGTCCTAAAACAGAAATTTCCGGTGATCGGATCTGTTTTGAGGATACAACAATCAATCAAGACGAATGCATGATTCTGACGAAAATTGCTATACTCCCTTCATGATTCCAAGAACGAATTTTTGTGTCTTTCATCTCCCAAAATATCTGTATACATAGGTTGACAAAAAACAGTTAAACTGAATTAACTGTCAAACCTATTAATGATTCAACTGTCATCATTAAATATTATTAAAAAAAATCAAAATTCGTATTCAACTGTTTACAGTATGTAAAGATGTAAATAATAGTTTACGGTGCGTAACGTGCATGGTGTATGAATCTATATCCCAGAATCCAGGATCGAAAGGGTCTGGCTCAGAAACTATAAGAAATCAGATTGGACCTCAGATAGGTTAGGCTGCGAAAGTGGGTTGGGTCAGACTGTGCTCCAGAACTCGGATCCAGATACCAAAAAGAAGCAGCAAGAATAAATGAAAATGGCCCATGTGACCTCAGTGTACCAGCCACAGGCCACAGCAACAAAACTATTAGACCAAACTACTAAAGTTTCATCTATGGACCAAAGATAACATAAAAATATTCACATTTCGAGAAGGTGATGTAACCTGCAACAGTAGACAAAACCATAACTTTTTGAAGGTAGAAAAACCGTTGCACCGAATCTAACAAGAAAAGTAATATGGTTTGTGAACATTCTAAGTCAATTAATCTTCAAGGTGAACATGAAAGAACATAACTTTGATGAGTCAGGATGAGTCAAACAAGCTCTATCGAGGCGGATAGGTTAACCCTCTAACACTTTATTGTTAATTTTTGTAAAAGAATAGCATGTCACTTGTTAGATAATCAAGTGATATTCCGCTGATATGCTGATAACAATCACCAAGCAAGCAGAACAAGATCGAAACAAACCACGCGCTGTTGTATTCAGTATACTAGACTGAACGCACACAAATCTTAATTGACTTTATTAACTAAATCCAACAGCTCAGGAATCAGGATCCCTCTAATTTATTTAAGTAAACTTTGGGACATATATTTTGAATGATTTAAAGTATCTAAATTACTAGGTAGCCTTTTAGGTTGTATGCAGAACAAACCATAAATGTTAATGCTTAATTTTCTATTAATACATATTATTTTGAAAAAAGATAGCACATATGTCAAATACTTTGAAGGATAATACACAAAAGAGCTATCATATTATCTAAAAATTCTCAAAACATATCTTCTAACATTGAGTCATACTAAAATCAAATTCTCAGAACATATCTTCTAACATTGAGTCATACTAAAATCAAATTCTCAGAACATATCTTCTAACATTGAGTCATACTAAAATCATCCAAACAAATATACACGACTTAAATATGCTTGTGGGGACTTAAATATGTTTGTGGGACCTAATTGTGTTTCGTTAGTAGTCCTTTGGACATGCAACTGCAAGAAAAACGATTAAGATTCTCGTCATGTTTCATTGAAGGTCTATTTAAACTTTTTGATAACTTAGAGGCGGTTAAGGAAAAAGGTGAGCCACAAATTTCATGGTATATTCCTTAGGGTATGAAATGAAAGCCATAAATTTACCTGTTTCCTTACGGTATCATGGATTCCATAGTCCGTACTTCAATAACAGTTGGCCTGTCGACAAAACAAAAACACAGTTTTGATTGTTTGGTAGTTAACAGATCATATTATCATCTTAGGGTGTAAAAATACAATCAAAGTAGAATTACCACCTACCTTCACGAGCCCAATAAACTACACGATCGCCAATTTTATTCAACTGGCCTTCTTGACCACTTAACTAATCTGCAACACAAAAACCGGACAAACACCAACATAAAATGCAAGTTTTGCCTTTATGCCTAAATTTGAAAACTTCTTAGAATGGCTGTTGTTTAAGGACTCATAGTAAACATTTTCTCACCAAAAGACAAGATAAGAACTGAAACCTTACACTTCCCATAGATTTGAATGTCAAATGAAGCATTGATCTATCAATTAGCCACTACTAAGATAAACTAACTACATCACTTGTAACTACCTGACTGTCAAAATTATCATTTTGTAAACTAAAAGATGAATCAATGTCACAAATAAGCTCCGTAACAATATCCAAAGAATGTGTATCCAATATAAGCGAACCAAGTTGTCAAAGATCAAAACTATGAACAAAAAGTACCAATTGAAAAGAGAACCACATCCACAATTTCAATCAACAGAACAATTCATAAACACCAAATCGCGTTATGTAATTGGTTCATGTGAATAAATGAATTGTGCAAGTACAATGAGATCACAATGAAACAAAGAAAGTAGAAAGCTAACTTATATACTTATATATGGTGAAAAGCAGTGCAACTTTGATAAACCTACACTGGCACCCCTATGTGGTGAAAAGCATAAAAATCTCACATAATAGGAATTTTCTACTCATCTGTGACTGAAGTTTCATTTCTAAAAAAATATCAGACTTTATTCTTTGTCACTGAATGTTGATTTATCATTCTTATCAAATAAGGTTGTTAGAACATCCAATTACAGCCAAGGGCCTCTAAAGTCTAAACATATTTGGACTACTGCAAACCCATGAGAACCTAATCACAAGAACTCACTTTTGTTTCTGTTTCTCATTTTTGATTTCTTTCTCCAAGAACTCAAGAGTCGTGTCAGTGACATGATTTGGAGCACAACCTGCATCCACCATCATCTTTAAAAATCGTTGAGCTTCCTTTAATCTACCTGCTTTGCTATTAACTTCAATTAGTGTATTATAGGTGACAACATCAGGGTTTATTCCACTTTTCTTCATCTGCTCAAGAACCTTATTTGCCTCATCAAATCGTCCACCCTTCCCCAATACACTTATCAGAGTATTATACATCACCATATCAAGAAAACCACCCTCTGTTAGTTTTTTCAAAACAGCACCAGCTAGATCTGCGCGTCCTATCTTGCCCAATGCTTGAAATATCACATTATATGTTGCCACATCAGCAGAACCAACCTTTTCTCCCATTTCAGAAAGAACTCCAGAAGCCTCATTCAAATACCCCTTCTTTACCAATGAACTCATTAGTGAATTATAAGTGTAATTTACAGGATCAACACCCAAATCAGTAAAAATATCAAATAATCTGCAGGCTAAACTTAGATTTCCTTTGGTTAGATATATTAATAAGTAAGTATTCACCATATTAATATCAAATGAATCTACACCTTTTTCTTGAACACGCTTTCCCCTTGATGAAATCAATAGCTGACTCCGTGATTTTGCTTCATCAACCAAATGATCCATGTATGGTGATGATGACCATGGGTCTATGGCTTCTTTACTTGAAGAACTCGATTCATGTGAAGTAATTAAAGACATTATTTCTCTAAAATCACCTTTTCTAAACATAGGGGTAAAATCTTTTTTTCTTTTCTTTGGATCATTCATCAACACTTCCATATTAGCCTTCCATTCGAGAACAGCTGACAGCAGATTACCATTTTTGATACGCTTTAAGAGTCTATCAGTCAAATCCAATCGATTATCTGTGCTAATAGCTACCAAAAGATGAGTTATTGTAACTAAATCAACAACAAATCCTCTGGATTCCATTTCTTCCACCAATTCCAGAGCTTCTTCGATCATTCCCTCTCTACATATATGAAGTACAACAATGGAGTAGGTGATTCCATCCACAAACTGACCTTTCTTTTTTAAATCTTCAAACAATGCATATGCAGCTTGGCCTCTTCGGTTTTAAATAACCCATCAATCAATATATTGTATGTGGAGCAAGAAGCCCTCACGCCATCATCAACCATTTTCTCAAACAATTGGCATGCTTCCATAAGTTTTCTTGATTTCAGAAACCCATCAAGCATAGAATTATACACAATAGTATCCGGGCGAAATCCATTATGCTGCATTTCACTAAAGATTCTGGTGGCATCGTTCATTCTATAACATTTATAGCAACCTTGTATGATTATACGATAAGTGAAATCATCGGCTCATGACCCGAGCTTTTCAATTCCTCCCAAACAATAAGAGCATCATTCACTTTCCCATTGAAGCAAAGAGACTGAATTAGACTGTTATAAGTGCACAAATCAGGAGCCAAAGAATCACTCTTTTCCTTCATCTCTTTAAAAAGATTCAGAGAAGCTTCCAATTCTCCCCAATTGCCAAACGCATGAATACATACATTATAACCCCACACGTCCATAGGAAAATTCCTAATCTTTTCTCTACACTTATAAAAAACACTTCTAAATTCTGATTTCATCCCAGCCTTTCTTAGTGAAACAAGCAACTCATTACAAGCAGCAAGATCAATGAAACCAACGTCTTCATCCGTAACAGAATCCAATAACTTAAACAATGTAAACAATGCCATATTCAAGTGATTACTACGAACAAGTGCGATAACAACAGAGTTGTAAACATCATGATCCAACTTATCTAAAACATTCTCCACACGATCCAAAACTTCAAGTGCAGAATCGAAATTACCAGACTTTATGAAAGAATCAAGGAGGGTTTTGAACGTTGATGAATCAAGAACAACCCCTTCAAGATTCATGGAGGAAAGAAAGTCAAAGATATAATCTTTATAAATCACAGGGTTTACACAAAGGGTTTTAAGCATCTGAGAGTAAGTAGCCCTCGAGGGTTTGTAATCATGCCTGAGTGAACACCACTTGAAGAAATCAATCTTTTTGGATACATCAAGAGAGTTTCTTCTAAGGATTTCAAGAACCAGTGAATCAAAGAGTTGAATGAAAGTTGAATCTCCATTGTTGAGTTTGCGAGTGCCTCCGGGCTCAGAGAGGGATTTGACTATGGATGCAACAAGAAGAAAGGTGTTCAATTTGGGTTTTGAAGTATGGGGTTGAGTAATTGTGATTTTGCTTCTGATGTATAGCAGTTGGAAAAGGGTTTTGTTGAATGATGGTGTTCTTCGTCTTCCATGAAGCATTGCAGTTGTTAAAACACCCCTTGTTCATCCGTTCTCTCTCTGACTGCTCGTTTCAAGCCATTGTTGGATCCGGAGGTTCATCTAAGAAAACGAGTTAGAACCCACTGATATTAATATTTAAATCCAAATAGTCACAAAAAATGGCCTATTAGCTCAGTTGGTTAGAGCGTCGTGCTAATAACGCGAAGGTCGCCGGTTCGAGACCTGCATGGGCCACAGTAATTTTATATTTTGGGTCCGTACATAAATGAGTGATATTTTTTTATGCACCAATTATGTAATGTAAGTTTGTGAAGATTTCATTAGGATGTCAAAACAACTTAAATTGATGTTGAATTGTCTTATTTATGTTGAATCAGTGGTGGAACCAGGAATTTATTTCACTGGGGTCACAATTTGTTTATATACTTTTGTTTACATAAAAGTATTTTATCGGGTTGGGTCACCAACATGCTTTTTGTCGAATCGAGTCGGATCATATATAAAATAACTCACTTCGGATGATTTGATTTGGTTTACATTGGTTTTGAAGGTAATTTTTATTGTGTTAAGGTGATTTTATAAGAAATGATGTCAATTGTGTTAAAGAGATTTTGATGGTAATTTTCAAATTGATAATTTATGTAATAAACTAGTGTAACATCAAATTAAGAACTACCACACAAATTTTCATATACATTGCAAAAAATCTATAGGTTTTAGCAAAGAAAAACATACCCGGAGAGTTGCGATGTCTCTACTCTCTAATAAGAATCACAAATGAAGTTAGTGTCTCTGTTTCATAAACAAAATAAAGAAACAAATTAAAATTAGGTTGTAAGTAAAGGAACATCAAACAACAAAAAGAGGAGAAATCTAACATCACCATGTGATGTTTTATTCCGTTATTGTCTAGGGTTCTAACATCATATCATATACAGATTCAAAGTCAACAAAATTCTCAAACTAATTCATATAAGTTACTAAAACATGAGCACTATTAACATAGAAAATAAAGGATTCCTATATAGAATCAAGGGTTTTCATCTTCCTCTAAAACACCTCCATAGTTTCATACATTGAAATCAACAAGCACCAATTAAACAAAAACAAGCAGGGCTTCTAAACTATATGCAGTCTCTTAAAAAAGAAGATGTCTTTTAGAACAACATGATGGCTGCTGATCAAACTCCATTCTGTCAACAGCCTGAGTAAATTTGTAGAAGTGAAATTCCAAATCAATTTGAGGGAAGAACTGGTTGTTTCAAAGAGAGATCAGATGTTTTGATTTGGGGCTCTTTAATTGCTACACAAATTAACTATGTTCTAGATTTGTAAATACCAAAATCAACAAACAAATTGTATATTCTAGATTTCTAAATTCTAAATACACACAAACAAATTAAGCAAAATAAGTTAAGTCTAACAATGAAAACAAATTAAACAATTAAGAAACTAACCTTTTGAATAATCAATGGTGGATGGGGGATTGGAGGCTTCAAGCAGCAGCGAGCCCGAGGCTTCAAGCAGCAGCAGCAGCAGCAGCCAGAACCAGCGCGGCACTCCGGCAGGTGGCGTCCGGCACTCCGGCAGTCGAAACTCGCGAGGGCCGAGGGGTGGGGGAGCCGGGCAGCAGTTCTGAGGAAGAAAAGTCGATAGGGATGGGGAAAAAAGAAGGGTTAGGGTTTTATTTTAGGTTATTAGAAGAAGGGTAGTTTCGTAAATTTAGTTAAATATAAAAAGGAGTAAAAAAGTTGGCTGCTGGGAGCAAGACTCGAACTCGCGACCTAAAGTTGGGCAAGGCGTGCAAATTCCAGCCAGAACCAGCGCGGCACTCCTGCAAAAAACACAAAATAATCTCCGAATCTTTTTCTTTTTAACAGTCTCCAAAATTTTATATTCAATCAGTATAACTAACACAAACAACATAAATACTAGTCTTGATGCTCCCAAAACCCTGTGATGTATATATCTAGACGAACATACATAATACAAAACTATGATCAATGAAAATCTAATCCACCTCTTGTGCACCCCACGAGTTTTATCATAAATATTGTACAGAATTTTACAATCGTATCAGATTTTTTTACTATGTATCACTGAGACCTATATTTCACGAAACATTTACAATGTAATATTTGAGCCATAAACATAGTTTACACTTTACACTAATAGCACTAAAACCATGTACTTAACAATATCATGCCTATAAATCAGTTTACTTCTAATAGAATATTCATCATGTTGATCAATAAATGCATTCATCAAATTTTCAAAATAGTAATAAGAACAAATGAAAAAATTAATGTTTAAAGATGGTCCAAAATCTACAAATTAAAATACAGTAGCATTGACTAAGAAAGAACCCATTCTGCATGAGAGTCAAACTAGAAAAAAATCAACCCCAAATTTATTAAATTCTGAATCAAACACCACCCCTAAAACTCAATCACCTAATTCACCATTTTCTTGATCTTGATTTTCACTTATACTCGAAAGCGGTAGCACCCTCTTGCCGCCACGATCATTAATCGGAGACTTTGACTTTAACCTTAATCCTAGCCCAAACATATTAAACAGGCTGTTCCAGCTGACTCCTTTAGTCTTGACCAGCTTGTTGATCTCTTTCTTCATAGTCAAACACTCTTTCTCCAGCTCAGACACCCGTCCCCGCATGTCCTCAACCGCCACAATCCGCCTGTCGGTTTCTCTGGTGGTCAAAAGGTGTAGATTCCCACTTTCTGGGAGCAAAATGCTGCTGCTCAGGTTCTGTGAGTTGTAGTTGTCAGAAATGTATGAGCAGCTGGATACAGACGTGCGAAGCCGCATCTGCTCACAAAAGAGAACTTGGAGTATGAACCGAAGTGGTAACCTCTCGTTTTGGGCGGCATGGGTGCTGGCTTCTAGTGAGAGTTTCTGGCAGTCCATGAGCCTGCAGATTTGTTCGCGGTCTGAATCTGTCAGCCATGGATGTGCCTGCAAAGTACCAGCGGTACGCATCATTAAGTTGGGCCATAAAACTATACTGACATATTCAAGGTATCATACTATCATGCATTGTTGAGTTGATTGACTATATATGATGTTGCTTATTGAGTAAAGGATAAACTGCAAGGCGCCAGTTTTTGAGGTCAAATAAACGAGACTTCCTCATTAAAATTTAATATTATGGAGAACATAGATGAAAGGTTTCTTAAAGTTGTTGCGAACACTGCATTTATGAACATTTCGATTTATATTTCTCAAAGAATCAGTATCCTTACGAGTTGGAAAATTAACTGGATATGACTATCAAAAGGCAACAGAACCAATATTAAGAACAGAGGAAATAACAAAGTAACAAGTACATACCAGAACATACAATTTTGATTTTGGAGGAGGTTTCGATCCATTTACTTATGAATTGGTCTATTTGCGTTATATATTATATCTAACAGGTAACCAGAAGAATGGTTAAAAAGGAAATGGTCAAATGTGTAGTCTAAAATCTCCTTTTAGGGTGACAAACCTCCTAAATATTTATTCAAATACTTAGTTTTTCTTGATAATAATGTAATTTCTGACCATAGTTGACACGCTATTTGTTTACAGTAAAAGATTCAAAAGCTCCAGAAAAAGAAGTGTTGCGGGTCAACCTGACGTGACATGTATAAAAGGTTACCCCAATTTGACCCGTACTCATTTTGACCCGTTACCTAACCTGCCCATTTTCCACCTATACTAAGCTAACTATTACCTTGAGGTATATATCAATAGCACGATAGATTCCATCGTTCATTGTCCTTGCATGATCAGGAATGGTAGCAGCCAAGGAATGAAACTTTTCAAGTTTTAAGTTCACATCAGACGCCACCTCAGCAAGATAGTTGTCAATAAGATTAGCCACCATTGTCATTGGTGAGAGCAAGTGAGAGTTCCCGATCAACTCATCATCATCGTCGTCGTCTTCACTGAATCCTGACTCAGTAATTTCACATTTGTCCTGATCATGATCTACAACCATGAAATGATCAAGAATCCTTTGAACACAATCAACCTCGTAAAGTGTCTCACTTGAATAGCCCATGTTAGGAATAAGAATATCTTCAATTGAAGCTTGATCCAACTGCATCCCAATTCGTCTTTCCAAATTCCCAATACACAAAGGACTGCAATGTAGAATCATTGATGTTCTTAGCAGCCTGAGAAGGAGTTTTGTGGGAACAACTCGCTTTTGACATGGGAGTAAGTCGACTATCTCTTCAAGAAGAATTTTTTTATCTGAATTTGAATCTAAAGAAGAAGAATAATGATTCCCATTTGATATGGTTGATTCTCTACCAAGTAAAAGAAGATGCTTTTTCGCATAGAACATGAGGGATCCCCCTATCCGTTCTTGATCAAGACTTCTTGATTCAACGGCCAAGATGAACCGTCTATAAAGAGGTAATCTCAGCTTAGAAACATCATCATACCACCAATCTTGATTTAAGGAAGTGGTTTGGATCCCATTCCAGATGACAGTAGCAAAAGGGTTGTCATGGTTATCTTTTGATTCTGTTCCATTCCAAACAACCAAATCTTTATCAAATGTACTAACTTTTGTTGCAAGAGCATTGATGCATCTTGAAACTATATGAAGCTTTTCTGCAAATTCAACCACTTCTTCACAAGAGTCCAGTGTTTTCATGGTATCGATCCAGGTTTCAAAAACGTCACCAAGGAAGGTTTCAGTAAGATTAATGAGATTCCCTTCTCCATATTCTTCAGTCATTTGAAGATACTCAGATGCACACCGAAGAGGAACTACATTGTTTGAGTTGACTTCTACTTTGACCCCATAGCAGAATTTAGCAACAAGCAAAAAGATTTCCCGTCCTCCTGGTAGATCATGAAGTTTAAGAACACAAGATTGTTTTTCATCCTCAAATTTCATCTTTCTTGCATCATCTAAAGAATCCCCAATCAGACATTCCAATGTTTTGCTTCTAGATAATAGCGGGAACTGCAAGTTACGCAAAACAGTGGATCCGTTTAGCATAGTTACAACATAACTTTTTCTTTTAATAAGGGTTGTCTTCCTACTATGTATATATTACTGGATGCACAAACTGTATACAAATCACAGCAGCAAGCATGGATGTAAGCAACATAGAACAGAATATCTTGTGTATTTGATTTTATTTATATCACTAATCTTCTAATAACTATTATGGTTTGTGATTATCGATCCTAACAAAAACGAGTATAAACATACCTTGTGAAGTTGGAAAGAAACATCTCCAACTTCAATGGTAACATCACTTGGAAGGCCAGTTGAGCATATCCTGCAAGATTTATTTGTAAAATTAGATTGGTCCAACACTTGGGAGTAAGTAATTGTCTAAAAGTACCTTTTCTGTTTTACATCATACAAAAACAAAGAAAGTTGATATCTTAAAACTTTTTAACACACAAAAATGGCATTAATCCTCTCCATATATGTTCTGAAATTCTTATTATGTTACATTTAAATGGGAACATGAGAACTACAACTTCTAATGTTTTGCTAGCTTCCTCTGTGTTGATGAAATTATAATAACCTGAACGGTTTGACTTTCTAAAGTCAGATGTAGTAATTTTTTATATGCTTCATATGACATTGTCATTAATCTGATAACAATTTGACCCTCAAATGTAACAATTCTCACAAGCTTTAACATAGATGTCGAATTATTCTTGAAAACAAGAAGATTCCATATCAAATTATCAATTTTAATGCTAAAAACATTTGTTTTCAGTCACAAGATTTTCTTTTCCCAGTTGTTCAACTTTACTGCACAAAAATTTTCAATGAAACGTATTGCCCAATGGAATCTACACCCAAAATAGGAGCAATGCTTATACACTTATCAGTTATCACGAAATTTTAGACGCAAATGAGGTATCAAAACGAACCCATGAACAATTTAATAAAACAACAAAATCCCATTACAACTGCATCGAAATTTCACAATTGGGGATATAAAAATTACTCTAAAAAACAAAAATCCCAATGTGGGTATCAATCAAAACGAAAAACGAGAGACACCCATGAATTCCACTAAACAATCGCAAATCGAAGCGAAACGCATACAAAATCTACACTTCAACGAGAAAGTTGATAACCAACTAACCAGGTGTTTGAATTCTGATCGAAATGAAATACCCCTGATTTTGATCCTAACTTCAGGGATGCCATTGCAATGTTGAGTTCACTTTCTAACTGTAATGCGATTGGAAGAGTATTAAAGCATAAAGATTTGAATGAATCGATGGAAAAACAGAGAATCAGAGTGTAAAATACAGAAGATGATGATGATGATCAATCGAGGCAAAATGTGATGAGTGAAAATGCTTAAAGATTATCAGAAGATGATCCCTGGTCTACAGGGAGAAAAATCCAGGGGATAGTAGAATCTGTTGTATATTTGCATGACTAATTAAGCTTTGATATTTCTTTGAGAAAAGGGCTTCATTTATTAATCGATTGGCAAATTTAGTGCTTTAAGATCTTTATTTGCGAGTATACATTCTAATGGTGGTAACTTAGGAGTAGTATTAGTGTAAGGTAGAGAATGTACGTGTTTGCCGGTAAAATAAAGTTCGTGATAGTTGTTTAAAGACATTTTAGTATTTTAAAACGTAAAAAGAAATCCGTCAAATGAACCTACTATAGTATACGGTGGGGGGGAAGGTGCTACGAAGAGCAACATGAAGGTGTATGTGTCACGTGTTTCGTGTGTGTTTTTATTTTACGGTTTTCAATTTTAGGTTTTATTTTTTTAATATCGTGGGTGGAGTTCACATGATAAGCTCATAAAATGATATGTCAAGTACCTTAAGCTATTTTCAAGAGATTCAAACTACTTCTTAGATGATAGTTTTAAGTTGCGACTACAACGATTGTTACGTGATCTTTTAACACCGCACAAGATTGAATCAGGGGAAGCCATAATCTACACTATAACACTAGTTTTTACTAGGAGCGGCAATTTTCTTATATTCAAGGGATCTTATACAAGATTTGGTTTATTTGCAGCATTGTTAACTTTCTAGACTCTTAGATCAAACATTTTGAATGGATTAGATCTAATATCCAATCTCTTTGAAGCATATTTTACCCTAATCGACTATCATTTGAGTTACTGATAAATAATTATACCTTTACAAATTTATTGAAAATTCAAAACGAAAAAGAAGGCAATTACTTGACAAACCTCTAAAAAGTGTAAACATTTTTCGAAAATTTTGCATTTTTTACTTAGAACAAATAATACATGATTCTTTATAGGTGACCCTCGTAGGGGGCATAGCTTGTCATAATGGCGAAGCTTAAACAATGGTATACGGGGGCCCCGAAAGTCATGAGACCCAAATTAGAAGGGCCAAAAGTCTCGAAACCCAAATTAAGAGGGGGTCAGACTCAATACATATAAAATTTTTGACAAAAAACATATAAATTTATACTTCTGAACGAAAAAACTGACGGGTCTGGACCCGCCTAGCCCTCACAATACTTCGTCCATATGAGGGACCAAACAAAACTTTATGTAAAAAATAGGTGGTTATAAATAATATTTTAAAGAATGCAATCTCACACTTCACAATTTCAGTCCTTGTAATTTGCAAGGTCTTGTTTAGTTGATTAAACTTTACAAAAAACATAAAAACTTCTCAAGGAGACCTGCACGTCTCATTAGTGGAGGCCCATCGCCAAGGACACCACCATCATAAACGACCCGCTGACGAGGGCGTGCAATTGACTGTCTATGTGTCTGCATCTGTTAGTTTTTACCGACACATCACGGGTAGTCTAAATAAACTAGAGGTCACCACCAACTTCGTATACATGTTATATGGTCATAGGAGCATGATATCTTTGATGTTGTGTTAAAATGTGTAGCTGTAGTTTTTCTTTTCTTTTTCTACACTTATTACAATGTAATTGAATAAACTGGTTTTAGTTTTCCAGAACGTGTCATTCAACCATCAGATACATGACTAACATTTGAGGTAGAAGTATAAAAACAATATAACATGTGATAATCAAGTGATTATCAGATGAATCAACTTTTGCTCCTAACAGGACATGATCACATACAATTCAATTGAAATGGAAACTGAACAGGTCAAACCAAAGCAGGGTGCCTTGTTATCGGTACATCCTCAAATTAACACTCAACAACCTTGCTACTTGTGCTCAAAAACAAGATCAAACAATGCTGCATCATATACTTCTCAAAAACTACACAATCTATGGCTTAGAATTAGCGGTTCCAAACTCCAACAACCAAGCGTAATTCTTAACTCGACAATCCTAATACCAGGAATCAACAAATTTGTATCATTTAAGCAAAATAAGACCCAATGACCCATCAAGTCAAAGCTCTGAGTATTTGCTTTCAAAAACTTAATCTAGCCAATCTACCACTCCTATGATGATCAACTTATTCTGCTCTAGATAGAATCATCAATCAGAATCATCAATCACCAAACTAAACGCAACTGATTTCCAAAAATAGGTATGTGAAAAAAGTAACATAAAAAAGAACATTTTCAACAAAATAAAGATCATGTAATTAGCAGATGAACCCAGTAAGAAAAATCTGTAATATGTAGCATCCAGGTAAAAGTGATCACACAAAATTTAACTGCTAATTCAGCAAGTAGCATATCACACAAACCCGGTGTAGTTCACATATCTGACGATCAACAACCAAACCTTCAAAAGGGTGTCTCAGTGGTAAGTACTTCAAACAGAGGTCACGGTCAGCTTCGTCCAGTTTGTTCCCTTTAACCCCTTGAAACGCATCCGCTCAACACAAGCCGTGTCTTACCTAATCTCATCGGTTAGCATGGGATTTGGCTATTTCCACCTAAAACAGTTGAAAGAAACATATGGAACAGGTATTGAACATTCAACAATCATATCAAGATTTGAACTTGTGTAACAATCACAACGAATCATCATACACAATTAATCCTAATTGAGCAATTAAGAGGTCAAAATTATCCTAAACTCAAAGATCAACAGATATGCATACTTTCACACAGAACACAAAGCGTTAAACTTCAGCAACCAATCTGTAAACCGCAAAATCCCAATCACATACACACTTCCATGCTTACAATTACACAATTCAACAGTTTAAACACATAATTTATTCATACACAACCAAAATCGATCCTTATAAATTATAATCTTCTTCCCATTCATCGACTTACATAAACATCATCATATGCATATCTGCAACTTCAATTGTAGTAGAGTTCAAGGCCCATGCCATCGTGAATCTCGTAGTCCTTGAGGGTGATATGATCCTTGTAGATGTTGTACCACTTCTGGATCCTGATCTTGTCAGCACGGGTTCCGGTTTGAGCTGCAACGAGCTTCTTCAAATCGCCGATTGTGTCGTCGTCGTTGCACTTCACTCGCACCTTCTTCCCCAAACGATCGTTCAACACCACCTCGATCATCTTCTTCGAATGCTTTGAGTTTCACCTGCAATTCAATTGGGGATATTGATGGTATCAATGTGTTTGATTTGAAAATTGAAACCCTAATATCTGATTTGACGACATTTGTATGTGATATATATCTCAAATAAAGCCAAGGGGGTGGGTGAGTGGGTGACTTTTGGTTTTAAGAAGTTGCACATTCACCCCCTCAAAATTGAAAAATGTAATTATAGTGTCGTGAATTTCTTTATTTGTTATCAATTCAATTATGTTGATATTTTTTTTCAAGAGTTAATATTTTTTCTCCTTGAAATTTAGCTAAAGTAATCAATTTTTTCTTTTAAAAAATTAAAAATATCAATTTACGTTCAAAAGTTTTATATATTGTTTTAATTTTATTTTAAAATTTTCATTATTTAGGATAAAGTTGAGATAAATGATAAAACTTTGAACAGAAATTGAAACAAATTATAAAAGTTTTGAAGATAAATCGATATTTTTAATATTTTAAAGGAAAATTATTATTTTTAACAAACCTCAAGGAGTAAAATCAAACTCAACTCTTTTTTTTTAATAAGAAGGCACCCACTCAAAAAAAGAAAATTGTTTTAACTCTATTTGTGAATTTACTAGCCGAGACGAGCCAAACCAAATAAGCCTTTACTCATGATTGGCTTGTTTACAAAACAAATCGATTTGATCGGCTTGTTTTCAAGACTGCATTTGAGTAAAACCCTTTTATTAGCATCATGTGAGTAATTGTTTCTCTTGGTCTCTAGGTATTTTTTTCAAATTATACCTTATGTAATTCTCCAACCGATCATGTTCTTCACTTTTTAACTGCTAAAGTCACTCTAAAATTCTTGATCATTATTCTTTTCAATTGTAGTTCCTCAAAGATAAATCTGTAAGTTTGTTTCACACTTTTTGTGAAGGCATAGTTTAGATAGTGAGCATGAGGTTGCGAGGCGGTCTAGAAACTGCTTCAAGGCGTATGTGTGTCTGGATTATAGTTGGTCAAATTATGGTTTATCGAAACTTGAAATACGTATCAACAATTAAAGGGATAATGAAATTATGAATGACTTAACTAAAATATTATGCAAGTTTCGGTTATGCATAAAGTTTATTCGTGGTTACTCTCATCTCACAACTCAGCTTTCAAAGACCTAAACACCTCGGCGCACTTCACTCTATTTAGAACCAAGGCAAAGAGTGTTGTTTGTGGTTACTTGACTTGTTGCAACACAAGGAGACAACATTCTAAACCATCTTCATGGTAGCAGGTGAGGTCCGTGAGGATACAAAACTTTATTTCTGATCAAGTTTGTGGCCCAAAATTAAGGGAACCTTCGACATCATGACATGTTAAAGATTCAACTTGTTAAAACAATGTGATTCGTGAAAAAGACACAAACACAGCTTTTATTTGAAACCATGCTGACCTGAAATCTGGTGAAACGCCAAATCTTTTATGTGGAAATGTCAGCGAAAACTGTTTCACAATTTACCTGAAGATCAGACCCCATCGGCAGCCATAGAATGCATGCTTACTCTTTTGATGATCTGCTGATAGTTCCCAAATTCTTGCAGGGGGAAGCATCATCAGTTCAAAACACAGTATAAAAGTGTTATCGTCAAAGCTATTCATCTGGTAAGGCTCCACACATAAGATAATAACGACTTCACTAAAACAATATTTATCAGACCTATGTTTACAAGCTAAACATAATGAGCCTAACAATATCCCATATTTGCTGGATACTCAAATTCCACACAAATAATCAAAATATCTGAAGAAGTTTCATTAGAGATGTTTGAACATCTTTAACGAACGTCTCTCGTCTTCACCTGCTTTGTTGAGGGCAGTCGAGAAAAATCAAGAGAGCATGGTATCATTGATGGATAGATAATAACAAAATTATAATAATAATAACAAAAACAACTTAGCTTTGTGCCATAAGCAATCATAGAATTATACAACAATTTCGTTTCTGAGATTCTACCTACACCCTTCATCACTACCACCACAACGTTTACAGCAATCAAAAGCGCTTGTTTTATCTTACTCAACCCAACTCATCCTCACCCCAAAAATACAAGCCGCCTCCTCGTGTCTGGTCTATTTCCATCATGAAAACATATATATTTATATATAAAGCAAGAGTAGATGACCGCATTCATAGAGTTTGCAATTTTATCATACTCACCTGATAGATATCAAATTCGTAACTCCTTCAACAGCTTTTCCAACTTGGATCCTTGAAATTTGGCCTTCTCTTCCTTTGGTGTTGACAAACCCGTGATTGTGCTGGTAGAAATTGCTGGAGGCTTCGTAGGAGGCTTTGAATCTTTGGCAGCGGAGGAGGCGTTTCCATTATCTTCTATTGGTGGTATCGAGGTGGGCACTGACGATTTGATAGGGGGTTTAGGGATATTGGGAGAGGAGTAATCCGGAGTAGCTTGTCTTATAGTGACTGGCGGTGCTACACTGCACATGGTTGGCGGCATGCCCCTGAATTGTGGTGGTGCTATACCCATATGTGGAATGGGAAGAGGTGGAGCAGCAAAAACAGGAATGGCATTGCGTATAGTGACTGGCGGTGCAATCCCGTGATGAGGCCTGAAGTGGCCAACAGGGATATAGGGTGCAGCTCCAACTGCCGGGAACTTGTGTGGTCGGGTAGTTGTAGGGGCTTCATTTGTGGGGGTGGTTTTGAATTGTTTTTGTGGAGCTGGGTTTGAGGGTATGTTGTTCTGAGGTGTTTTGTTGGATGTTCCTTCGTTATCTAATGACGTGGTGACATTAAATCTATTCCGAGGGGTCGTTTTGGGGCATATTAATGGAAGTATTTTTGATGTTGTGGATGGTGTTGACTGTGCAATATGTGGCTTTGGATTTGGTGGTGGAAAATGGATTGGAAGGGGTCTGTTGAACATTCTTGCCTTAAATCTAAACTTCTGTAAAGCGCGAGCTACAATCACGTGCTCCTGCTCCTCAAGAATCCCTTTTTGTAATGATGAACTCTCTGTTTGCTGGGTCACTGAACAGAAGAAAAGTGGGTCATTTGTGTCTTCAAGTTCATATGCAGAATTCTGTGGGTATTATAAGACTCCATCAATAACAATACAAACTGAAATGGCTTACAAAGTTTTAAAGATGACCAAGCTGACATCGCGGCATTCTTTTCAGCTTGCTTCTTATTCTTGGCTGGTTCACCAGTAAATGTACAACCAGCCAACTCAACGGTGCATGTGAAGATGGGCAAATGCCCAAGACCGGACCTAAAAGTTGTGTATGTTGGTAAAGATGCCCCTACTCTTTGAGAAACCTCCTGCAGTAGGTTCTTGTACACCCCTGTCTCATCCTGACCATATCAAATTTATCATGTTTTAGGTCGTTGCAATAAAATCAGAAATAAAGATCCAAACCAACAAGCATGGATAAAAAGAAAAAACTTGCTCACTCTATGACTATACAAAAAGACCATCCTAACTCACCACCTCTCTAGTTAGGCCCTGTTGGCAACTGCATACATTATCATTCAGGAACTTAAACACAAGAATAAGGTGATGATTTTGTCAAAAACAGATTAAGAGAAATATGCAGTCTTCCCTCATACAATCATACTCCAGTTAATCAAAATCGCCTTTTGTTTTTCTTGATTAACTTTTAAGCCCTCATTAATTCCTAATAACAAAGCAAATTCTTTTACTAGGATCACTCATTCACCTTCCTGACTCTCTCATCCCCAAATCAAGACCTTGAAAACAAAAGCATAATCTATGGCAGTTTTCTGCCTTCTCTCACACTTGCCCCCATCATAATTCCATATCTAGCAAGTTTCAAACCTGATAAAACAAAAACCTACTATTCTTCATCTCAATCTGTATCTAAACTTACAAGTTATAACTATCCTACAACAATGATAACAGAAGTACAAAACAGACATTCATGATTCATCCTCTTCGTTCGCGTTAACTCCCTACATCTGTTAAACTGAAACAGCAATCGAATTTATCAGGACATATACCTAAATCAAACGTTCATCTCAAAAGAACTAATCAACAAAACAAAAGCCAAACCACCACTTCCCACACATCAACCCTCACAAACCCTAGAAACCACAAACCACTCACCAAAATCCGAGCAGCCAACGAGTTCGACGGACCACGGCTCGCAAGCGCATTCAACGCCACCTCCGCCGCCGAATGCTCCGCCTGCCTCAACGTCGTGCAGTAGTTAGGGCTCTCATACGTCTCACCGTTGAAGTTCACCGTCGCCTTGAACCGCGGCGCGTGATCTGGACCTTCTCTGATACTCGCATACGACGGCAGATTGAAACAGCTCCTCTGCGCGAGCTCCTGCAGCTGGTTCTTATACATCTCTCTCAAAACCTCAAATCAACCACCAAAAAACCTCTGTACTCCACTACAGTTATCTCCGATCATTCGATCAAAGGATCAAACATCCGATCGGTAATGCCGATCACCGATTTCCATTGTGTTCTTCACCGATCGCACTCGAATATCTTCTAGGGTTTCGATTTCGCGAATGTATACGTACATATATCTGTATGTATCTGTATAGATATAGGTATAGATATATATATATATATATATAGAGAGAGAGAGAGAGAGAGAGAGAGAAAGAGAGATTTTGTGAACTTAGATAACAACGAACTAATGAAAGTGTGTTTGTGAGAGTACAATATGTAGGTGAGTTGTGTTAGGATGTGGTCGACCTCATGGTAAGATGTGTGCCTGTGTGAATCTGGACGTTGGATTTGTGATGTTTGTGGATGGATGTATGCGATGCTAAGGTGTATTTTAGTTGTGGTGAGGGTGTGTGACTGTGTGCATGAGATGTTTTGTCATTTGATCTATTTTGTGGTGGTTCTGAGAAAAAACCAAAAGGTGTTTTTTTCTTATTTTTGTTTATGTTTTATAAAAGATATTTGAAAACATTAAAGATTTTTATATATGATAAAATGATGGTTTATATGGTTAAATTGTTTATTTTGTTGAAGTGTAATGAAAAAGGTTATTTTTTTATATAATTAGGTTTAAATGTTTGAATAAAGTGTACATTTATACTAGTTTGACCCGTATTTAATTTATTAGAATAAAGTATAAATTTCACATGTATTTTGTTATTTAAATATGAAAAAAGTGGGTGGCATAGTAGTATCATGTCAACATCAAATTTAACCAAAGCATAATTGGGGGCAAAAACCCATGACTCATCATTACTATGTTTATTTATGATTAGAAGGATAAATGTTAATTGTACTTGGTTTGGTTGAGAAATTAAATTATTTAAAACTATGTGGATTAAACAAAAAACCTTATGTAGATTTAAGGGTAAGTTAAGATATGTGAATTTGTCTTTTTTTGTTTTAAGAGTTTCATAAAGTTTGATTCAAAAATATAAAAAAATGGTGATGTTAATTAGGGATAAAAGATGTTACGGGCAAAAGAAGAGGTCAAATTTATAACATGTAAGATGGTTGGTCATGGAATCATAAGTCCCGGGATCCTCCTTCGTTAGCTCATTATGATGTATTATCAAGAAACGGCGTTTTAAATAATTATAATAACAATTGATTAAAATCGCCCTCATAAAAGTAGATTTTTCAATTGAAAGACAGACTCCAGATAGGCTTCCAACATCAAGCAATCAAAGAGTTCAAGGTGACAAAGATTGGTTTGATGAATTAGCCACTTTAGTGCACTCCTTGATCTTCAATTGAGGTTTTTCCTCACTATCATTGAATCTCTAATCCTATAGATATCATCACTACAACACTCGAAGTGGTATGGTAGTGGTCACCGCCTCTACTCTCACTAAAAGGTCATTGATCACAAAATATATATATAAGGATGCTTAATAGTGTGTACAAAAATTTTCTCAACCTCACTTTTTTCTTGTTCTCATTGTTCTTTACATTGATATTTATGTTGATAATGGAAATATTGGAATGTGAAAGAGAATAAAGTAAATATCAGTTTAAAGAACTTATGTTTTTTTACTTTTAACATGCAATAGGTTAACACCAAGTGTAATCAATTATAAGGTTTATAAGAGGGTGAAAATGTAAAAAAAAAGATAGAAGGCCTCATGTTCGGCCACGAGAGTTTGGGATCTCTACACAATATGTCATACTCTTTAAATCATTTCTTGAAATATACTTGTTTGTGTTGTTTTACTCTATCACCTACGTGTAATTACTTTGATCATTCAGCTCTCCATAATCAATCTTCATCACTAAGAGTTTAAAATATGATCTTTAAGTTGAATATAGACGTTAGTTAAAATCAGCTCTTCATAACATTAGTACATTCAATTTTATAAAATTCTAAAACTTTAGTAAAGTTTATTCATATTAAGATCAATGGAATAACATCTAAGGTTTACTCGGGTAACCCTTTATGATTAATTTGACATGTTTGGGTATGTTTAGATTATGTGATTAAATTAACAAAGTTTGAGAGTGTCATACTTGTTACAATTAAACTAATTATCAGACCGAAGTTGGGTAGAATGTCGCAAAGCTGAAACTAACAAGATGATTAATGACTAAACAATGTAAACAATACTCTAAAAAGGGGTGGTTGAGCAAACTTGATTTTTCTTTTCTTTGCTTATAATTAACGACAACTCACACGCTTGTCTAATTTACTTTTAGTTCTATTTTATTTTTCACTATAGACTAGAACCCCTTATAACATCTGCCTAATTTCAAATTATAAACCCGAAATTATTTTGAAACTTTCTTAAAATGGCAAAATTCATTATTAAAGTATGTTATTTATTTAGATGATCAAACGCTACAAATATTTTATATAATCAATATTATGAATTGGGCTATTAAAATTTCAAGTAGTTTATCGTTTAATCAATTTATAATAATAATTATGCTTCATAAAATTTATCATTTTATAAATTTCAAATGTTAAAAATAAGTTTTAACCGTTAAAACATCTAATTAAATTACAAGATTTTAACCATCTTAGCAATTAAATTATAAAAAAATTACAAGATTTATAATCTTTACAAAGTTCTTGTAAATAAATAATTTGAGTAATTATTTACGTTATGAATTATAAAGATTGGGGGTCAAATTTGTAATTCTTGAAACTTTATTTTAAAAGTTTAGACATGAAATAATTACTAAAAACTTAAGGGTCTAAAGTGTAACTTGTTTTTAAAACCCAACTCATCCTCGTCGACCTCCCCTGCCTCCGGCCAAACTTCGACGATCACCAAACACCCTAAAACACTCGATTAAAATGAAATAAAATCACTCTTTAACTCTCTCGAATCGGTTTCAAACATTATATCATTTTTAATTGAATTCATTCGATTATTAAGGTTGGGAACTCGAAATCGAAGCATCAACTTAAAGCCTTAAGTCGTTCATTATGAAACGGTCTTAATTGGGTCTATAAAATGATGTTAAACCTTGGATTAACTCCCTTAAACCTTCTACAACATCAATTTCATTCGAAACACTCATATACACCATGTTCGATTACCATCTTCATCTTCGACCTGCAACTCAATCGAGGTCTATGATCGAAGCGATATTAGTCGCAATTGATAAATGGTTTTTACTTATCATCATCCTTAGAATCTACCTACAAAATTAATTTGATTATCAACAACGTTTTCACCTTGAAACTTACCCAACCATGGTCGCGACTGCATCCTCACCTTGTAACATTGATTCGATCATCAATTTAGTAATTACACACACCCAAACACTCGGTTTCACCTAGGGAACAAAAGCCCTAAGTTTGATTCCATTAACATTCACGAATCGATGGTCAATTTGATTCAATTCGATTCTAGGGCTCTTATGAAATTGGGTGATTTTGTATTTAATGTTTTTATATTCTCTAACTGAGCTTTTAACATACTTGGGGCTTATAGCCCACCGGTAACACACATGATGAAATATTCAAAATTAATTAATTAATTAATTAATAACAATAATAAGGATAATAATAATAATAATAGTAATAATAATAATAATAATAATAATAAATATAAATATAATAATAATAATAATTCTACAAATGATAAGCATGTCCAACAATCAAAACCCACATTCTTTTTTTTGTTTTCCGATAATATTGTGGTGTCATCTAGATTTATTTAAAACTTTCTTCTTATTTGGTAACTAATCAATCGAATCAAAGGAATAAAATCTTTACATGAGTTATGAGTTGGTTATAAACTCTCAACAAAAAATTATGAAATCATACGACACCATCTACACATCGGTATCACTTTTTGCTCTCTCCTTCTTATTGATTCCATACCACCGCTATTAACCGTAGAGGTTACAACACCTCCTCGACACTACTGTGAAAAGCGCTACGCTCGGAACTTCCGTTAATTGTGCACCACAAGGGGTCTTGTTGACATCGAAACGCACACCAAATCCTACCGGTCCCACCACGTTCAAGGAAAGGTAAAATTAAACTCTACGATTCCATTAGATAGCCTATTTTCTTGTTCGTAACATGATAATATAATATATAACACTCGATTTTAAACTGTGAAATATTTGAAGGCTTTGAAAGTTTTCGTCGATAGATTCCGCCCAAGCATGACCATTTTTCTTGATTGTTAAAATTTGTTCCGAGTAGTCCCGGTGGCTATTGTAACCGACATCGGCTTCCGGTCTCAATACAAGGTACCTAATGTCTTTCTATACAAACTTAAGAACTTCATGTTGGTTAAATGAAAGAGATTTTAAATAAAAACTAAAATAAATGAACTCTGATGAACAAACATGAAATAGAGCATGTTATTCAAATGAATTGATTTTTTTATTGTGGTATAGTACACAGGCCATGCACAAAAAGGAAGAAAAAATAATAGGTATATACATATAAAAGTGGAACACAGAAAAAGTATTGTTGTGAAACTAGTTTATTATTTTTTTTAAATTTAAATTACTTAATTAGTTATTTTTATTATTATTATCCAAGGTCATATAGCAAACAGGTTATATAATAATTATATACATATATTAAATGATTTTTACTCATGTTGTAACATTAATCTTCGAGGTAATCAAAATACATGGTGGTGTAATAATCTAATATTTAAAGAATATAAAATAAGTTTTGTATTGAGTTATTAAAATAAATAATTAATAAATTAAACAATAAGAACTCATTCAAAAATCTAAATTTAATTACTAATTATAT
Organism: Flaveria trinervia; assembly: GCA_025506515.1. Classification (NCBI taxonomy): domain Eukaryota; kingdom Viridiplantae; phylum Streptophyta; class Magnoliopsida; order Asterales; family Asteraceae; genus Flaveria; species Flaveria trinervia. The sequence goes on from CM046458.1 coordinate 69,594,533, forward strand.
GTAGGCCCTTAGACGTCGGCAATTGCTCGATTCACGTATAGGTTAAGGTACGGATTCCGACCATTTTCTCTCGTAGCATGAATACCTCTCGTTTGTGATATCTATCTTTAAATTGTGACTTGATATGTAGTTATTGAAGTCTATATTGTTGTTACAAGTAATGAATCATATAGTTTATATCGTTTGCATGCGATAGGATCTATTTGTTTTGTATTCATTGTCGCATGTTCCTTAAATTATTGATTATTGGTATGGCAAGTAACATTGATTAAAGTAACTTATTGTATACTTTTGACTTGTTTGTATTGTATTATTGACCTCTATACCCGAGCACATCCACCTATGGGGACATAGGGCGTCATTATGACACAAGTGACGTGCTCTACCTGTGGCAGAGCGATTAAACCACAACATCTCTACATTATAGTTATGTGCTAAGTTGTTGCACTTATTGATTAGTGTTAAAGGAGGCATATGAATCGATCTTAGAATATCATTGTTATTGTTATTGGTGAGATGGTTAGGTGTGTGTGCTCACATTCCTATCTCATAGATTGGTGCATTAAAGCTACAACTAATGTACATATTGTTAGTTATTTATTGTCATCGGTTTATATGGGTATTCTTTTTTAGATGATCATTATTATTTGATTTTCAACCTGATTATCTTATTATCATCATTATTGATCATTGCATTGCTATTGTTTACTTCCGTTACTGAGCATTCTTTGGCTCCATTGTGTTTTCTTTTGTTGTTTTCTCTTATGTCTATAGCAGGTACTTAAAGGGCTCAAGGGAACGAGTGAAGAGAGTTAACTCAAGCAGTTAGAATGAGAACATTTGGATTAATAAGACTTAATAGTATTTTATTTCTTAGACCTTATTTAAATAATTTGAACCTATGTAAGGATTTCATCTGGACCTATGTAAGGATTTGATTGTTTCTTAGTATTTAAATTATATCGTTCATGAAACTCTAATTACTTTTTATGTGACACGTCAACCCTACTCTGGTTGGGGTGTTACAGTTATGGTATCAGAGCTTAGGCTCCTTCCTGTAGAAAACTTAAACTAAATAATTAAGACATGTGAAGATTGGGTAGACGTTGGGTTAGGTTCTTTATATATGATATGTCTATTTTTTAATTCACTTTATTCTGATTAATTTGATAAGAACCATCTAACTTCCTTATTATTATCTAAATTGCATTCAACATCTTGTGAGTTTTCCATATGAGTTCTCCATGCTCATTTTTACTTTATTTCACACCTTTTGGGGTGAAACATGTTAACTTTATAAACTTTACACTTGTAAATATCTTGATACTTGTAAATACACATGCAATTCATCTTCACCTTTTTGTCATGGTTATTGGTATTATTGTGAGTGTTATATGAGATACATTATATGTTCCTGGTGACGTCATAGATCTATAGGCCTAACAAGCCTATTTGGTGCTAAAGCTGACGTATTGCCGGCTCCTGATGATGTATCACTTTTTAATCATGGAAATCAAGTACACTTAGCTAATCGTTATAAACTTATTCTTGGTCAAGGTTTGATTGTAGCTATATGTGTTCTATAAACTTACACAATTCATAACCATTGACATGAATTGCTACTTGTAAATCTTATATATATATATAATATATATATATATATATATATATATATATATATATATATATATATATATTGTATATACATATATGTATGTATGTATGTTTAACCCATGGAAACTTACCAACTTTCAAAGTTGACCATTTATTTTTAACATGTTTCAGGATTGCTAATTGAGGAATTCTTTTTGTTCATATAGGACTTGGACTTAGTTTAATTAATATCTTATGTTGTTGTTAAATCCTTTATTGTATTGTAATGACTTAATTGTCTAGTATTATTCAATAAAAATGATATTTAATATTATTTCAACTTATTTAATTTCATGAGTTATGAACAATCGTTTCACATTCGTTCGTCCCGATGATTCCGCCCTCGAAAAAATATTATCTACCAAAATGAGTACAAAGAGACACCATCCATTATAAATGACTAGATGGAGCCAAGAAACCAAATTACAACAACAATTTTCCAATCTCAAATGTACGCCACTTATCCAAGTAAGTACACACACCTTGGCCCTATGTTTAATGCATAGAAAAGTAGATTATTTGATGTCCTCCATGATCTTGAAAGTTGACATTTCAATTCCTTTAAACATCCTATCATTTCTGCTTAACCACAATCTCCAAAGGGTCATCAAAAAGTTGGTATGTTTTTGTGTATTGACTAAGCCAAAAGTCAAGTATGTGAGAAAAGGATATGATGACTTACCAATTGAAAAGTCAATGTGTTGGATATGGCTACTTACATGCTGCGCCACCTAATGAAACCTATAATGGAATTATGTAATGATGGGTGAACAAGTTGTAGGATAAGAAAAAAAGATGGTCAATGATGATGTTGACTATTCTTATGTCAAAGGGTTCTGAAAAGTCAACATTGGTAGTTTAGACAGTTGAAGTTCATGAAATCACTCACATCATTGTGTCATGTGACAATTTTCATATGAATGAAAAAGTCAATGTTAATCTGCTATTTTAAAAACTAGGATAGGTAACTCGTAAAAGTTCAAAGAAAAAGTTTGATAAATCACGCATTACTATTTAAGTGCATAACTAATGAATAAAATGTTAGTGATAAACAAATAAATAAAACTATAAGAGAGTTAGAAACACAAGATAATTTTATTATAAATCTCAGATATAAAAAATGATAGTTTTACTAAATTTTTTTGAATCATTCTACCATATGATGTTATATTGTCGTCCGTCATTTTTTTTTGATACTCGGGACAAATATTTATGTTACTTTTCAAGCCAATAATAAATTTAATATCCATGAAATACGAAATTTGAATCAACTTTACTAACAATTTACTGTGTTTTACCTTTGTGTTAAGATAAGTGTTTATATATTTCCTTTAGTTAAAAGTGATCGAGTAAAAACCACATCTTTACAAAACTGTTATAACTTGGACTAATATGCCAAAATCCATTATTTGCTTGTCACTATTTAGCCCTGAGATTATTCAATGCAATTTAAACGTAATAACTATCAAAATAATTTACTTTAAATAAGGTTTTCTTAAACTAATTATTTAATTTTAAAGTAATTGTATTTTTATCAGTCCACATTTATTAACATGCATTTAAATAACTAACCCTTTTTAGAAGAACTGGAATTTTATTACAAAAGAACTAGCAAACAACTAGAAAGAAAAAACAATAAAAACAATTACAACAGTAAGGAACTAACATTAAGAACTAAGATCACACAACTTAGACCATTCGAAAAACAAGAAAAATATCAAAGTATGTTACTTCAAATATGTGTGTTTACATATATTTTCGAGTTGATTCAATTGGTTATTTCAACAGAAAAAACCAGAACTTTATCTTTTTGTGTCTCTTTATCTTTCTTCTTGCTCTCCAGGACGACACGTTTAATAACATATCAGACGTGGCAGACATAAGGAATATGTGTTTTGGTAATTGTAGATAATATGGTGGATAATATGTGTTTAAGATCCAGTTGGTTTTTTATAGATATATAATTGAAGCTTCCCTCTCTATTTAACTCAAACGAAGGTCACCACAATGTCTTCAAATACCAATTCAGAGCATCAAGAATTGTTGTTGAAACATTTATCTTTGTGACTTTTCCAAACATTATTTAATATAGATATAATTTAACACTTATAAATTATTATTATCGTTTAATTTACTGTAATAAATGTTAATTATGCAAGTCACCGATGCATGTTCTTTTATGATATAAGATAATCAAAGTCCAGCTAACACCTACTGTCTTAAAACCGCTAACATTAGTTACCCCAAGTTTTGGAAATAATTAAATCTTTTTTTTCTAAATATATATAAACTCCATCAATTAGATCACATTATTACGTATTTTTAATAATAATGATAAAATGACGATAATAATAATAATAATGACAACACTAAGCGCTTTAATGGTGAAAGTTACTCTTTAATCAAACCCAACTACTATCGTGTCTTCTAATTAATTTTGTATTAATTATTAAAGTCCTGTCTAAAAGACTAAAATGCAAAATCAAACTCTATTTCATGAAATGTCATTTTCTTAAATTAAATAAAAACGTTACTAAATTATTTACCAAAATTAAAAGCAAGATTGAAACAGGTATTTAAGGTCAGTTTATGGATTTGTTTTAATGGCTTTTAGTAGTTGTAGATATGAATATTATCAAGCTTATCTCAAGTGTGTAGTCGAAGAAAGTTCATAGAAAAATTCCTCAACTGTCACGTTGAATCAGTCTTAATGAACTTCTATCATGACGAGCAACTTGGTGAGCTTATACTGGATATGAGACGGTTGTCGTGTGCTAAATTCGTTAGAATTCATCCCTATCATGTCATTGCTAAACTAAAAAACGACGTTTTTGCTAGATATATATCTTGTTTTTAAGGTTCTTTTCGCATATTATAATTATACCCTAAACATTGAAATTGTTAAAATAATGTCTAGAACGTAAGTACGTAACGAACAAATTGGAATCCTTATAAATACAACAATATGTATGTAGAAGAATTAAATATGTCTACTTAATAAAATGAGTTTTTTAAAGTAATATTCAATGGATGCAAACTTTTGCTACCAAAGATTTGAAGTTTCAATCCCATGGTTATTTTAAAAAATAATTAATATATTGTTTTTGTTTGTAACTAGTATTAAGCCTCCGCGTTGCGACGGGAGGTGTAAAACCATGACAAAAGCACTTATGTCACACTACCGTTAACGACCACTTAACACCGGAAAAATTTGTATTAAAAAGGAGAAGAGAACGAAAAAATATAAAACCAAACGAAAAGTCGACGACAAATCGTTGAACTACACAGGCGAAACGTAAAACATAGGAAACAATAACTAAGTTGATTTAGGACCCGAGCATTGCGTTGACGGGGTAAAATAGTAAAAAATAGGTGTGAAAACATTGAAACACACACGTACGTTGCAACGTGTAACTCGTAAACTTTACACTGTAACTTAAAAAAAGAAAATATGTAAAAAATAAAATATATAGGAGACAAAAGTTGAGAGTGAAAAAGTATTAGAGTTAAATTGTGATATATAAAAGTAAAAAAAATATTTAAAAAAAAGAAATAAACTAAAAAATACAACTCATAAAACATATATACAACACATAAAGTATATATAGTTAATAAGACATAGATAATCATTTAGACAGCAGAAAGTAGAAACTGTAATTAAATTCGAAAAATTTAAAAATTATATGTTTTTCGTTAAAAAAAAGTTCTAAAAGCTTAAGCCCATATAACTATGTTCAAAGGCCCATGGATTTTTTATACTCTCGCTACTCACAACTCATAACCTTAAGATATATTTATATACCAATGTTTATGTTATATAAAATCACACCTATATATTATAAACGGGAAAATTTTTTTTGCATTCATTTCATACTCACGTATCATTAAAAATATATTTAAATATACAAACTGGCTCATTTTTAACAGATTTACAGAAAGTAAATATAAGAAAAGAGTTGATAGTCGACAAAATGTTGCGTACAAGTAAAAGCTGAGTTAGATTTGTCCACTCCAAATTGTTTATGATGATACCTGAATAAAAAAAGATACACAACATAATTTCACATAACTCATAGATATAAAATTTGTAAGTTTGTCTAACATGTTTTTTTTTTCTTTTTAGCTAACCTATACTTCTCTTAAGCTACACCAACTCACAGGTTTAAACTTGAGTTTACTTAAAAAGACATTGCCTCTTATCATTGAGTTACAACACAAGTGATGTTTGCGTAATATTAATGCTACGTATAGATATGCCCAAAACAATAACTCTCATTACTTGTAAATATAAACTAATACTCACTAATTACGTCAATATATAGTACACTGCAATTACTAAACATTCATTCATTTTTTTGAATATATAGGTCATCGAAATGAATATCCCATTTTTAAAAATATATTATATAAAAAGCTTACGAACCAGATCCAAATCCAAAGGCTTCTAAACACTTATAAAGGCCCATTAAATTTCATATGATTCACATTTTACAATTCACTGTAACAACATTCACAGTGGAGTCTTTAAAATTATATAAGTGTGTTTGGTATATTATAGGAATAGTTTTGAGTGGATGTGAATGATGGGGAGAGAAAACGTTATTGTGGAAGGTCGCGTGACATGGTGGTTACGGGAGTCGGAGTTAATCCAACAATTATGGTCAAACGTGAATATTTAATGAGTTGACTATCTTCACATGACAAAGTATTTAAACATATTACATTATTAAGTTTAAATTTCAAAACAACAAGTTCATCATTAAGGATTTAAAATAATCAACATAAAAACGTTTGATCTTTCCAAAGATATAATTCCATCATTCCCAAATCAAGCGCATGAGAAAATACTAGTCAATAATAAGTTGGTGAACATTCGGGTTTTCATAATTTATATAACAAATCAGTTTTTTTAAGCCGTTATGATGTAGCGAGATAATATACTCAACATAAACTAGCTAGGTACTATGATTAATTCAGGTCATAAGTCCATAATCAAGCCAAGAAACACGTCGTTGCCCCACAACTATCCAGACATATAAACTCCCTCGCCACAACCTGACCAGCGCGACTGATCGCGAGAACGGGCCATTTTAACCCGATAGATCTACCAATATATCCTACGGTCTCACCCCCGAGGTTAATGATTATGAGGGATTTAGAGCCCAATAGTATCCTCCGATACTATTGCCTCCCCTTATACCGTCGTAACATATATTATACTCGTTTACCCATCATATATATAAAAACAATTAATCGATATACATGCTTTTCCCCCAAAACAATTTAAATAAAACAATATTTTAAATGAGGCCGAAGTACTCACCTTCAAATGTGACAAGGAGATGATCTAGCAAATATCGAGCCCGAAAAATAAACAACCAACTAAAGCCCTAAACACAAAGGATTTATTAATTGTCGAGTAATAAGTCTAATACGTAAATTGTTTACCTAACTCACTAGACTTATCTTGAAATCCATTTTATAAAAGACTCGTTGTGATTTTCGGTTTAGTTTAATAACTTATATTAAGTGTGAAAAATATTCATTCATTAAATCAACCATCAATCTCTTAAACAACAACTACAATACACACACAAAATAAACACGTGAAATTATATAAAATGTAATGAAAAATTTACTTAAGTTATGTATTATACAAACAAACAAATAAACAAACAAATGAATAATTAATAAAATAAAGATTTACATAAATAAGTATTTACTAATTAATAAATGTATTTTATTTAAGATTAATAATAATATATATCCATAATCTTGTTCTAGTAAAGTAAACTATCTCTTATATTATTATTTTATAAATATTGCTTTATTTATCACAACTTAACTTTTATTAATCTTTTTAGTAAATAATTAAGTTTTCAGTATTAAAACATGTATAAAACTATTTTGGACAAGTATTATTATAAAAAGATGACCTATTATGTTTGACCCAAATATCACCCGTATACGATGATTTTTGACCTGAAACCGCATGATTTTACACACCTAAACCGTACATCAAGCCCACATATATGTTATGACCATTTTATATGTTTAAATATGAATCTTTGATACCAAAAACCTTCTGAAATATTTTGTTAAAAATCAGTTCCAAAACTGTCCATTAATTTTACCCGAAATTGTCGGTTTCGACTTTTTCGCGCGTATAAAGTTATCACCGAATACCTTTCTTGTTATGGTTTTGTTATATACTTAAAAACATAAGTTTTTAACTTCAAACACTTTTATTTTCTGTCCAAAACCGGACTTCTGAGAAATTATTTGTTTTAGACCCAAAAACACCGTTTTTAACGAGTAAAACGTTTACGAGATTAAACCTAATCGTCAAAATTTTTATTTTCAGTAAGTTACTAACTTTTTAACTTATATTTTATATGTTTTAAAGTTATTTATCCAGATCTTACAAAAATACTTATCTTGTCCATTATATTTTATGGAAGATTTTCTAGTGTTAATGTCTAACTAACACTTGAGTATTTTTATCCTAATTTATTTGAGTAAATTACCATTTGCATCCCTAATGTTTTCCCATTTTAACCACTTCTATCCCTGCAGCTTCAAAGTCTCGATTTACCCCCTAACGTTTCATTTTTGTCCCCATTTGAATCAAAATAACTAACTCTGTTAAATTGTTCAGTTAACTTTTTATAAAATGACAGAACTACCCTTAACTCACACCTCCATCCACCCACCTAACTCTCTCTTTCTCTCTCTCTCTCTCTCTCCTCTCACACACACACATTTAACCTCAGCTTCCAAACAAGACCCACTAGTGAAATCAAGATTAAAATATGGTTTCTTTTGAGAATCAATATATAATCCTCTCAAATCGTATAATTTCTGAAGCTGGATACTTATCAATAACCATAATCCCTTCTTCATCAAACGATACATGTGCTGTTTGTAACTGAAGATACGAAGCTTCAAAAGAAGAAATTACAGCAAAAACAGATGAAAGTAGATGATTACTAAAGAGGTTTCAAAGGGTTGTATCACAGATACAGAAACATCAAGATTTAGAGTTTCGATTTGCAGTTGAAATTAGGTTTAATGATTATAACCTTTTGATTGGTGATGAAGACTTCGGTAGATTCATGTCGAGTGAACCCATTTTCGTTCTCAGTGGTGGATTCTTCTTCTTCGTTGAAGAATTCAAGTAGAGTGAACCCATATCGGTGATTTGTGGGAGTTTTGATTTCTGTAACATCTAGGTTGTGGTGGCCGGTGGCAATAGAGGTGGTGGGGGTTGTGGAGGCTGACGACAGTGGAGGTGGTGGTGGTTGTGGAGGCCGAAGACAGTGGAGTTGGTGGGGGTTGTGGAGGCCGACGACAATGGAGGTGGTGTGGGTTGAGGTGGCTGGTAGCAGTGGAGGTGGTGGGGGTTGTAGAGGCCGGTGGTAGTGAATGTGGTGGGGGTTGTGGAGGGGGCGAAAGTGGTGGTAGTGTGGGTTAAGGTGGCTGGCGGCAGTGGAGGTGGTGGTAGGGGTGGAGGTGGTCGGTAGCAGTGGAGGTGGTGTTGCTTATGTTGATGGGTGGAAGTGGGTGATGGTGTGGGTGAGGTTTGGAGGTGGTGTGGGTCAAAGGAGAAGATGATGATGTTGGTGGTCCCACAAAGTTTATTATTTATTTTTTTTTCCTAAGGGCAATTTAGTCTTTTCCACAAAGAGTTAACTGAACAATTTAGCGGAGATAGTTATTTGGATTCAAATGGGGACAAAAATGAAACATTAGGGGGTAAATCAAGACTTTGAAATTGCAGGGATACAAGTGGTTAAAATGAGAAAACATCAAGGATGCAAATGGTAATTTACTCAATTTGTTTTTATCTTTTCTTTAAGTAAAATTTGAATAAGAATATCAAAATTTCTGGATTGTGATCATCATGTACATGGATCATTTCAATCATCTTTAAGCTTATAAGTGAAGAACAAATGAAGAATAAAAGTGTAAACCACATATACATACATACTCACTCACACACACATTGTTTTAAAACACATTTCTTGTTAAAAACCTTTGTTGGAACCTTGGATTTCAAGAAAATCTAGTTTTTGGTAAACAAAAGTTGCAACAATCATTCAAAAGTCATGTTGCATGACATAAAAGTTCAAAGTTCATACCTAAGAACAACTTTTGAAGATTAAAGAATGATTTCTTTAGGGATTTCTTTTTATTTGAGTAGGATTTATGCAATGTTTTGCATCAAACTCATAAGGGATCCTTGAAATCCAGAAATCAAAGCTTGAAACAAGTTTAGGATGATCAAAATCAATCATGTGAAAGAGGGTTGTTCTTTGATGGTTCCAGCCATTGGTTTTAGAGAGAAGGAAGATAAAAGTGTGTAGGTGATTTCTAGTGAGAGAAATGTGAGGTTGAGTGTGTGCAAAAGATGGAGTGTGAAAGGCTCTATATAGGGATGTTCAACTGTGGTTAAAGTAATCTAATCATGTAATTAAATCTTAAAAATGGCTGGTGGATCTCTAAGTGAGATGTCACCCGGTATAAGACGAGTGTCGGTCTCGTCTAATTCTTTTGTAAAATTCTTAAACGTTCGGGTTTTTACGCGCAAATTTTCTATAAAATTAAAGTATTAATTTGAGGCTTTCCAAGGGTTCACAACATTAAATAAAACCGGGTTCAATATCGGGTCCAATACCGGGGTCAACTCGAGTTTAAACCGGGTCGGGTTCAGGTTGGGTCGGGTCGGGTCAGGTCGGGTTCGCTAAAAATCTCAAAAACTAAAACCGGTTCCAACCCTACGAGTTTAAACGGGTCCAACCCGGGTATGCCTCAAATCGGGTACTACCCGTACCCGGGTCCGGCTCGGGTCCGAACCCGATTTTTATGCCCATCTCTAGTTCACAGTTCATTGTATGGGCTCACTATGAAATCATATGGTTCACGATTCGCTATAAAGGCCCATTAAGAGTTTCATATGTTCACAAGTTCACATTATTAAAAGCCATCAAACTTAATAACTTATGGACCTGTTTTTGTATGCGTAACTTTTAAGACCAATTATAAGAGCATTCATGTCTTTTCAATCTTTATGTGAGAGTGTATCCTATATTTTGAGATGGTTGTTAATGGTTGTGAGTGAATGAGGAAAAATATTTATAAGGGTTGTACTGTGATTTCTCGTATTTGAGAAAATATGTGGAATTACGGTACGACCCGCATACATTTTTTAATAATTTAAAAATGGTGGTGAGTATATGAGAGAGAAAAGGTAATGATAAAAATATTTAAAGTATTATTTAATTGAAAGGTATTGTAAAAAAATAGTATTTTTAATGTAGATATGAAGATGAAGTTGGAGAAGCTAGTGTAAATGCTTTAAGTTAATAGTTAGTTTCTTATACGGCGAACATACACTCGCTACTCTACATCACTTCAACTCTTAAAATATTCATATAATTTTGAATCCTAATCATTGGTACGAGAATACATCGTATTACCACCATAGTATCCCTTTGGGGACACTATGTATTTTAGTAATACCTTGGGTTTTTGCCCCCCAGTCATTAACTGTATACACCGGTTTGACCACAAGTTTAACGCCAAACCAATTTGAAAATGTATAAAACCAGTTCAACGGTCTGACCACAAGTTTAACACCAAACCGATTTTAAACACCGAATAAAACAGAATTGGAGTTTGATTCCTGTTCCGTCCGGTCTGGTTTTCGAAAAAATAACAACAATATTAAACTGTTGGGTACTAACTTAAATAAGTTTAGTTTTCTAATATTCTATATATAAGTTGTCTAATCAAGTCTCTTTAAAATACGTATAAATTTATTGGGTTTCTGTAAAAATATAATAACTAATAATTAATAAATTTTAATGGCATGAGAGCTCATGTGTATAACTATACATCATCATAAATTTTATACTTATTGAGTTTTACTCTCATAATCTTATTATTCTAATAAAAGGGTAGATGTGGGTGACACGTGTCAGCACCACAATCATTTTTAGCAAAAAGTTTCCCGCCTCTCTCTCTTATTAAATAATTACTTTAATTATTATAATATTATTTTAATACTTTTTAATATCTAATAAATTAAGAAAAAAATATATTTATTAAGGTTATTTCTAATAAATTGATACTTTAAAAATTAATTTTTTAAAACAAAAATAATCAAATTTGGGAGTTATAATAAGAAAATTTTTAAAATCTTATCTTACTTCTCACTACTCTAATAAAAGGATAGATATGAGTGACACGTGTCAGCACCACAATTATTCTTAGTAAAAGTTTCACGTCTCTCTCTCCTATTAAATAATTACCTTAATTACTAATATATTATTTTAATACTTTTTAACATCTAATAATTAAGAAAAAAATATATTTATTAAGGTTATTTCTAAATAAATTGATACTTTAAAAAGTTAATTTTTTAAAACAAAAATAATCAATTTGGGAGTTATAATAAGAAAATTTTTAAAATAACATTTTTTATACGGTTGGTTTTGGAACAAAATATTTATTTTTTCAACAAAAAATTTAAAACAAATTTTTAAAAAGTTGATATTATTGTTTTATCATTTATACTCATTTCTCATACGTAATTTAAGTTATATCATATTTTAAAATATTCTTTTATAATTAATAAATTAATTATAGTAATATTTTATGCATTCAACCCGTGTAATACGCGTGTTTACTAAAGCTAGTATAATAATAATAAAAAATTATAGTTTCCGTAACTTTCAACCCTTTTATATATTTGTTCAATTTCGTCACTGCTATTATTCGTGACAAAGACAATATATGGTCCGCTTATATGTACTTGTACCAGCTGCTCTAACAACAGTACATTCGTATGCCAACTTCACTTGACATAAGTCATAACTACCGACGACGGTACCGACGGTTCGACCTTTTTTCCAGCAGGTGGGACCCACGAGTCCACGTGTATACTAGGTCTATGTGGACGGTGGACCGTCAAATGATCTCAGACCACACAATTTCTGACCGTTTTAATGTGGGCCGTCCACGTAGACTTGTTTGGAAAATCATTGTTTCCAACCACACCGAACACGTGGAAACAACTGTATGATTGAAAATTTGAAAGTACCAAAGTAATATATTAACAGTAGTACGTTATATTAAGTTTAATATTTTTACCAATGAATTTTATAATTATTTTTTTACGGCTACCTTCTCATGCCTAGAGGTCAAACCGGTTCGTGGGGTCAAACCGGTTCGGGGTTTAAACCGAACCAGTATTCTGATCATGGGTTTAAACTGGTTTTGTTCAAACAGGTTCGGATTATAAACCGGTTTGATTCACCAGATATTCGAATCTGTCAAATCGATTTAGACCGGTTTTTAATCATTGAAACCGGTTTATAAACCGGTTTTGAGGTGGGTTACCAAACCGGTTTTGAGGTAGGGTTACATATGTGATTCTTATATTATTTCTCTATTATTACATTTGAACAAAATTTAACCACTTGTTTATTTAAGTTTGATTAATTTCAAAATACAGGAACTTTACTTTTATAAAGTAAAGGTTAGATTATTATTTTAATGGCAAAAAGAATTTGAACTCATAAATCATATTATTATTTGTTAGAATAATCAAAACATAGAGATCAATCAATTAGATACGAACTTCACAATCTCAAAAAATATTGAGCATGTGAATCAAATCTTAAATGCAGGAGAAGTGTCGAGGTGTTATGTCCTTTCATATTTATTATTTCTTGGACATTATATATCACATACAAATTATTTTCAACCAATAAGAAGAGCACACGTGGACCTTCATTGACAGAAGAGAAGTGTCGTAATGTGATCTGGCCATGGATAGATGTGCGGTGTAGTGGTAAGACTATTCCTATCCATGCTTCAATTATTGTACTCAATTTTGTTTAAACAACTTCCAAAATTCAATTATAATTTCAATCATTTATATCATATTTATAAGCAGTTTAAAGTATTAGAATAATTGTAATTAATTATCATAGTCAAGAAATATAAAAGCATTCATGATAGGTTTCTTATTTTTATACGAGTGTGCATTTTATATTTTTAAAGATGGTTATTAGTGGTTGTGAGTGAATGAGAGAGAATATTTATGGGGTTTGTACCATAATTTCTTATATTTGAGAAAATATGAAAAATAACGGTACAACCCTCATAATTTTTTTAATATTTTGTGAATGGAAGAGATAGAAAATATAATTATAAAGATATTAAAAAGTATTATTAATTGAAAGATATAGTAAAAAAATAATACTTTTAGTATAATATAATGATGAGTTTGGAGAAGCTAGTGTGAATACTTTAATAACTCATAACCCATGTAGTATGATTTTTTTTTATTTTCACAAATCCATGAGATGCACTAGATTCCAAATAAACATAGAAGTGTATTTAACATCATCTCCCTTAAACTTTTAAGAGTTTAACTCTCGTCATGAATAAATTTACATTTAGAAGTAAATTAGTGGGTGTGAGTTTGTCGTATAACTAAAAGAAAAATTAACATCAAATACAAATTATGATGATTGTTATGGTTTTTTTCAAGATGAATAGTATATTGAGTAATAAAACTCATAGATTTAAAGAAAATTGATTCAAGATAATATGACCAAAAGGATGATTTTTGAATAATTTTTTTGTCCTAATAGGACGGTAAAATAACCCTCAACCTACAACGATATAATTAGATCATAAACAGGTATACATGAATGATACCCACATGTATACCTACATACTTAATGAGTAATTAATTTGTATCGTGTACATGATAGGTATGAAATAATATGATATATGATTTTATAATAGTGTATGAAAATGCGATTACTAAAGTTTATCACGTACCCATATGACCAAATGATTTATCTTTTCCATTTAAGCCTCTAAAATTGTATAAAAAGTTAGTGATTATAATTATGAATTGTATGGTAATCAATTAAAGATGAATGAACATGACTTCAAAATAGAAACTTTGGTTCCACATTGAAGAGAGAAAATATTCCAAGTTAGGACCAACATTTGAAAGGGCCAAAACTGAATCGAAGAAACCCAAAACTTTGGTCCCTATCAAATCATTTCAAACAAGTTAAGTTTTAATAAACTCACGAATATGTTAACACATAACCACTACTATTTAAAGTATAATAGAAAGTGCCAAATCTAAATTAACGTTTAATAAATCATATTCGATAAAGTTTTTCTTTTAAGAATATTCATCATAAAAAAATTATATGTATGCATTCAGGTACCCATTTGTCCCGAATATTTTGGACGGTGCCAAAGTACTACATCATCCTTACATCTTATTGATGCTTTCTCTCCGTCTCATTTTTTTCTTTGTTGCTTCTTCAAATCAAAATGAGGTTTTCCTCTTCATCCCGAATCTAACGTCACATCATTTTTCACTATCACGTTTCTTCATCCCATCTCGACACTATGGTCTATGCCAACACCACATCCACCACACTTATCTTATCATGTGCATGTAACACTTAAGTTAGTTTATTGTGGGAGTGTAAATGTTAACATGTGAATTAATAATTTATTTATATTTACTTTAAACATGTTAATTTGCATGCATACCAACACGTGTCTATGTATTTGTTTATCGTATCTCTAAACCACGATACAACGTAACAAACACATGATTAAAGATTTGATTGTGCGTGCTTCAGATTCGTGAACATAAGAATAAAAGAAGGTGGGGCAAATTGACATTAGGGACAATCTTTCAAGAAGCTTTATTTTTACACCTTAAATATGTTCAAATTACATGATCAACTAAATATTTATTATTTACTATACATTATTTTTCTTGATTTTCTCTCAGTGTATTTTTATTTTTGATTCATGTTTATATCTTCAATTAAATAATGTTTTAGATAACACATTTATTTTTATTATATTTGTAATATATATACTTTATCACAAAATCGTTAATCAAATATAAAACATTACCGTATCACATATGCTACAGTTTTGTTAGCATCTAGGGGATGAAAAAGATCGGTATATGTAGTTTATGAGATGTATCCAAATCGATAACCGACCATTGGTTACGGCCAAATGCTCCACTGAACCGTTAATTGAGCTCAGTTATGGTTGGATCGGTTAAATCTTCAGTTTTATAATAATCAGTTAACGATCTTTTGTAGGTGTTTAAGTTGGCTTGTAGGTCTACTTGAATGGTTTTGCGGCCTTCCACGTAAAAGTTCGGTTGGGGGGGGGGGGGGGGTTTCCAACTTCCAAGCTGGATATCATGAAACACAATCCAGAATCACTAAACGCAAGCTAAAAATCATTAAAAAGAAGCTGAAAATCTAGAAATATGCGGTTTAAGTAGGATTTTCACTTCGGTCGGTGGAGGTCAATATGGCGTCATACAAAACCAAACACCATAAATGATACATTGGTTATCCTCATGCACTTAACCATAAACCACTCGGTATCAGTTTTAGTTCGTCGGTCATTGCTAGTCAACGGTTAAAATTTTGATATTTATTCACCTCTATTAAACTTTATACCGAAACATACATAAAAACAAACACTCGACTCCCAACTCTACAACCAACCTTTATGTATTAGAAGTTATAACTAAATAACAAACATACACACTTTAAATAAATTAATAATCAAAGAGAGAATTACATACATCCTCTCTCCACCTCTAAAATTACAGAGTTTTCAAAATACAACCTTTTTATGTTTGTTATTTTTGTAATCAAAATTGTTTGTGCTCGTGTGTTTTTTTTGTGTTAATTTACGTTCGGTAAATGTTCGTAAACAGTTTATGAACATGTTTATTTTCTTATGAACGAATACAAATAAATAATCTCGTTTGGTAAATGTTCATTAACAATCCATAAAATCTTATATTTTTTTAACGAATGAACATGAAAAAGATATTATTTGTATTAAGTTCGTTTCGTTCGTTTCGTATACTCTCTAAAATTATATTTAAAAGCACTTTCTTCACCGTCAATAATTACACTCCACCTACTCTAAAAATAGACGTTACACATTGAACACCCTTCTTATCTCCTCATCCCCTTTATATACAACCCCCACCCCCTCATCACCACCACCAACATCCGCTCATCACCACCACCAACATCCTCTCATCACCACCACCAACATCCTCTCATCACCACCACCAACATCCTCTCATCACCACCACCAGCAGCGGTAAACATGACAAAAGACATAGCGGAGCAAGGGTCGTTCTCCGGCAAGGACTACCAGGACCCACCGCCGGAGCCGTTGGTTGACCCGGCGGAGCTGACCAAATGGTCGTTCTACAGAGCCCTGATCGCTGAGTTCATCGCCACTCTTCTGTTTCTTTACATCACTGTGTTGACTGTTATCGGATACAAGAGCACCACCGACCCCGCGTTGAACGGCGATCAGTGCGGTGGCGTTGGGATCCTCGGGATCGCGTGGGCCTTTGGGGGGATGATATTTGTGCTTGTTTATTGCACCGCTGGTATCTCCGGTCAGTTTTCTTTATCTTCTCCGGTGTCGGATTTCTTGATTTGTATATTAATTACTACTGTGTGAAGTTACAAAATTAGCCCTGCTCATTTAATGTCTCCATAAGTCTAAAGATAGTAAGATAGAATGATACATTGTTTCGTGTTCTTTTTAGTGGTCGTTCAAAAATTATATTTTCTAATGATTCATAGCATTTTTAGTTATAACTTTTAATCATTTAGGCTTATGGTTTTTTAATTATTACTTTTAATCTTTAAAAATGTTATAAATTATTTATAGATACTCTTTTAATAATTATCGAGAGTCTATCAAACAGCTTAATAAATTCCCTTTGTGGATAAATGCATAGGCGTAGTTAGGTAATTACAAAACATAATATTTTGAGTTTAATTCGTTTTTTCTTTACGAGATTTGTCAAAAGTAATTTTTTTAGAGTTATGTTTCGATTTAAATTTAAAATAATAAACTTTTGGACTAATGAGATAAATGATCTGAAAGTGAGAGAAATGATAAAACTTTTGGTTCTCAAGAGGATGGTTTGGTGGTAATTGGTAAAAGATGTGTTTATCAACCAAATGATTATGAGTTCAAATCATTTGTGATGTAAAGATTTAATGAATTTTCTGATAATATGAATTGTTGTTCAAAAAATATATAATAAAACTTCTGAATTGAAATTTATGTTCTAAAATTTTTAAAGGAAAATAGCTATTTTGTTAATACTTAGAGAGAGCAAAACTGAAGTTAATTCTAATATTTGTTAACAACTAACTCACTCGACCTTTAATTTAATATCAATCTAATATCAAACAAGCTTTAATTTTAATTCTAATTTTTTTTCATTGAACCATATACCGTTTTGATATATTATGGTTACTACAACAAATTATTAATATGTACCATGGTAAAATGTTATTACACATTGAAGGTGATGTATTAGGCTAAAACAACCATTAACCAAAGGTTACTTGAGGTGAAATTGCCTTGAATATATAAAACATCTTCTAATGACATTAGTTGTGCAACACGTTAATCGATGTATTATACTACATTTAAAACAACCGTTAACTAAAAGTTACTCCAGGTGAATTTGCCTTAAATTTAAAACAAGATTTTTCTTAAAGAACAAGAAATCGCCTTGGATTTAAAACAACATTTTGTTAAAAATGCAACGTTTTTATCAGAAAATAGACTATTTTTTTAATAACATTGTTGCGTTATTTTTATTTTTAGATAAATTGTTTCTGCATTTTACCTTTAATAAATGTATGTGCAGGAGGTCACATTAACCCAGCGGTGACGTTTGGTCTGTTTCTAGCTCGTAAAGTATCATTGATCCGAGCCATCATGTACATGGTGGCTCAGTGCTTAGGAGCCATTTGCGGTGTGGGCTTGGTCAAGGCCTTCAACAAAAGCCTCTACAACCGCTACGGCGGTGGAGCCAACGAACTAGCCGACGGCTACAACAAAGGCACCGGACTCGGTGCAGAAATCATCGGCACCTTCGTCCTTGTCTACACCGTCTTCTCGGCCACCGACCCCAAAAGAAGCGCCCGAGACTCCCATGTTCCCGTATGATCATTACCCCGTAACCGCCTAATATTTCTTAAATTGATTACAAATGCAAATTAATAACAGGTTATATATATCACATGTATTCAGTGACGTAGCTTGAACACTCCTATAAGAAGAATGTGAACAAAACTAAATTTTTTTTATAAGGCGAACTGGATATATGTAAATTAATGTATACTAACAAGCTAAATATTTATACTACTCGACAAAAAATTAACATTACGAGGACGATCGCCTCCCTGTCCCCTATCATCCTTCGTAATGTCATACATTATATGATTATAAGCTAAAGTTTATGGTTTACCCTATTCAATAATATACTTGATATAAAACAAACAAACATACTCAGTAAAATCTCACTCAAGAGCAGAGTCTGGAAGGGTTGGTGACGAGTCTTTTCTCTATCTTGGGAGATAGAGAAACCGCTTCCGAAGAGACTCCCGACTTAATAAAGAAAAAATATACTTGATATATGAATCGGAATTCTATTAATAATTATTTTGAATTTGGGTTTTTATTTTCTAGATTGATTGCAAGCGCAAATTGATAATTAACTCGAATTCGGCTTTGGTTTTAGGTTTTGGCCCCTCTTCCGATCGGTTCGCGGTGTTCATGGTGCACCTCGCCACGATTCCGATCACCGGAACCGGTATCAACCCCGCTAGGAGTCTTGGAGCTGCGGTGATCTACAACAATGAGAAAGCGTGGGATGATCAGGTACGTTAATTATACATTTTTTTTAATGATTTTTGGTTTAAGACATAAAATTTATATAAAATACAATGTGATGCATATGTTTCTTTAATAATTAGTACTTTTTGTTTTCCTGAAATAGAATGATAAGTGGAACACGACACACTATTTTTGTAGCATTCTATTTTTAAACAGTTTTGTTTTCTTCATCATATTAACTACTTATCTTTTCAATTTGTAATGTTTTAAAAGTAAAAGAATAGATAATATATGAAGAATGGCTTGTACACTGTGCATTAGGAGTTGTACATTAATATCGTGAAACTTTTTTTATTTTGTTTTTGACAGTGGATATTCTGGGTGGGACCGATGGTTGGAGCAGCGATTGCAGCCTTCTACCACCAGTTTATCTTGAGAGCAGGTGCAGTCAAAGCCCTTGGATCATTCAGAAGCAGTACTCATGTTTAGACTTCTCAATATTGTTGTATTTTATTATTTCAAACACAAAATCTGAAAAATTAAATAATATTTATGTTTGAATTACCTTTTTGTCCCCTCAAATTGAAATTAATGTTCTGTGGGTGGAAGGTTGTGAGTGCAATTTCGTCCTTTTCTTTTCTTGTTTTACAATGAAACACAGAAATAGATGAAAATATTGAGATAAAGATAAATAACAAATTTTATTCTAATATGATATAAAAATACTACGAATATAAAAAGGAATATCACGCTTGTAGTTTTTATATTTCCATGCTAAAATAATATTTTAAACTTATATAACTTGGTAATCATTTCCATCCATCATTTTCAGAAATGTTTCCATCTTTAATATGAGCCACAAATCGTGTTCAAAAAGACTATGTTATCCTTCGACGAAACACAAAATGTGGTCATAGTGAATGTGAGATTTCTATACCATTGTCACAATTTTTGTCTTGCTTTTAAGTTTTGTCATGTGTGCAACTTTTTTATATTAAATTTATATGCGAAATTAAATGTGACTTGAAATTTTGTAAAATTTATTTTTGCTTGTGGTTTTAGACTTAAGTGGTAGTATATTTTACGTTTCATTTTTATAAAAATAAAAATAAATAACAAATCAGTTAAAGAGCGAGCAAACGGCCGATATTACATTCGCTTGGGCCTCGACTCGTTTACAAATCACAAGCGGAGCCGATTTTGAATGAGCCATGAGCCGTAATCTTTTTAAACTACACGTTTATAACATAAACAAATCATGAAATTAGAACAAATGTTGTTTAATAAATGATTGTCACCTCGCATGTGTTGAATCATTTTATTGTTCCTTTTAAATTCAAACCATTTCAAATGTGACGGTCCCCTAATGGTCGATGGCTTTCGCTGGAAGTGACGGGGTGTGATAGTTGTGTAGGTGGGTGTTGATCTGGGCATGTTTGTTTATAAATGTATCAAGAGACGAAAGGCAAGTTACCATCTGAAGAGCGGTGGCTGCAGACATTATATGCACGTATAAGACGATCAGGAAAAACAATGTAATTTTATACAACTAAATTATATATAAGGAGTATAACAATTTGTAAGGATTCCTGAAGTCTGATGCAACCCAAAACTGCCTAAGTGTTTCAGCAACATGCACTAAGTACTGAAGTGAAGAATGCTTCGGAAGAATTACACAAAGCATTAGAAAAATACTCTAAGTGTAATATCTTCCGAAGCCAAGACCAATATCTTCCGAAGCCTAACATGAAGTCTTCCGAAGCTTGAAGAGACAAAGTCTTCCGAAGCTTCAACCTATGAAGACAGATTTCTTCCGAAGACTTTTAGTACACATGCTTTATCTGATGTACTGTTCCATAAAGCACCTTTTCCGCTGCGTCTCTGATAAGTCACCAACTTACAAGAGTTGGTGAAAAGGTCCATGCTTTTGGTAACTGTACATTGAGGTCTTGAGTCTGAAACTTTCCACTTTATGTACTTTATCCTTTTTGTAATGTATAAGGATGTGAGCTATGGCATGTCATAGTCACAAGGTCAAAAGGCAGATATGCCTTTTGATCCTACAATTGATTTTGTTAGTGTCTAGTCAATTGTATCCAGCTGGCTTTCATAGTATAGCCGGCTGTAGGTTTAGTATAAGTATTCCAAGTTCTTGTATCTTTCTTTATGCTTTGTAACACTTGTAAAAGAACTTGAGAAAGCAATATACTGCTCCCTTGAAAACTATACTCTCTTGTTCTGTCTCTTGCTTTACTTGTGTTCTCTGTATCACCTTTGGTTACCTAGTTCACTGTTTGATTAACGTTTAGTTAATCTTCTCATTGTGTTGTTGTGTTGTAATTGTGTTCAAGCCCTTGAACGATCCTGCAATTGGTATCAGAGCATTCAGGCTCGTGATATAAGATCTAACCATCTTAAGATCCCTCACACACACAAAAACTAAACTTTTCAAATGGCTTCCATCTCAAAGACTGATATGGAGACTGGAACCATGAACAAATCCCCATTGATCACTCTTGATGACTTCGACACCTGGTGCATGAGGATGGAAGGCTTCATCAGGTCTCTTGACTCAAGAATGTGGGAATCTGTTGAATATGGACCTTTCATACCTAGCACCCCCTCTGCTACCGGTGCTGGTATGATTCCTAAAGATGTGGCCAACTACTCAGATGAAGATAGGAAAAGAGTAGAGATTGACAGGAAGGCCATGACTGCTCTTCAGACTGCTATCCCAAACTCTGTGTACAGAGGTTTTAAGAAGTGCAAGACAGCTAAACAGCTGTGGGATGCACTGAAGCTGATGTATGAAGGCTCCTCTGAAGCCAAGGAGAACAAGAAAGATCTTCTGAAGCAGCAGTTTGAAAATTTCACCTTTAAAACAGGTGAAACCATGACCCAACAATACTTCAGGTATGTTGAGATTGTGGATACCCTTGTGGATGGAGGAGTTCCTCTTGAGAACAGAGACATTGTAAGGAAGTTCATGTCCTCACTTCCTAGGCAATGGACACACTATTGTGTGGTAATCAAGAGGACTGAGAACCTTAAAACTCTTACTCTGACAGAGTTATATGGGATTCTCAGTGGATACCAGATGGAGATGAACTTACAAGGTTCATCTGGCAACTCTAACAATCAAATGGGTTCAGCCCTTCATGTGGTTGAAAGGGACAGCATAGAACCCCAACATCATCTCCTATGCTACCCTGACAACTCACAAAAGGGTCCTTTCATCACCTTCCCGAGACACCAAGGGAGAACTCAAGGAAGCCCATTCCAAGAGACAAGTTCTTCTCAAGCCTTTGTGTCTGCAGATGAAAGCTGTGGAAATTATCTCTTCACTCTTGAAGACCTAGACTGTATCCATCCAGATGACCTGGAATACATGGAGATAGTTCAGCAGATGGCTCTTCTCACTCACAGAGCCAAGAAGTTCTACAAGAGGACAAGAAGAAAATTTCCAAGCAATGCTACCAGTGGTAAGTTTGGGCTGGATAAAAGCAAAGTTAAGTGTTACAATTGTAACCTTATGGGTCACTTTGCTAGGGAGTGTAAGGCACCTAGAGCAAATGGGGTTCAAACACAACTCAGACCAAACTACACCAACAATACCCCTCAGGCTGAGAAGACAAAGCAACATGCTGCGGTTGCTGTTGAAGAGGGAGGATTTGACTGGAGTTTTCAGGTGGAGGATGCTTCTCCAAACCAAGCATTGATGGCTGACCATGATGAAGCCAAGGTATTAGAACATCTTTGCTCCCCTGAATGCATTGCTAAAGTAAATAGATACAGGTCCTACAACCTAGAGATGAGATCTGATCTTGAGTCATTAAACATATTAAAATCTGATTTTAGAAAGTCTGAAAATGATTACAAGTTAAAGATAGAAGACTTGGAGAAAACCATTTCAGTACTAAAACATGAACATACAGATTTTAGAACTCAGATCCAAGATCTCATCACTAAGTTGACTAAGTGCCAGGCTGAGCTTGTGATCAGCAAAGCCCTGGCAGAGAAAAGTGTTCTTGAAGAAGAGACCTTCAAGAACATGATATCCTCATCCCTACACATAAGGTTTGTTATCAAAATAGACAGGGACTGGGATCAAATGAGATAGCTCCTCCACACACAATCTTGTCTGTAAGATCTCCTAGGTGTGGAACTTGTGAAGATGAGCTTCCTCTCATAGATCCAATAAGTGAGGATGATGAAGAAGTGATAGTGAGGAATCCCTCTGAGAAGAGTGAAGAAGAGGATTCCTCCAAGGGCCACTATCCTTCTGAGGAGAAGAAATTAACTGTGATGACCAAGTCCAAGAGAAAGAACTTGATCAGGAAGAGCAAAAGGAAAGCAAAGAAGGCTCAAGAAATCAAGGCTACCTTTGATGCTAAGCAGAAACAAGTGTTTATCTCTGCAGGTTTCAAAGCAATAAGGACTGAAGACATCCACCAAAGCCTCTTAGCCAAGAGTTCTGGTTCATGTTCAAATCATCTCAGTACAAAGAAGAAGACTGAGCTGCTGTGTACCACTGCTGCACAGCCTGGACCATCAAATTCCAAGAACAGTTCACAGCCCAAGGGAACTGTATCTGAATCTACCAAGATGAAGGTGAAAAAGGATGTGACCAAGGCCAGTCTTGCTCTCAAAAGGAGATTTCTTTGAAGAAGAAAATGCTGTGTGTTATGTGTGAAAGTACTTCTCATATTGCCAAGGATTGTCCATACAATCCTAAAAGTACTATCCACATGACCAATACAAAGACTTCAAAGAATCTCAAGAAGTCTTAAGCTTCGGAAGGAAAGTCTGTTTCCTTCGGAAGCTCCAAATCAAAGAAGAAGGTAAATGGAAAATTACCTTCGGAAGCAAAGTTGGTCTCGGAAGAAAGGAGTTCTTCCGAAGTACTAAAGTCTACTGCAGTGACTGTAGATTCTTCCGAAGTGTCAGTCATTAAAACTTGTGAAGCTCCAAAAGCTTCTAAGGTTTTGAAGGTCAAGTCCAAGACTCCAAAGGTGGTGTGGAAGTCTAAGAAAGACCAAACGACTGAGGTTTCTCCATCAACAACAGCTGAAGATCCCCTCTGTACAACCATAGGATCTATACTGTTGCATTACCTTCTATTACACTTACTGAACCCAAGACAAGTAAGGCTTGGGTTTCCAAATGTAACTAATCATTAGGAACAGCTCAAGACAAACAAGAATGTCTGGATAATTGACAGTGGCTGTTCCAGGCACATGACAGGCGATAGGTCTTTACTTCATAATTTTGAGAGAATTGATGGAGGACCAGTTGCTTTTGGAGGAAATGAAGGTGGTTACATTTATGGAAGGGGCAAGGTCACAAATGGTAAGCTCAGCATTGAGAAGGTAAACTTTGTTAAGGAGCTTGGGTACAATCTTCTGAGTGTATCTCAATTTTGTGATCAGAGTCATAACATGCTCTTCACTGAGCATGAGTGCATTGTTCTCAAGCCTGGAGTGGTCATTCCTCATGAGCATATTCTGCTCAGAGCCCCCAGGAAAGGGAACATGTACAAGATGGATTTGCAAGAAACATCTCCCTCTGGAGAAGTTTCATGCTTTCTATCTAAAGCAAATAGTGATGAGTCTTTCCTATGGCATAAAAGAATGTGCCATGTAAACTTTAAGAATATGAATAAATTAATCAAACATGATCTGGTAACTGGAATGCCAAAGAAAGAGTTTACAAGTGATGATCATTGTGTTGCATGCCTGAAAGGGAAGCAACACAAGGTATCTCACAAGCCTAAGGAAAAGAACTCCATCACTACTCCCCTACACTTATTACATATGGATCTCTTTGGCCCCACCAGTGTAATGAGTTTAGGAAGGACCTTATACTGTCTAGTGATCACAGATGATTTTACAAGATTCACTTGGGTTTTCTTTCTTAGAACTAAAGATGAGACTCCTGAGATTCTAAAGAATTTCATCTTAAAGATTGAGAATCAATGTGATCACAAGGTCAAAACCATAAGATGTGATCAAGGAACTGAATTCAAGAACCAAATCCTTGATACATTTTGTGATGAAAAGGTATTACAAGACAATACAGTGCTCCCAGGACTCCTCAGCAAAACGGAGTTGCTGAGAGGAGAAACAGGACACTTATTGAAGCTGCAAGAACTATGTTGTCTGACTCTAAACTGCCTATCACCTTCTGGGCAGAGGCAGTTAATACTGCTTGCTATGTGCAAAACAGAGTCTTAGTAGTTAAGACACATGGTAAGACTCCTTATGAACTTTGGCACAAGAGGAAACCTTTCATTGGTTTTCTCAGGTCATTTGGATGTCCCTGCACCATCTTGAATACCAAAGATCAAGTTGCCAAGTTTGCTGAGAAATCAGACGATGGACACTTCATTGGATACTCTTCTCAAGCTAAAGCTTATAGAGTATACAATCTCAGAACTAGAATCATTGAGGAGTCAGCCAATGTGACTTTCAATGAGCACACTCCCAGTGTGGCTGGTTCTGGTCCGGATTGGCTATTTGATCTTGATTTAGTTACCAACTGTTTTAATAAATCTTGTGAGCATGTTTCAGGATCTGCAGAAAATTTAAATACAGGTGATCCTGATCCAAGATTTGAGCTTGGAAGACCTTCAGCTCCAGTTGAAACTACTTCAGCAAATGAGGTTTCTATCAGCACAACAATGACAAATCCAGCTGATACATCTGGCATGCCTTCAAATTCCAGTTCAGAGGCTTCTCAACCAGATAAAGACATCTCAATTGCAGAAGATAACAATGGTGATGGTGAAAGTGATCAAGAATCTCTTGATGCTAATAACCATACCATAGATGATAACATCAATGATGTCACACACTCATTGGATCAAGTTAATCTTGATAAGTGATAATGTGGAGGATCAATCTTCAAGACCAGATCTAAATTTCTCAAATTTGGATCTATCTCAGCAACTTGCTGTGATCCCTCAGCTAAGGATCCACAAGTCTCATCCTACCACAAACATCATTGGAGATGTTATCTCCGGGGTAAAGACAAGAGGGCAAACCCATGAAGCAAATGTTTGTCTTCACTCTTGTTTTCTATCCCAGTTAGAGCCAAAGAAAGTTGAGGAGGCTCTAAAGGATGGAAGTTGGGTTGAAGCTATGCAACAAGAGCTGCTTCAATTCAAAAGGCAGAAAGTTTGGAACCTTTGTCCTCTTCCTCATGGGAAGACTACCATTGGAACCAAATGGGTTTTTAGGAATAAAAAGGATGATAGAGGAATCATCATCAAGAACAAGGCAAGACTAGTTGTTCAAGGATACACACAAGAAGAAGGGATTGACTACACTGATGTCTTTGCTCCTGTAGCTAGACTAGAAGCTGTTAGGATATTCCTGGCATTTGCTGCATCCAAGAACTTCAAGGTCTACCAACTTGATGTAAAGTGTGCTTTCTTATATGGAGTGATTGATGAGGAGGTTTATGTCAAACAACCACCTGGTTTTGTAGATCCTGATCATCCTGATTATGTCTGCAAGCTTGACAAAGCTCTCTATGGGCTGCATCAGGCACCCAGGAAGTGGTATGAGACACTGTCTGAGTATCTCTGTAAACATGGTTACAGGAGAGGTACTATAGATGGAACTCTCTTCATCAAAGGACAAGGAAACGACATTCTGCTAGTTCAAGTATATGTGGATGACATCATCTTTGGCTCAACCAATTCAAGGCTCTGCAAAGACTTTGAAAAGCTGATGAAAGATAGATTTGAAATGAGTTCAATGGGAGAACTTAATTTCTTTCTGGGAATTCAAGTGAAGCAGGTTGAAGATGGCATTTTCATAAGTCAGTCAAAGTATGTTCAAGATATACTCAAGAGGTTCAACATGACTGATTGTAAGACTGCTAAGACACCCATAGCCAGAAACCACTCCCTTGGTCCAGATCTTGAGGGGGAGTGTGTAGATGAGCACTTATACAGGGCTATGATTGGGTCTCTTATGTATCTTACAGCTAGCAGGCCTGATATCATGTTTGCTACATGTATTTGTGCAAGATATCAAGCCAATCCTAAGATGTCTCACTTAATCACTGTGAAAAGGATTTTAAGATACCTCAAAGGTGCTTCAACACTTGGTTTATGGTATCCAAAGAATTCTAATTTCAATCTGTATGCCTATACAGACAGTGATTATGGTGGCTGCAACATGACTGCAAAGTCTACATCTGGGGGATGTCAATTCCTTGGTGGAAGGGTTGTCTCATGGCAATGCAAGAAACAAACCTGTGTGTCTGCATCAACTGCTGAGGCTGAATACATTGCTGCTGCAAGCTGCTGTGCTCAAGTGCTTTGGATTCAAAATCAGATGCTAGACTACGGATTTAACTTCAAAGAGACTCCTATCCACATAGACAACAACAGTGCTATCTCTATCACTGAGAACCCTGTGCAGCACTCAAGGACCAAACACATCAACATCAGGTATCATTTAATAAGAGATAACTATGAAAAGGGGTTAATTAAACTAGTCAAAGTTCACACAGATGAACAATATGCTGATCTGTTCACAAAAGCTTTTGATGAACAGAGATTTAAGTATCTGATATCAGCTATTGGGATGATTAACTTTGAGTAGACTTTTTCTTAAAACTAATTCTAATTATTTCTTCTTAAAATATGTGTGTCCTAAGTTGTCTAGTTCATCACTTTCATAAGCTCATGTTTTCTTTGAATAAAAAAACTCTTTTTGAAGACTTTCCTTAGATTCTTGAAAATTTTCTGATACTTCGGAAGATAACTTTTACCTTCGGAAGAAAAATATGTCTTCAAAATAAATGACTGTCTAAGAAATTTTACCTTCGGAAGAAGTCAAAATTTATCTTCCGAAGCTTAAAATTCTTAACTTAGACACTTATTCATTTTTAAGGACTTTTTCCTTCCGAAGCAAAAATTACTTTCGGAAGCTTTGTTCATTCTTATACAAAGCATCCAAAAGTTTATTTCTCTTCCGAAGCATAAATCTTTAAGACTCTCAGGAAAATTCTTCCGAAGTCACTTTAGCTTCGGAAGCTTTTTCAATCACAACTTCCGAAGACAAATTACTTTCGGAAGCTTTTCGAATTCCAAGAAAACTACTTTTTGAGCAAAAAGGTAAACTACTTTTTCAGAGGTGGGACCGACATACGGATTTCAAAGTTTATCCTCTTTCATTAAACTTTATCTGAAATCCTTCTCTCTCATATAACCCAACGGTTTCCCCCTTCTTCTATCATCTGCTTTTCTTCCATACCTAAAACCCAAAGCTTTCTCTCTGAAATTTCCTTCCCATTCTTTTCTCTTCATCTCTGAGCTACCTCACAATGGCTGACCTTACACACAGAAATGATCCTCACTTTGCCATGCAGCTACACAGACAACACAATCAGGTTGCTCTGTTATGCTCTGACAAAGATCCTCATTTCTCAGAGGTTTGCCGTTTCTTGTCTTTGTCTCTACTTCACCTCCCTAACCATTGATCCTCCTCTATATGAGGATCATTTGCTTGAATTCTGGAAGACCTGCCAAGAGGTCATTATGGATGGGGAGAAGGCACTGTCTGCCACAGTGCAGGGGAGAACAATTTTCATCACTCCGGCCATCATCAACCGACATCTTCAGCTGGATGATGAAGCAGGTGAAGTGTTCTTCCCAAAAGAAGCGGTTAATCATTCCTTCGAGCAGATGGGCTATGAAGGAGATTTCTCTGTAAAGACCTTCAGAAAGGGAAGGTCTCATCCCAGTGGAAATACCTGCTCCATGTGGTTATCCACAGCTTATCAAACAAGCATGGTGGATGGGACCAGATTCCTGAGGATCTCTCCTTTATAGTTCATGGGATGGTTCAGGGGTCAAGTTCAGGTATTCACAATTTGTTTATACTAATTTACTTGCAAACTTAGACTCCTTAGAGTATTACATGTTTCCTAGATATGTTCAACACATTCTTAACTGTGAACTGGGCTCACAGTTGAGGGAAACAGGCAATATTCTTAAACTGGGACAGATGAAGCCCGGCATCTTTAAAATTATGAAGAAGCCAACTGTAGGCTTCTCAGGGGTAGAAACAGCCCTAGTCCCAAAAATGTTAGAGCTCATTGCTCAAGGTGACAACATAGCAGTCCAAGCTAGTGTTGAACCCACACCTACTGCTCTCCTACCCTCTTCACAACCTCCAATATTCATCACCTACAAAAGAAAATCCCAACGAACCCCTGCTCAGGCTATTGAGTCTGTGCAGGCCCCCAAATACTCAACCTTACAGGAAGAAGTGGACTCCAGAGCTCCCACTTCTCCTGAGGAGCAAACCACTCCCATTACTTTACCTATCAGGGCTGAGGTTCCTCAAGCTCAACCTGATGAGCTCATTAGCCCAACAACTGTAAGCCTTCACTCTGAGTCTCAACACTCAAGTGAACAACCTTCAGGGGATAGCTACCATCCCCAGCCTTTGGATCTAAACCAACCAATTCCCAACCTATCCTTTTACACTGATGAAGACTTAGGATTCAGTGAGTACCATGAGTCTCTCTTCTCCTCCCCTACTCAAAGAGAGATGAGTACCTCTGACTCTCCTCAGTCTATCCCTCATCAGTCACCTATTACTGAGGTGGACACATCTGAACCTGTTCAGGATGTCCATATGGAAGAGGCTCTCACTTTTGAAAGTGATTACATCATTAAGACCTCAACCATGGCAACTCAGCCCATTGGCATCTTAACTGAGGTTGCCAGTGAGCAGAGGAAAACCAGCAGCCAAGAAACTCAAGCTGGTGGTGAGAGAAGGACTTTGGTCCAATCCTCTCATCCCCCAGTGATTCTTCTGATGAAGATGAGGGGAATTTGAGACTAAAGGTACAAAAATTGTCACAAACATGCACCTATCTAGTCTCTAAGGTTAGTCACTTGGAATCTCAGGTGACTACCCTGCAAAACAGGGTCAATGATCAGCAACTCCAGATTTTATCTGCAGGAAAAACTAGCTGAGAGACCTTTAAGGAGAGCTCAACCAGGAACACAAGAACCTGTGGAAGTGACTGATTTATCCTCCAGCTCACCTATGCAAGTGGGTGATGCTACCAAAAAGGGGGAGAAAGTTATCACAACCACAGAACCTGGGAGTTCTTCAAAGAGAATGGACATAGAGGACTCACCATCCTCACTTGCTGTTGTGCATTCTCAGCAACTTCCTCAAGTTCACATTAATGTGGACTCTATAGACTCTCTCATCAGGAGTCTCTTTGAGGAAGGTATACCAAGGGCTGTCTCATCTCCACCACATGGAACTGGCAACTACATCATCAGATGGAGGTATGATGATGACAGAAGAGCCCTCATACTTCACAGAGTTCAAGGCCAACAAGAAGTCTTTCAGTTCCAAAGCCTGAGCTTCTATGAAGGACTGGATTTAGTCAACATGCCACTTGTCAATCCAAGCAAATCTAGACAAGCTGACAGGCTGGCTCAAAGAATCCAAGACAGGATCCTTGCAGAGTTCTCTCTAAGAAGGAGACTTAGGCAATCAGGCAATGTCATCGGTCAACTGGATGCTGAGGTGGACCCTAAGATTAGTTTCATAGGGGAAACCTTGGCTGAAGGCCCAGTGGCAGAACCTGAGACCCTTGTCTCACCATCAACAACTGCTGCAGAGGTCCAAACTCCATCTGAGACACCTGCTGGTGAAGGTGTTTCAGCCTCTCTCTGGCCAGAGCATGGAAGCTACACCAAGCAATGAAGGCCAAGCCTCAATCCACCCTGAGTCACAAAGGTCTGTTGGTGACAAAGGGAAAAGGATAATGACTCCTGAGGAAATTGAGGAGGAAGAGAGAGAGAGGAAAAGGAGGCTAAGGGGAGAAAGTTCTTCTGGGTCATCAAAATTCATGCAAGCTGCAATCAGGGCTGCCCCCAGACCAAATACTCAAAATGATGAACAAAGGGCAGTCAGGATTAATTATTTACAGACCAGGAACTATGATGTTGATGAAATCATCTCCCTCCCCTTAGAAGAGTTGAATGAACTGGCTGACATGGAAGTGTCAAGAGAGATAAAGGAGAAAGAGGATGCAAGGTTACTTCTCCAATTCAAAGAGGAGAGAGACAGAGAAAAGACTTCACAAGCATACTCCCACTCTCTCTCCAGTTCAAGAAAGTCCTGCACAGGAAGATGTGGCTCCACAAGAACCTCAGGTAGATAAAGAAGAGGATAGAATCAAAATGATAAACTACCTGAGTGCCACAGGCTTCTATCAGGCAAATACACTTCTTCCCCTGTCCTATGACTTCATTGAGTTCGAGTACTTAAAGCAACTTGAGCTTGAGTTAGTCAAAGAAAGAAAAACAACAAAAGGAAGCTAAGGGAAGAAGCTGCAAAGTCAAGAGCCATCATTCAAAAGAATGCAAAGAAGTCTGCTGACAGACAAAGAATGATGAGCTTCTTGAAGTCATATGGATTCTCCGGAAGGAGACTTGGTCCCATGTCTCTATCTACAATGGATGAGCATATAAGGGTAATCAAGCAGAAGATTAAAAGTGGTGAACTCATTGACTTGCACTCTCTTCCAAGTCAAGTCCCACCTGAAGTGGAGGTCAAGTTTGAACAACCAGAGACACCTGAACCAGAACCTCCAGCTGAGCCTCAGCAAACTTCATCTTCTGATCCAAGACAGGGTCAAACTCCCTCTCCTTCTGAACCTGTGAGGGAGGAACACCCAACTGAGAAAGACACTGATGATCAACATGGTGCTGCAGACCAGTCTTCTCAGTTAAAGACATTAAAGAGGAAGAAGAAAATGGCCTCTAAACCAAAGACTAAAAAGAAGAAGCCAAAGTCATCTACCTCTACACCCCAGGCTGAATCAGATCAACCTGAGGAAGTGCATGATGAGGCAGCCCAATCAACTCCTATGCAAGTGGCTCCTCTAGCAACTGAGACACCCATCTTATCCTGGACTTACTCTACCAATCCAGAAAGATGGAATGTTATCAGAGATCAAGGTGTTGAAAATGTCTACTCATGGCAAGACATAATCAACTTACCTCTGCATGATCTCTTTGAAATGAGAAGATACTATGAGAGTCTTGATGATCCTGACCATCAAATGAAGAAAGGGATGGTCTTGATTATTCTGAAGACTACAAACATTTAAAGATCTTCTAAGTGTTTTGGTAGCATCAGCCTAGGGGGAGTTTGTAAGGATTCCTGAAGTCTGATGCAACCCAAAACTGCCTAAGTGTTTCAGCAACATGCACTAAGTACTGAAGTGAAGAATGCTTCGGAAGAATTACACAAAGCATTAGAAAATACTCTAAGTGTAATATCTTCCGAAGCCAAGACCAATATCTTCCGAAGCCTAACATGAAGTCTTCCGAAGCTTGAAGAGACAAAGTCTTCCGAAGCTTCAACCTATGAAGACAGATTTCTTCCGAAGACTTTTAGTACACATGCTTTATCTGATGTACTGTTCCATAAAGCACCTTTTCCGCTGCGTCTCTGATAAGTCACCAACTTACAAGAGTTGGTGAAAAGGTCCATGCTTTTGGTAACTGTACATTGAGGTCTTGAGTCTGAAACTTTCCACTTTATGTACTTTATCCTTTTTGTAATGTATAAGGATGTGAGCTATGGCATGTCATAGTCACAAGGTCAAAAGGCAGATATGCCTTTTGATCCTACAATTGATTTTGTTAGTGTCTAGTCAATTGTATCCAGCTGGCTTTCATAGTATAGCCGGCTGTAGGTTGTAGTATAAGTATTCCAAGTTCTTGTATCTTTTTGCTTTGTAACACTTGTAAAAGAACTTGAGAAAGCAATATACTGCTCCCTTGAAAACTATACTCTCTTGTTCTGTCTCTTGCTTTACTTGTGTTCTCTGTATCACCTTGGTTACCTAGTTCACTGTTTGATTAACGTTTAGTTAATCTTCTCATTGTGTTGTTGTGTTGTAATTGTGTTCAAGCCCTTGAACGATCCTGCACACTTATTTAGCGCAACTAAACGTTTTTTTGAAAAGAAACTAGTGTTAGGGAACTATCATCATAACAAAAAATTTGAGACCGATGTATAATTTTCGAAAAGTTAACAATAAACCACAATAAATTTTTTTATCACAGTACCAAAAGTGCGATATTTCTAAATCTAGGACTAATAGAAAATGGATATGAACTTGTAGACTGACGTGGAGCCCAAATAGAATGTAAAAAACCAGGCCCAATAAATATCTTCTATGTCTAAGGATAAAGCTAAGAGCGTTCTCTTAACATTAATTCAATCTTTAAATTATGCGAGAAATTGAAAAAAATATGTATTGTTATTTTTAAATCAGGTTCTTATTCCCTATAAAATGAAAAAAAAAACCATAGTAATATCATGTTGGGAGATCAACATGCAATTCCTTAGATTTACTATTTTATATTTTTCATAAACGGTTGCGAGTGAAAAAAAGATTAATAAAATATGAATATTGAGGTACTATAATTAAAAATAGATTGATATGGGCTAGCTGATTTGGGATGATTTTTGAAAATGAACAAATTTTTTAAAGGATGATATTTTTTTATCAATTATAAAGGATATAATGATGAAACTAACGTGAATGCATAATTAAAAATATCATATTAGTTTAGTAGATGTCACCACATTTTTCACGTCAAAATCATCATAATTCAATTGTCAAGTTTTGCAATACTAAAGTGAAAGCAAACTCAGTCCCACTTAATTATTCTTTCCCCCTTTTAAAGTTAAGTGAACAATTCAATTCATTATATGCAAATTTAAAACCTAATAACCGACTCCAATTATCACACACACCACACTTGATCAAGCTCTCAACAATGGCACCAATCACCACCTTCTTATTCATCCTCGTCAACACGGTTTCTTCAATCTTTCATATCGCTAGCGAACACCTTTACATGTTACAATAGTCCTCTTGAAAATAGCTACATTCATCCTGTTGTGTACACCCTTTAGAAATCTCTTTGTTGAGTTTATAGCCTAAAGACCATGTACCATCTTTTACTATGGGGTGACTTGTTTTAGTATCGCGCTATGATCTTGATCTTGTTATTGAGAACCTGAGTATGTGCTAATTTCGAATCTTGGAACTATGTATGTTTGTTTGCGACGTGCTAAATTTTCATGTTTTCATGCGCACACACACTTTGTGTTTGATCATTTGTAATTTTGTGTTAACCTGTGTCAACAATGTTAATTTGTAAAAAAAAGTGTTTGAAAACGGACTCAAAGTCCTTTGTCGTAGATTATTATGAATACTTTAGCAGTTATATATCTATTATGTTACTGTTGTTATAATCAATTATATTATTATTAATTTCTGCTCTCAAAGTTACAAGTTTGTTTACTTTCTTAGAACATCTAACTCATACACCGTACTGTTAACGTTCTCTAATTTCTATATGCATAAATATTTCTACACTCAAACACTCAAAGTTACAACTTTTGAAATGTTAATCTTGTTTTCTGGGAAGAGAAAGATAATAAAATCCCATCACCACCACAAGAAGCTTGTAAATGGGGACGACAATGGTGCATCTATATCTTCTTCATAATCCACAAAAGACCAACTTCCAAAATATTAAAGCAAAAAACACACAAACCCCACTTATCTTTATTCATTTATCAATGCAAAACAAATGAAATCACAATTTAAGCCTAAAAGATCAACAAATACAATGAATCTTTCTCCAAAAAATAATAAAAGATAACACCTATCACCAACATGTTGTTCTTCATCATAAATTAGTTTTTTGCAATCTATCACTTTGATCGTCAACACATATTTCATGTCAATTGTGATCTCATGGTAATGCACATCTTCACATTGGTCTTGTACATCGTTTTTGAATTATCACCGCATAGAGAAGCATTTGGATCGTTTTTTCTTG
Source organism: Flaveria trinervia (assembly GCA_025506515.1). Taxonomy (NCBI): domain Eukaryota; kingdom Viridiplantae; phylum Streptophyta; class Magnoliopsida; order Asterales; family Asteraceae; genus Flaveria; species Flaveria trinervia. The sequence continues at coordinate 69,629,856 of CM046458.1, forward strand.
TGGGGCTCGGTGGCTCGTATCAAGGTTAAGTGCTTGATGTTGATTCAAGAAAACAACAATCAAGATATGAAGGTACTTGTGGAAGGTTAATTTAGAAAGTCAAAATTTCAAAATTTATACATTGCATTCTTTAAAAGTCAAAGCTTTACTTAGAAATGAACTAATGACTAGTGAATTCTTCATGGAAGGATAAAGTCATCATTAACTATTTTCACTTCCAGCTGAATAGATTTAAAGTTGCTCTCATTTTTGTTGTCTCTTTTAAGGACCTTTTGGAGATACATAAATCAAACCCGTTTGATTATTCTTATAAAGAACTTCTTTCATGCTATTGTTCTTGTTTCGTGTTGGTGTATTTGGAGAGAGAGAAACGAGTCCATTTTCAAACAGAAGCGGGTTACATTCATAATATAACTGGTAGCATTAAAATTTTATCATCTCTTTGGATAATTAATAGAAGGCCAAAGGAGGTTCCTCATCTATTGTCGCTAATTTAGTTTTTATGTATGAGTGTTTGTTTGTGTTTCTTTTTATGTTTCCGTGTTGTATTTTTCTGGGTTCCTAGTATCTTGTTAGCCATTTTTAATAAAAACTTGGTCGTTAGAAAAATAGATATATTAATATACATTTGTGCCTGCTGTCATACGAACATCGAATTCTGTTTTGTTCTTACTATGTTTTTGACTGATTCTCCAACTCTTTAGCACAATGGTTTTAACATTTCGGATTTACATATGCTACAACATCAATTTTGTTGTTTTGTCATTAAAATCATTGTTATCATCACCACAATTTCATATAAAAACCCTGCTTTTGATTGGATTTGTAACACTGCAATAATGGGAAAACACTTGCAAACATTTTTCGTCGTCCTAGTTTTGGTTGTGGGGTCACTCCCCGCCTTACAAGGTGCCCGAAGAACAGTCAAGTCTATATCCTTTGCACCAGCACCTTCACCATTCCCATTCAGGTTTCCCGGTCTAGGTTCAACTCCAACACCAACACCTTCACCATTTCCATTTAGGTTCCCTGGTCTTGGTTCAACTCCAGCACCTTCACCATTCCTATTCCGGTTCCCCGGTCTTGGTTCAACCCAGCACCTTCACCATTTCCATTCCGGTTCCCCGGTCTTGGTTCAACTCCAGTACCGGCACCTTCGCCATTCCCATTTTGGTTCCCAGGTTTTGGTTTAACTCCAACACCAACACCAACACCAGCATCAACAGCAAAACCAATACTACCACCTCTGACTCCAACACCACAAATTTAAATGTGGTCACTATGCATGTGGAATGTTCCTCTACACTTGTCACAAGTTTCGTCTTAGTTTTATGTTTTGTCATGGGTACAACTTTTTTTTATATTATACACGAAATTAAATGTGACATGTGATTGAAATAAAGTGAAGTTTATTTTTACTTTTGGTTTTAATGGTAGTAATATTCTACGTTTTTAGTTTTATAATAATAAATATTAAATAGCAAGCCAACTAAGGAACAAGCCAACGAGCTGATATTACATTCACTTAGGCTTTACTCGTTACAAAATCGAGCTGAGCAAATTTCAAGGGAGCTACGAGATGTTGTAATTTAAACAACCATTGTTGTTCCATGTGACAATGCTCACTTGTTTTAGTTGTCGTTCTGACAAAACTGCACGTCTGAAGCATAATCAAATCATAGAATTAGAACAACATTTAAAAGATAACGTTTTCTGCCTCGTACATGTTGAATAATTTTGCTTTTCCTCTGGCCTTCGTCGGAAGTGATGGGGTGTGATAGTTGTGTAGATGGTTGTTTGATTTGGACATGTTTTTAAATGTAACAAGAGACGGGAGGCTTGGGTAACCATCGGAAGAGGGATGGTTGTAGACATTATATGCACGAAGAAGATGACTAGGAACATTGGCCAATTCCATTTATTAGATTATATATATAAGAATGATCATCACTCAAACTTAATATATTTTTTTAAAAATATGTATTTTTGTTCTTACATCAGGTCCTCGATCCACATCTTCATCCTCTATAATTTTAGGAGAAACTATAATGGTCTATCATAGTTAGTGATCACCGTTTATCCCCCAAATCTATTTTTTTTAATTTTTTAATAAATGGTTATGAGTGTAAGAAAAATAAAACTAACAAATATGAATATTTAGGTACTATGCAATTGAAATATAGATATATATGAAGAAGCAGCTGTCAGATGTTTTTTAAAATGAATAAACTCTTTAAGAGTTGATGATTTTTTGTCAATTATAAGAGACGAGGTAGAGAAAATTAACATAAATGCTTTAACTAAAAGTGACATATTACTTGTTACCTTACATTTGTCACGTCAAAGTCTTCATAGTTCAATTACCAAGTTTTGCAATGCTAAAGTGAAAGTAAACTCAGTCCCACTTATTGTTTTTAATTCCCCTTTTTTTCAAGTTATAGTGAACAATTCAATTTTTTTAGCTAATTGATTACAATTAATAATGTTTTGTCAAGTTACATCAAAATAGAAGGTAGACGGGCAACAAGCTGCGCCGCCACCCCTTTCTGAATAGCAAATCCTAACCTTCCAAAAACAAATCCTTGCCTCCCGGGGTTGAGCAATGGTTGTCTATGACCCGTTGGACCCTGGTCAAAAAGTTGATAGCTTCTGGCGCTAGGGAGCCAAATGTATCAAAGGCAAAGGGAACAAAAGCGTGCTGGTTCTCTGCGCAAGCTTTAGCATGTTTATCCACTTTCTTTGATTCTGCCTTTCTTGCTGCTTGACCAGCTACAAAACCGTTTTTTCCCGTAAACCAACAAAGGGGAAACCCCTGTGAGGTCCACACAAGCATGTTTGCCCCCAGCCCAGCCAAAGACGAGCAGATCCGCTGGTCGCAAAGTAGACCTCCCCTCCATAGGGTCCGTGAGGAAATTCACAGGGGCTTCTTTCTTAGCAGAAATCCCAGCTCTTCTTAGGATGTCCCCCAAAACATCTCGTACCCAGTCATGTCGATATTTGAACCCAGGTAGCTCTTTACAGTGAAGGGCGTGCTCCCCATATTTATCCATACAAGCTTTACGACATATGGAACATGTTTCATCTTCCGGGTACATAGGGATCATCAACCGGTATTTGAGAATTGCTCTATATTCTACTGGAGACATGCACTGTCCCAACCCTTCAATCGGGATAACGGTCAAAAAGTCCTGAGCATGGGGGCCCTTCAGGCACTCAAACACCGCCTTTTGGCGGGATGACAAAGAAAAAACTTCTCCCAGGCTTTGAGCGATTTTGCTAAACAGAGCATTCGCCAAAGTTGTTTGTGGCTTCGAGGGGGCGGTGTCCTTATTAGAGAAACCGCCAATATCCAAGTCTGGGAGAAGGACATATAAGCGTTCAAGCGCCTGCTGATAGTCCGGGTCAAGCCCGAAGACCCCACTGTTTCGAAGGATATGATCTTGTAGTTCCCAAGACTGAGCTCTAGAGGCCACAAAAGCATAAGCCCCAACATCTCGAGCTGAAAGGAGTCCCAAACCACCAAGACGCATTGGCAAAGATGCCAAACGCCATTGAAGATCACCAAAAAAAGGGCACCACCCACGACTATGTCTTCTATAGCCTCCCTGAGGCCATCATCGAACCGAGATACCGCATCCTCCATCAAATGGGGTTGACAAGTGCGCAACCCAAAAAGTAACTTAGCAACTCCCATGCACGACCTTAGCAAAAGTAGTTCACATTGGGGATTCCTAAGGCAGGGCAAGAGTTTCATGAGGTCAACCGCTCCCGAGGCCCGCCGCCCAGCCAACTCCTCAATAAAGCTAGGATCACGGCTAACAACTCCTCCAAGGAGCTTAACCCCCCTCTCTGGTCTACCAATCCCTCTCGGGAAAAGTCCGTCCTGAACTTTACGCCCATCGCATGTCCGCCAAAAAACCTCTGTTTTCTTAATGTTGAGATAAAGCCCCAGAGATGGCCCTTCCACGTTGATGATGTCTAAGGCCTTAGCAACCTCATACGCGTTGCCGATAATCGTTCCATCATCCAAATACCAAGCATGAAACAAAAGGTTACAACGGTCCTGGACCCGAAGAATAAGGGGGTGTAAGGCAAGGGCAAAGAGAAGGGGCCCTAAGGGATCTCCTTGTTGTACTCCGGTAGTAGCCCCAATACAATCATTACCAACATACAACTTAGCAGGCTGAGCATAAAGAAATTGGACCCACCGATAGATTGACGGGCAATGCTGATGAACCTCTTGAAGGAAGGTTGTGCGGTCAATCGTGTTAAAAGCATTAGAGAAATCCACAGTAAGCAAGGCCAAGGAGCCGTCTTCATGACAAGAGTTGAGAAACTGTTTGCATTGTGAAGCACCGCCTCTGCACCATTAGGCATCCCTACCCCAAATTGAAAGTCCCCCAAGTGCTGGGCCATGTCTTTCCCGACCTTCTTCATCACCACCTTAGAAACCAACCTTCGCCAAATACACCCCACGACAATAGGCCGATTCCTTTATCAGGCTTCAATAAGGGGTGAGGGGGCCGACGCAACAAACTCAGCAAGCACTTTAGGGCAAGATCCCGCAAGCAATAAGTTAACAACTTCAGTAATGCTCGTAAGCAAACTGAGGGGTCACAGAGCCCTCGCCACCAATAGCATCTAATAAGTGTTGGGCCCGCATCCCGTCCCTACCACATGACGTCCCTTTGGGGAAGGATCGGATACATTTGAACACACACTCCTCATCAACAACAAGAGTGGGTGGGCTAAAGGGTTGGAAGGCAAGGACGGGGGTGGCACCACTGGGTGTTTATCAATAAGAGCTTTCAAGGTCGACTCACCAAAAGGGGCAACTCCTCTAGAGCATAGAACCTTAATCGCAGCCGTGAAATGCCCATCTGACTTTCCGAAGACATTGCTTAACATTAGGGTCCCTTTCCTTGTCTTCCTCTCTCATGCATTCCCCCCTAATAGCACTAGCCTCTCCCACGCTATCCAACAGGGACGAGACCAAAGCATCAAACCCGGACCCATTTTTCCAAACTGTTAGCGCGTGCAAGATGTTACTACACTGCAAAGATTTCCTGTTCCCTGATCTTCGCTCTCGTCTGGTGGATGGTCTGACCACCGCAAGGTGCAACGTGGTAGCAAAAGCAATTGAACCCAATTTTCAACGGAACCTGGCGACCCCACCACTTTACGCAAAGCACCTGTTAAAACCTGAGCAAACAACAGCCGACAACTGGGGGGAATGCTTTTAACAGTCTGAATGGGGAGTGAAAAAACCCGCTCGAGGAGGTTAACATCACCCCCGAGCCCTGCTGGGTGACGTGGGTTTGTGTCAACCACCACTTGACATGGTTTCCGGATCCCAACAATAAAATCTTCAACATCCCCCGAGAACATGTCAAACGACACGACCTCATCATCATGCTTGCACCCCCTACTGAGGGCATGCACTACCATGCACCTTCCACACAACCATTTATCACTTGCCTTAAGAACTTCCCCAACATCCAAAAAAAGCTCTAAATCCTTGGAGATAGCCTCCTTCAAAGACAGCCTTCGGTTTTCTGTCTTGAGGGGGTGCTTTGGATGTGTTCAAGTAGGCGGAAAAAACCCCCAGACCCAGGTTTGGCGTCTTTACATTCGTGGAAAGATTTGAAGGGGCATGTCCTTAAAACACTAGCAGGGCCCTGCATAGAGCCCCTTGGCTTAACATTCCGACCCCTCCTTGTAGGAGCCATGCGCGTAGGTTAACTGCCACTAGAGATAAAAAATAAAAGCACATAAACGGTGCACCGAACTCGAGATGAGTTGTGAGGGTAGAATACCGATGGAACCCTATACAAGCCGAAGGAGGGCAGCAACCGCGAGTTGCCCACCCTCTAGATGGTCCCCACATGACCCCTCACACCATGGCCGTTAGTTAAAGATTAGCAACCCAACAATACGATGAAAGATTAGAAGAGCCGAATTGAATTTCAAGATCAAATCACCTTAAACAAAACCCACTTCACAAGATTACTAAAAAAACCAGCTTTCTCAAACCTTCACTTCATAGGGGCATTTGATCGAACACCTTGTATGCAAATCATCCAAATCTGAATTTTTGGGGTGTTATTGAATTTCAACTTAAAATTAGAGAATGATGATTCTCCAAAAACAAATCTTCCATTGAACTTCAAGAACTCTGTGAATGGATCATTTTCGGCCAGAATTGGGTATGGGAAGAGTTGACTTTAATGTCTCTAGAAGTGATACTAAATTCTGTACATCAGCAGTAGCACCAGCCTTCTCAGCTCCCTCTCTCAAAGCATGTATCTTTTTCAAAACGATGAAATTACAAATTGAAAAGGTTAAACAAACGAATGTCGCCTTAGTACATTTTCCACTAGTAATTACTGACCTTATGTGTTCTTTTGTTCAGAGTAATGGAAGAACACTGTATTTAAGGGGAGAAAGATTTGTATTTGCTATAGTTGTTCTACTGATTTTCATGAGTTAAAGCAGCCTTAGTACATTTTCCACTAGTAATTACTCTGAATTCTTTTTCAATGTATGCATAAAGTTGAAATTTAATATTCGACTCCAATTATCACACACACCACATACTCGATCAAGCTCTCAGCAATGGCACCAATCACCACCTTCTTGTTCATCACCGTCAACACAGTTTCTTCAATCTTTTTTTTTGCAAGCGAACAACCCTTAAATAGCTGCATTCATCCTCTTGTTGTAGACCCTTTAGAAATCTCTCTATCGAGTTTATAGCCTGAAGATCAAAACCATCTTTTAATGTTAGGTGACTTGTTTTAGTATCGCGCTATAATCTTGATCTTGTTATTGAGAACTTGAGTATGGGTTGATTTCAAATCTTGGAACTATGTATGTTTTGTTTGCAAAGTGTAAAATATTGATGCTTTTATGCACACACTCTTGTGTTTGATCATTTGTTATAGATTATTATGAATACAATAACAGCTATTTATCTATCATTGTTACTATTGTTGTTAATATTAATAATATTATTAATTACCTCTACACTCAAGTTACAAGTTTGTTTCTTTCTTAGAACATCTAACTTTGTATCGTCTACGTTACTTTTAAATCTACATGCTAAAATATTTCTACGCTCAATCTCTCAAAGTTAAAACTTTTTAAATGTTAATCTTCTTTTATGGGAAAAGAATGAAAATAAAATACAATCATGTTGTTCGGTCCAAAAACCCGAGTCAACTCAGAATCCGAGTTGATCTAAAAAGCAACAATCAGGATATGAAGGATGAATTGTGAAGGTGGTTGTGGAAGGTCAAAACTAGAAAGTCAAATTTTCAAATCTTACATTTGAGTTTGACTTCTTAAAAATCAAAATTAAAAGCTTTACTTGAAAAATGTAGAATATTCTTCTAATTTAACTATATTTATATACCTTTCTGCCTGCCTGCTGTCATAGGAATATCGAATTCTGTTTTATTCTTTCTATGTTTTGGACTGATTCTCCAACTTTTAAGCACAAAGGTTTCTACATTTCGGATTTACATATGCTAGCACACTACTTTTGTAGTTTTTGTCATTGAAATCATTGTTTTCATCACCATATTTTCATATAAAAACCCTGCTTTTAATTGGTCTTGTAACGCGGCAATAATGAAAAACACTTTCAAACATTTTTCATCGTCCTTGTTTTGGTTGTGGGGTCACTCCCCGCCTTACAAGGTACCCGAAGAACACTCAAGGCTATATCACCTACACCCGCACCTTCACCATTTCCATTCTGGTTCCCTGGTCTCGGTTCAACTCCTGCACCAGCACCTTCACCATTCCCATTTAGGTTCCCCGGGTTTGGTCCCATTCCAGGACCAACACCACCACCTGTGACACCAACACCGCAACCGCCACCTAGTGGTGGTGGCAGTGGTGCGGTGCCAGTGGAGGGTGGTGGTGGTGGTGGTGGTGGTGGTGGTTCAGGACTGAGTGGGGGCCAAAAGGCGGGGATACTTATTGGAGTTTCGGCTGGTGCAGGTTTGATTGGGTTTTCGACTATGGTGTACATGAAACGTAGGAGCAATATCCAAAGAGCACGTTTTGGTGTATTGGCTAGAAGATCTCAACTATGAGATTAGTTTTGTTTTGTCATGTAACGAAATGAAGAAAAATATCATGGGATTGTGGGACTTTGTTTATGTGATATGAGAAATATAATTTTGGTTCATATTCTTCCGAATGTGTTATAAATTAGATGTAAGTATTGAGATAAGTTAAAGCAATAATATTATAGCAAGACATATATGGCTATTCAAAATGATTGCTTGTAAAAAATCTTGTTTGTAAATTATGTATGTAAATAATATGATAAGCTCAAATTATAATGTTTATAAGTCAACCTAAATAGTAGTCCAATCTTAATCTTTCTAAGCCCAAGTTTTATATCAGTTTCGTATATCTGCAAAAAAGTATTACTTTTTATAAAAAAATTGAAACAACTAATGAGTTGGCTCGAGCTTTTTACAAATCAAACCCATGCTTAAATTTCATGTTGTTAATAATAAACAAGCCGAGTTGGGTTATATTACTTTGAGCTCAAACCTGAAAATATCTAGGCTTGACGCGCTATTTAAGTAATCCTACATACAACCATAATCTAGATTACTGTTTCTTTTTAAATTTTAGTTATCATTAAATAATTTTAATATATTTATTACTGAATTTTTTTGATCTTATATATGTGAAAATAGAAATATAAACTTCACAGGTTTAATAAAATCACTTAAGACATCAACTATTTTATAAAAAAATATAAAATAGTAAAATACAAAAATATAAAACTTTCATCTAGATAAAATCACTTAAGATATAAATTTAAAAAATCTTGAATATAAAACATAAAAGTATAAATTTTTTATCCAGCTACTTTTAATCGACTGAAGTGAGGTCCCGAAACAAATAAAAATGAGCATGTGTTGGGTTTGAGTCTCACTCGAAAGAAAAATGCTCCGTGTTGGGTCAGGTGGTTTCCCCAATTGTGGATTTCCTCCTAAAGAAATTGACTGTGCGGTCTCGGTTGAAAAACAAATAGATGTCCCATTAAAATAATACTAATCATTCGAAACAAAATTGTATATTTACTCTTAAAAAATAGTTTCAATCAATTAAAATGAATTTAACGATAAAATAAACACCAAAACGTACAAACATCACAATTTGGCTTTTGGCCTCCTCGAATAATTCGACATTTGACGAATATTCTCAGGTATCTTCTGTCTCCTTCATTCTTGTTATCTGCTTTGTGTATCAACATTGCTAGTTTCTTTCAACTTGGTGCAATAAAGATTCAATCTTTGAACTTAAAGATTGTTGATCATGTCAAATTTAATGATTTTTAGCAATATTCTTCTAAAAAGATTGTTATTAGTTTAATTATGGTGGTTAATTGGTGTAATTATCATCTGGATCATGCTAATTTGGATCTCTGTATGATGATTCCAACAATTGAATATGATTTCGTTAGCTAATCTATTCCACGTGAGCTTACTAGGAGTTGTAAGAGTTAGGGTTTGATCAAATAAAATAATTGATTGATTAATTGTATAGAATTTGATATTAGCAATCAAGATTCATAATCATTCATCTTGTGGTGTGCCTAGATGACTTAGAGCAATTGATGCTCAAGTTACCATTTACTAGTTATACAAACTTTGTACATGTTTTTCTATTGCAAAAATTCATACTAATTACGGATTAAAGAAGTGAATTCTCGGATGGTGACGATGAAAGAAACAATTCTTGTCACTCCGCTCAGTTAAAAAAGAAAAGACAACCTCGTCTCAAATTCATCATGAAATCGATTCCTTCCTCTCTAATCAAAGTGCTCTATGCGACCGAAAACAAAGCTCGTTAGTGGGCCCTGGAGCCGTAACTCAAGTCAGTCGGGTTGTCATGCTATGATCACGATATGCAATATGACATATGTAATGTGTACTTAGTAGAGAGAGAGAGTGAGGAGAAGAAAGACTATTTATAGAAGGCAAGAAGGCTTAACAACTTTAACATAGGCCCATCAAGATTGGACCACATGGATTGGGCCTAACTCTTTGGGCTTTGCCTGATTTAGAGGTATCTCTAGTCTCTACAATGATATTAAAGATTGTAGTATGTAAATGTGTCCTAAAGTTCAATCTTTTTCCTTTGTTTATTTTTTTTTTTTGTTTCAAAACAGGAAATCTAGCTATCCATGTAACAAAACATCCTACTTAACTAAAAATACATTTTGATGAGTGATAGTTTTTATTCGTCCTAAGCGAATAACGATATATTGTGTGATGTTTGGCAATCATGTAGCAAACATTGATGCCGGCAACAAGAGCAACAATAGAATCCAACTACTGTTAAAACTAGAGCAAGAATCTAAGCGAATCGTCAATACACCCAAAATGGTTTGTGCCTTTCGGGTTGATTTGGAACAGGCACTTCTATATGTATTCCATAAAACTGAAATAGTATGATTCATAAGGGCATAACAAAGTAACAATCAATGCAGTTTCTTAGTGTATGATTCAAAGTAATTGGTGAATAACTGTTTTTATGGTAGATCATATATTGAAAAATGTGACACATGTAATTATATCATAATGTCCTGAAATTATCATAATTTTGAGGTTAAAACTTGTAAAGTGCTATAATTTATACTATTGCATAGTTTTAAATTTTATATAATTGGCTTTGTGCCTAAACTATTATACACATGCCAACAGTCAAGTGGTGACTTGCGTGCCAATGTGAAGCGTCTTGAGAAGGAAACATAGGAAAGATTCAACGCCTCAAGACAGAAGCCGATAGAATTGCACATTATGTTGTTTAGATGCTTCTGAAACATGTCACTACAGTTAGGTACTAAAGAATTAAAAATCTTTATCGTATGTGGAACATGTTCTTGTCTAGAAAGTATTATTGTCATTCTTCACGTATTCTTGTATATCCAATCATTAATCATCGTATAATTCTTGAGTTGTTATTGCATAAAGATCCTCCCTTTTCGCTCTTGTGATATTAATTGTTCATTCTGACTGCGATTACATACGGTTGTCATTGCCAATTGTTGTACTCAATGTTATTAGAGGTCGGTCAAAATGCTAATTAATAAATTCAGCAGCATGGCACACAACATATTGGAACACTAGTGGACACCAAGAGAGACACACGAACAACCGTAAATGTGGCTGTGAAACCGTTTTTATAGCTCATCGTTGTCTTTCTATCATTCATGATTTCAGTGGGAAAGATTCAAGATTTTAGCTTGAAAGTAAAATGCAGGCTTTTGGATACAAATTGTAAAGAGTTGACTTTACCTGCGATGGTGAAGAAGAATTCCAAGTCAAATTGTTGACCATTTTTTCTTTGAAGAACTGAGAGAAGCCTATGAAAGTTATTATTAGTATTAGTAATGTTCCTAATGCTAGAAGTAACGTCAACTCCATCCCATTTTTGCCAAATTTTACAGTCTCAGAAATTATATTTGTAGTTTTCTCTTATTGTCCATTTTATTTATCCTATTTAATTTCATATTTGTAGTTTTATTATCATTTTATATTTTCTAAATAATTTCAACTTTTTAAGAAAAGTTAAGAGTTAAATTTTTTTAACTACAGCATATTTGTAAAATATGGTGTTACGGATTATGTAAATTAATCAGACGATTTTAAAATTGTGTAAAATATTTTATATAAAACGATTTCAATCTTATAAATCATTGGCTTTGATATATATATATATAATAAGGTTTAAATAAGAACCATGTGTTATTACGAGAACCCGTCAAAATCAACAGAAATCATAATGTGTTTTATTGCAATAACACTATTGCACATATACAAGATTATGATATTTTATGTATATGTGTGAACTTGTAAATGTGAATAAGTTTACATCGATGTAAGTTTTACTTACAACTTTATATATATGTGTTTTGTTGCAAAACTTACAACGATGTAAACTCTTTTACACTTATGAATTTGCACATATACATAAAAGATCATAATATTTTATGTGTAATAATGTTATTTAAACAAAAAAATAATGATATTCATTGATCTTGATGGATTTTCGCAAGTTCTTGCAATAAAAGAGGGTTCTCGTTTGAATTTTTTCCTATATATATGTATGTATGTATATATATATATGCATGTATGTATATATATGTATATATCTATATCTATATATATATATATATATTATATATATATATATTATATATATATATATATATATATATATATAATATATATATATATATATATATTCTTAACATATAAAACAAAAAATTAGAAAATGTAACATCATTGATGTGTAAACCACCTTTTGATGGGAAATAAGATCCACACTTTGTTGGTAAATATAGGCACAAAATAAAATCATATCTAAAATAATACTAGTGTTACTTTGTTGGTAATATAGGTACACATGTATATTATCCCCTCTTTCCTTACATACATATATATATATAACTTTTCTCTTGGGTAGAGAAATGTGATGGGTTGTGGATGAGAGTACGTATAAGGGTGGTAAGGGTGTTCACATTACACAAATCACATCATATCATATACGTATCAATCACATTTTGAAAATATTTCAAGATAAATTTAAAGACGAAGATAGCTATAAGAAACCAAATGAGACTATCGTATATGGTGAAAATTTTCTTTTGAGCGGCTTGTCTCTTGTTTGGAGTTTGTACCGTGTTGATGCACATGCTAGTGGCTTTGATCTAATAAATTTTTTTCCTAAAAACAAAAATATAACTTTTGTTTTTTACATTTATTTATAACAATCTATAATCTTCACAAAGCTACACACTTTTAAGATTTAAACCCGCTTGATTAAAAATATATCATTTACCATCAAATTATCTTAGTAAAAACAATTTTAACTTCTTTTGATGTATAAAGGAACTTACCATAACCACGACATTGGTAAAGGACATATACATTAGTACATTATCTGTTCAGGTTAAAGAATGATAAAAAGTGCTAGGGAATTTTTATTAACAGAAATTAAACTTTAACCTATCATATGAAAGAGTTTTCTTCGTTAACAATAAGTTAAAAGCTTAAAAAAACGTATTATCATGGCAACACATTAAATTGATTAAATAAGAGGAAATGAGGGTGGTACGTGCACATTTTGAGGGCAACCTTGATAGGGTGACACGATCCCATTCTTAACACAACATTGGGATGCTCTAACAATACCCTAACAAATAGTGTGACGAATATAAATATACAAATATAAGTTGTAATTCAATTTATTATTTTTAATCAATTAACTCTCACACACGGCAACCTACTATTAAATCTGTCACACCCTCACTTTCCACAAACAGGGTAATACCGTTAGGCGCGTGACATGCCAGGATCTTAGCCATCAGTTACACCAAACGACGTAACAATTACAAAACATAATTTTTCAAATTAAATAAAGTTTTTTAAAATCAGAACTAAATACGAAACATGAAAATAAGTGCGGAAGCATATAAACCATAATTAAACGGCGCAAACACGCGCAAACCAAATAAATATAATTTATAGAAAAATGTAGATTGTTCATTTGACTCTACGATGATGAATGCAATGCAAGATGCTCCTATTCGTTCGCAGCTTAAGGACCTGAAAGAAACATGCTAAAGTGTCAACACAAGGTTGGTGAGTTCACAAGTTTATCAGAAAACAGTAAGTAACAGTAATGAAATCCAGATTAAATAATCAAAGCATATAAGTAGGTAGCTAGCCTACAACAAGTCACTATGTGTATGAATTTCGCGACCGAGCTGACAGTAATAATATAATGAATGCTCCGGTTGTGGATACCAGACCACAACACTGTAAAACAGGCTAACCATTCACCCGTTTGACCACCAGTCAAGCTAGCGCGACTAGCACGGGCGGGGTTTGTCAAACCCCGTAGATCTACTAACAATCACCTCGCTAATTTCATATTACGGTCCGAAGAGGCGTAGTGGCATCACCATAGTAAACCAATATATGCAGTATTACCAATCTAAGTAACGATAGTTTATGAAAAACAGCATGTTTCTCTCCCCCCAAAAAGAGAGTATAATACGAAAGTGGGGCTGAGAACTCACCTCAAATGTAGTTCAACAAAGTAATGCAGAGGACAGGTAATTAGGGTTTTGAATAACCTGAATTAATATTAATTTACACTATTAATATTAATTGTTAAATATAAATATAAGAAAGGTACGGTTTCGCGTTTCATGACTCGGTTACGGTGTCGGTTACCATAACTCCCCATACACAAGCAAATGCAATCACACACCAACTCACACCAACATAAAACCCAATTATTACGTATAATAGTACATTTTATACACTATAATTATATGACCTATTTTTATAAATCTTATCACGAACGCATAACGACCCAACGTGTCACACTCACACATATTGAATAACTATATTACTCCACACACACTTTATATATATAATTTTTCATAGTATGTAACACACGTATTTATTATCTTATATGCCACACCTATTTATATATTATACATGCACCCATATGTAACTAATAAAAAGAAAGCACACCCACATTTTACACACTGCCATAACACAATCACAACCATGTTCATTCGCCCACTAATATTCACAATGCATACCAACGGTAATATTCACAATGCATACCAACGGACGAAGACATACATATACTACACCTTCATGAAACCACCCAATTCCATATACTTATCCCCACATATACATATATATTTAATTAGTACAACTCCCACTAATAAGCACACCTACATGGCAATAGAAACAAAGGAATATAAAGCATAAATAAAGCATACATACCTACGCCTAAACTTCTCTCATTTGCTTAATATGAACATACATGCATACTTGGAATCATACCCATTGAACATAAACATACATGCATACTTGGAATCATACCCATTGAACATAAACATACATACATACGCAGGATCACATGCGCAGGAACACACACACATCTCACCAACACACCAACATCATGCAGTTCACAGAAACACACATAAAACACACACGCACACCATAATTACCTATATACGCAGCCCACAAACAGACACATAGTCGTCGCAGATCGCGTCGATACGTACCCATAAAACCTGTTGCTCATACAGGCGCATAAACACACATATATACAACTTAATACACATACAATGGCAACAATACCCGAGTTGCCGCAACCCGCACACACACCCGCCTAATCAATTGAGACTCTAACAAAAACTGTAACCGAAACCATAACCGAACAACAAAACCGATCGCTGATCGATGTCGTGTGGTCGGTCAAAAATATATATTAAAGAGTACCTAATCACCCTTAATAGTAAAGGGTAGCAGGGTGTCGAATCCACATGGAATCACAGGAAAGTGCTAGTAACGATTAAACTAAAAGAATTAATCATTGAAAAAGGAAATTGCTTGATTATTGAATTGAGAATTAATTAATTTAACGAAATAAAGTTTAAGTTTTAACAATCTTGATTGAAAAGCAATCCACTTCAGGATTCAGGTTTGGCAAGTTACAATCTTTCTTAAATGAAACCTAATAAGAAGCCATTAATGGTGACCTATACATGATATGATTTCGTGATAATTATGGATTAAAGTTTAACGGACCTTATTCACACAATTACCAATTTGAATCATGAAACCCTAAGTCTAATAATTACTCACACAATGATTAAAGACAACCAAAGTTAAAGATATCAAAATTAGGTTAAATCATAATTAAACCGTTTAACGAATCAAATCATAAATTGAATCCAAAAGAACTTAAAAGGTTCAAGATTCAATCCCAATCTAGGTTACAAACTAAGAAAAACTAGAACTTGCACAAACCCATCCCCCGAAGTGAATCACAATGGATTTAGCCTTGCATCTTCATCGATTCTTCAACAAAACGTAATTGATCATGTAATTCGGATGAAATCGACGTTCTTGATGTTAGAAAAGCTTGAGAATGATCCCAGGTTGCCAAATTTCGTCCGAGATTGCTGTGTGTAAAAGTTCTTTTCGAATTAGGTTTTTTCCTTTTATATCCCTTCAAAATAGGCTCAATCTCAACAAAAACCCGGACCCCGGCGTCGGTGGCGCCTATGGGGGCGTCAGTGGCGCCACCTTCCTGTGCAATCTTGATTTTCATGTGTAGTTTTTCGAGACCTTTCCGTTGATAAGTTATGGGTCCCGCAACTCAATTCCTAGCTCAAGTTATGTTCGTTTTAAAATACCGTTGCCGTACAACTTCGGTTTATCATATCTGGACTTCTCGAGTTCCAATTATTGTCCTTTTTCTTCCATTTCTTCGTATTCTTCACGTTTAACCTACAAACACAAAATACTCCCAAAGTAACTCTATTTCTCATACATTTATACATAAAGCCCGGAAATAAAGTCGTTAAACGTTAAACTTTCACCACCCGATCACCCGGGATAGACAAACGTACCGAAAGACGAGGGGCTGCGATTCACCACGCGAGTAGTCGTAGTTGTGATCGTCGAGCAAACCCGAGGGGATGTTACGGTGGAAAAAGGCTGTTGGAGATAGTATAAACTGTTGCGTGAGAGGCTGCCGACGTGGGGTGTCGCTAGAGGAAGATAGCTGTCGTAAAGGGGGTTGCGTAAATAGGTTTTGAAGATGGAGAAGAGAATTGGATCAGTTATGTGATCCGAGGGAGGAGGGTTACGGTTTATGCAAGATACTTGGTGCAAAAGTTGCACATTGATCCCCAAGTTTTCCTAAACTGCACTTCAGGTAGTTTAGTTTAATTTAATTAAGTTTAGTTGCTAATAATTATAATAAAAATCATTATCATATAATAATAATAATTGTTTTTGTCTAATTAATTTTTTTTATAATCGCAAGTGGCGGAAATAGTTTATACGATAGGAACAGAACCTGAAATGTACGGGTTGTCACATCATCCCCTTGTTGAAGAAATTTTCATCCCAAAAATTAGAACATCAGGTTTATATAGTAAGCTTTTTTTTTTTTAACAGTAACGATAGGAGGTCAGAAGCTCGCTTATGATAGGGTTTCTGAGGTTTCTGAAATAAAACTCAAAATAAAGAACGTAAGGTTTCGTGAAAGTTGTGACATCATCCCCTTGTTGAAGGAAATTTCGTCTCGAAATTTAAAGAAAGGTATCTTAAAAAAATGGATACCTTGAGAGGTTGATGCCTGATCTTTGAATAGTTGTGGGTATTTCTTCTTCATTTGATCCTCGTGTTCCCAGGTAAATTCTGGTCCACGTTTTAAATTCCACCTAACGCGCACAATGGGAATCTTGCTACGCTTTAGGTTTTGACTTCTCGATCCATAATCTCAACTGGTTCTTCAATAAAACGAAGCTGTTCATCGATCTCCAGTTCCTCTAATGGCACGACAAGTGAGTCATGAGATAAACACTTCCTCAGATTAGACACGTGAAACACGTTATGTATTCCACTGAGCTTTTCAGGTAAATTCAGTTGATAGGCTACTGGACCAACCCGTTTGACAATCTCAAACGGTCCAACGTACCTAGGGTTTAGCTTACCATGCCTTACAAAGTGTATCACTCCTTTCCAGGGTGAGACTTTCAAGAGTACTTTATCACCAATCTGAAACTCCAACGGCTTACGATGTTTATTAGCATAACTCTTCTGTCGGTCACGTGCTGCTGCCATACGGTTACGTATTTGCACAATCTTCTCAGTCGTCTCGTGCACAAGCTCAGGACCTGTAAGTTGGCTTTCTCCAACTTCTGCCCAACAAATAGGTGATCGGCACTTACGCCCATATAGTGCCTCAAAGGGTGAGGCTTTTATTGATGTGTGATAACTGTTATTGTAAGAGAACTCAACCAATGGTAAATGAGTTTCCCAGTTGCTACCAAAATCAATCACACAAGCACGTAACATATCTTCTAGTGTCTGGATCGTACGCTCACTCTGACCATCGGTTTGCGGATGATACGCAGTGCTCATGTCCAACCGCGTTCCCAATGATCGTTGTAAAGATTGCCAGAAATGGAAAGTGAACCGAGCATCACGATCAGATATGATAGATACCGGTACACCGTGCCGGGAGACTATTTCTCTTAGGTAAATTCGTGTCAACTTATCTAGTCGATCAGTCTCTCGGATTGCTAGAAAGTGTGCGGATTTTGTTAAGCGATCTACTATAACCCAAATGGTATCGCATCCGCTGGGAGTCCTGGGTAACTTTGTGACAAAGTCCATCGAGATCTGCTCCTATTTCGACACTGGAAGTTCGGGTTGCTGAAGTAAACCGAATGGTCTCTGATATTCCACCTTAACTTTGGAGCAAGTTAAACATTTGCTTAGATAGGTGGCAATCTCAGCTTTCATGTTCGACCACCAAAAACATTCCTTCAATCATGGTACATCTTATCTGAGCCTGGATGAATTGAGTAGTGTGACTTATGAGCTTCATCCATTACTAGCTCTCGTAAATTCCCATACTGTGGTACCTAGATCCGTCCATGAAATAACGAATTTCATCGGTCTTGATCTCTAGCTGTTTCTCCATGCCTCGCATGGATTCCGCCTTTAGATTCTCAACTTTCAAGGATTCAGATTTGGCAGCCTTGATTTGCTCTGGCAGATCAGAGTGAATGGTCAATTGCAATGCGCGTACTCGACGAGGTTTAGGGGTTTCCTTTCGGCTGAGGGCGTCGGCCACCACATTAGCCTTACCCGGATGATATTTGATGGCACAGTCATAGTCGTTGAGCAGTTCTAACCATCGTCGCTGCCGCATATTCAACTCTTTTTGGTCATATATGTGTTGGAGGCTCTTGTGGTCTGTGTAGATCGTGCACTTAGTTCCATATAAGTAGTGCCTCCAGATCTTCAAGGCAAACACCACTGATCCCAGTTCTAGATCATGCGTTGTGTAATTCTTCTCATGTACCTTGAGTTGTCTGGACGCATAAGCAATGACATTGTTGCGTTGCATCAGTACACATCCCAAACCCTGGATGGATGCATCACAATAAACAACAAAGTCATCCGTTCCTTCTGGTAATGTTACGATCGGCACACTGCAGAGTTTGTCTTTAAGTGTCTGAAATGCTGATTCCTCTTGACTTCCCCATTTATAGATGGTTCCCTTGTGGATTAGGGCAGTTAGAGGTTGTGCTAACTTTGAGAATCCCTCGATAAATAGCCTATAATAACCTGCCAAACCAAGGAATTGTCGCACCTTAGTAGGTGTTTTCGGTGGCGGCCAATCCTTGATTGCTTCAATCTTTGAAGGATCTACATGTATACCCTTTTCGTTCACCACATGACCAAGAAACTGCACTTCTCGCATCCAGAAGTCGCATTTTGAGAACTTTGCATACAATTGTTCATTCTTTAACAATTCCAGGATGATCCTCAGATGTTCCTCATGATCTTCCTTATTCTGAGAATAGATTAGTATGTCATCAATAAAGACAATGACAAACTTATCCAAATAAGGTTTGCAAACACGATTCATGAGGTCCATGAAAACTGCTGGGGCATTGGTCAATCCAAAAGGCATTACTGCAAACTCATAGTGCCCATAACGAGTTCTGAATGCCGTCTTCGAGATGTCTTCCTCTCGAACTCGTAGCTGATGATAACCTGATCTCAGATCAATCTTGGAATAGTAGGTTGATCCTTGCAACTAGTCAAACAGGTCATCAATGCGCGGAAGTGGATATCTATTCTTGATTGTCACCTTTTTCAGTTCTCGTAGTCAATACACATTCTGAAGGTTCCATCTTTCTTTTTCACAAAAAACACTGGAGCTCCCCAGGGTGAAGAGCTGGGATGTATAAATCCCTTGTCCAGCAATTCCTGTAATTGCTTGGATAACTCTTGTAGTTCGTTCGGTGCTAAACGGTACGGCGCCCGAGCGATCGGAGCTGCTCCAGGTGCTAACTCAATCTGGAATTCTACCTGCCTGTGTGGAGGAATGCCAGGTAGGTCCTCAGGAAATACCTCAGGAAAATCTCTAACAATCGGAATGTCTTCCAGTCATTTCTCCTCAGTAATCTTTTCAGTAACTAGGGCTAAAATCACCGAATGCCCTTTCCTCAACCACTTCTGTGCTTCATATATGAGATGCTGCCAACCACTGCACCACTCTTGTCGCCCTCCACAGTGAGTATTTCCATCAGGCAAAGGTAGTCGAAAGAGTTTCTCACGACAAATGATTTCGGCTTGGTTCTTAGACAACCAATCCATGCCAACAACGACATCAAAGCTACCGAGTGTAATTGATAGAAGGTCAATATCAAAATCATGCCCAGATAGACTAATCTTACAACCCTTGTATATGCGAGAAGACTCGATGATCTTACATTTGCTATTTCTACTGTATAATTCGTATCTAGGGCTACAGAATTATCATCTAGCAATCGACTGAATTTGTGCGAAATGAAACTCCTATCAGCACCAGAATCAAATAGCACAGAGGCAAAGCAACCATTGATAGGAAATTTACCAATTACAGTAGAAGGATCATTACGAGCCTCACCTGATCCAATGATAAAAGCTCTCCCCTTGGCTCCACCATTACCGTTGCCCCTGTCGTTTCCGTTGTCGTTGCCAGGGCGGTTATTAGCACCATTGTTACCATTCCTTTTTAGTTTCGGACATTCCCTCCTATAGTGACCAGATTGTCCACATTCATAACACCCCGGCTGTTTGTAGTTCTGTTGTGGTTTTTGTTTAGGTGCTTTTACTGAAAGGTTCACCTTGCAATTCTTGGCAACATGTCCAAATCTTCCACATCTCTCACAAGTGTTCTTCGTGCACTGCCTGTTGTGATGAAACTTGCATTTGTTGCATTTTGGGAGGTTACCATGGTAGCCGCCAAAACTACCTGAGTCTTGGATAGGTTGGGGTTGGTTGAATCTCTTGTTGTGTTGTTGCTGTGGAGTGGAAGATGAAGATTGTTTTCATTAGTAGAAGGTTCCCATTTCCTCTTGTTGTCATTAGAACTGCTTGTAGCACCACGCGGGGGCAGTTTGCCCTGCATGACGGCTTGGTCGGTCAGCTTGTAGGCCAATTGGACAGCCTCCTGAATAGTAGTTGGTCTAGCAGTGGTGACCATGCTTTGTATCTCCGGTACCAGTCCATCGATGTATCTCTCAACTCGTTTGTAAGCCGGATTGATCATGGTAGGGCATAGAGTAGCCAACTCGTGAGAACGAATTGTGTAAGCTTCAATTTCAGAACCAACCATCCTCAGGTTCCAAAATTCAGTTTCTAGTTTTTATACTTCATCCCTGGAACAGTATTCCTCTTTCAATAAGTTTTTGAAATCTGCCCAGGTTGTAGCATTTGCAGTCTCAACGCCCAACATTGGACTTGCGTGTTTCACCAGCTCAGTGAGGCACCGTCCATCGTGCCGGCAGCATACTTCACTCTACTCTTAGCAGGGCAGTTGCAAATCTCAAACACTGACTCCAATTTCTCAAACCAACGGAGTAGTCCCACTGCTCCTCCAGTCCCCTTGAATGGGTTTGGCTTGCAGTCCATGAAGGACTTGAAGGTGCATGCTCTTTGTCCTGCAACGAGTTTAGATCAGGTCTCTAGAATTTTTGAATATTACTTACGACTTAACCAGGATGACAAAATTAACGTTAGGAGTAAGTTTGGTATTGCTTACCGATTGGAGCGGCTTGTGGATTGAGATTAGGATTTGCAAGAGCATCAGCCACATGCTGATTGATTAGAGCTGCCAGTTCAGCTGGGGTCATGTTGATGGTGCCACGATCGCGTCCGCGTCCTCGCCAATTCCAGACATTCTTAACAATCACAACATACAAAATAAGCAATATGCAACATATCTACTTCATTTAAGTATAAGTAATTAAAAGAATTTAGCACACACACAACTAATAAGTTCAAATAATATTTCTGATCAAATAAATTTTAAGTACGTTTACAATGAATCAAACCAATACTAAAATTCAAAACATCAGTTGGATGGAAAACACCCTTCCCATCTAGGTGTGAAAAAGAACAGAAGTCCTATGGATAAAATAGATAATAGAAAATAAATAGACGAGGAAATCAATAGAAGTCGATGGATCCAGATGGATAGAAACTTTCATACGAGTGGAGATGAAGGATTACTTTCATATCCTTAGTGAAGTTTTATACGGATTGAGGCTCTCGTGTCCCCAAAGTATAGAATTAAAACTTTGTACTGACTATGACTGTTATCATCAGACAGGATTCGCAAGACTTCTCATGCACGACAAATTACAATTACGTGTGCACCCGTGATGGTAATTTGCTTTGCATGGTCACCCTTGGTTCCTCTTATCCGAGCTAACATACATTGTCAAGTACAGAGTGTTATTAATGATAGAGGTATCAAAGATATAGTTATTAAACCAAGGGTCAATTAACCAAGGGCAGGAATCGTTGATGCGCTCAGGTCAAATGGGTCAATAACGTTATCGTAAGTAAACTTTGATAAGTTGTCTCGTAATGTGTATGGTAGCCACCAATACAACTATTACCTGTTCCACAAGACAGAGAAGTGGCAAGGTAGGTAAGAAGGATTGGCAGACGCAACCCTATTTTGCAACACACATTCAAAAGGAGACAGAACATGCTCCTAATGAACCATCCAAGTTAGGTACCAATGATATTGTATCCAATTCCGAGAGGTATAATGTAAAAGGTAAGGTACAGGTAATTCGTAAATAACCTTCTCGTGACTCACAGCAACTCGGAGTCACTTGTACGAAGAAACATGAGGTAACAACGAGAAATCAAGATGAACTGGCCTTTTTCCCGTAAACATAAAATGAAGAGATGATTATGTCATTCCTGTAGCCGAACGCTCACAGGAATATACCATAGCAGGCAAATCCCAAGCAAGTATAACAATTAGACAAGGCAAACTAATGAAGCTAAACGTGTCTATATGCGTGTAACTAAGGCATCAGGCTATAGTCTAAATGCAATGCATATTTAATTTAGTTCGCTATAACCATTGGCACTGATACCAATCTGTCACACCCTCCTTTCCACAAACGGGGTAATACCGTTAGGCGCGTGACATACCAGGATCTTAGCCATCAGTTACACCAAAAGACGCAACAATTACAAAACATAATTTTTCAAATTAAATAAAGTTTCTTAAACAAATTAAATACGAAACATGAAAATAAGTGCGGAAGCATATAAACCATAATTTAAACGGCGCAAACACGCGCAACCAAATAAATATAATTTATAGAAAAATGTAGATTGTTCATTTGACTTACGATGATGAATGCAATGCAAGATGCTCCTATTCGTGCGCAGCTTAAGGACCTGAAAGAAACATGCTAAAGTGTCAACACAAGGTTGGTGAGTTCACAAGTTTATCAGAAAACAATAAGTAACAGTAATGAAATCCAGACTAAATAATCAAAGCATATAAATAGGTAGCTAGCCTATAACAAGTCACTATGTGTATGAATTTCACGACCGAGCTGACAGTAATAATATAATGAATGCCCCGCTGTGGATACCAGACCACAACACTGTAAAACAGGCTAACCATTCACCCGTTTGACCACCAGTCAAGCTAGCGCGACTAGCCCGGGCGGGGTTTGTCAAACCCCGTAGATCTACTAACAATCACCTCGCTAATTCCATATTAACGGTCCGAAGAGGCGTAGTGGCATCACCATAGTAAACCAATATATGCAGTATTACCAATCTAAGTAACGTATAGTTTATGAAAACACATGTTTCTCTCCCCCAAAAAGAGAGTATAATACGAAAGTGGGGCTGAGAACTCACCTCAAATGCAGATCAACAAAGTAATGCAGAGGACAGGTAATTAGGGTTCCGAATAACCTGAATTAATATTAATTTACACTATTAATATTAATTGTTAAATATAAATATAGAAAGGTACGGTTTCGCGTTTCATGACTCGGTTACGGTGTCGGTTACCAATAAGACTCCCTATACACAAGCAAATGCAATCACACACCAACTCACACAAACATAAAACCCAATTATTACGTATAATAGTACATTTTATACACTATAATATATGACCTATTTTTATAAATCTTATCACGAACGCATAACGACCCAACGTGTCACACTCACACATATTGAATAACTATATTACTCACACACACACTTTATATATATAGATTTTTCATAGTATGTAACACACGTATTTATATCTTATATGCCACCTATTTATATATATCCATGCACCCATATGTAACTAATAAAAAGAAAGCACACCCACATTTTACACACTGCCATAACACAATCACAACCATGTTCATTCGCCCACTAATATTCACAATGCATACCAATGGTAATATTCACAATGCATACCAACGGACGAAGACATACAATACTACACCTTCATGAACCACCCAATTCCATATACTTATCCCCACATATACATATATATTTAATTAGCACAACTCCACTAACAAGCACACCTACATGGCAATAGAAACAAAGGAATATAAAGCATAAATAAAGCATACATACCTACACCTAAACTTCTCTCATTTGCTTAATATGAACATACATGCATACTTGGAATCATACCCATTGAACATAAACATACATACACACGCAGGATCACATGCGCAGGAACACACACACATCTCACCAACACACCAACATCATGCAGTTCACAGAAACACACACAAAACACACACGCACACCATAATTACCTATATACGCAGCCCACAAACAGACACATAGTCGTCGCAGATCGCGTCGATACGTACCCATAGAAACCTGTTGCTCATACAGGCGCATAAACACACATATATACAACTTAATACACATACAATGGCAACAATACCCGAGTTGCCGCAACCCGCACACACAACACCGCCTAATCAATTGAGACTCTAACAAAAACTGTAACCGAAACCATAACCGAACAACAAAATCGATCGCCCGGGATAGACAAACGTACCGAAAGACGAGGGGCTGCGATTCACCACGCGAGTAGTCGTAGTTGTGATCGTCGAGCAAACCCGAGGGGATGTTACGGTGGAAAAAGGCTGTTGGAGATAGTATAAACTGTTGCGTGAGAGGCTGTCGACGTGGGGTGTCGCTAGAGGAAGATAGCTGTCGTAAAGGGGGTTGCGTAATAGGGTTTTGAAGATGGAGAAGAGAATTGGATCAGTTATGTGATCCGAGAGAGGAGGGTTACGGTTTATGCAAGATACTTGGTGCAAAAGTTGCACATTGATCCCCAAAGTTTTCCTAAACTGCACTTCAGGTAGTTTAGTTTAATTTAATTAAGTTTAGTTGCTAATAGTAATTATAATAAAAATCATTATCATATAATAATAATAATTGTTTTTGTCTTATTAATTTTTTTTATAATCGCAAGTGGCGGAAATAGTTTATACGACAGGAACAGAACCTGAAATGTACGGGTTGTCACAAAATCTATATTGTACGTCTATGATATGACTTAAACTCTCAACCTTTTAAAAAAATACCTTGTTTGTAACACACCTTGATACATATTTGGACAAAACCTCTTTTGGTGTAAAATATTTTATTGTACATATATTTTTCACAACGACAATATATATTGTATATAGAAAAAGTAAAAACAAGACAATGGAATTTATTTTATTTTATTTTATTTTATTTTATTTTATTTTATTTTATTTTATTTTATGTCAAGTTAATGGTTAATAGTAAATATATCAAATTAGTAATTAGTTATCAACAACCATGCTAGAACTCAAAACCTTTCTTTTATCTTTATTTTAAATCATTAGACCAACAAATCATTAAAGAAAAAGATAAGAAGAAAAAGAAAAGAGGATAGAGATATGGGCATATGGCTGCAGGTGATTCAAATACAAGAAAGCCCTTTGTTTGTGGGCCCATAAACAAAATCACAACCAATCAGATTGGAAGATACAACTTTCAACAGAGACCCAAATACAATATATCCTAATGTTGCTACAATTTTCAATAAATCAAACCAGAAAAGAAAAGAAAAAAAACTGAAAAAGCCTGTAAAAGGAAGAATATATATCTATAACACTATTTTCAGAATATATAGTACTTCTTTTCACATATATCCATCACCATTCACCAATACTCTATTATTACCTCCATAAACTACTTTTTTAAATTATAAATATTTGAATTAAGAATAAAATTGATTTGAAGTGAGTGCGCTTTGATCTCCTCTACAATTCTCATGGAGTGAGTGTTTGTATCATTAAATACCCTTTAATAATACGATTAGCAATTAAAACTTTAGTGATTGTCACGAGCTAGAACGAGCAATTAAGAATCAAACAGGTGGACTTGGTGTGGGTTTTGAAAATTAACAAGTGGTTAACCAGTTACATGTTTAAACGAGTTAAACGAGAGATAACTTGGGAGAATAGTTTTGCAAATATATGATTCCGTAGAATCTTTCATTCATGTGAATTCAAGGGCCGTGAAATTCCTATTTATGATTCGGGGAAGGGATGCGACGTTTATGTCACGTCTTAGTGTCAGCTTGAGGAATATGTTTTTGTAATTTGTTCCAAAAGCTATCTCATGGGAAGTTTTAGATTAGCTGGTAGTGATATACATTGTTATAAAGAGAAAATAGCAAAAATAGTCCCTATGGTTTAACCATATTGTAAGTTTAGTCCTCATATTTTAAAAAATGCAAATGTAGTCTAAAAATTTGGAAGTTTGTTGTAAATTTAGTCACCACCGTTAGTGTCCGTTAGTTTTTAACAATCTGGGGATTAAACCTACAATATGGTCAAACCATAGGGACCAAGAGTGCAACTTTCTCACAAATTTTAAAAAACTAAAAAATAATTCAAATAAAAATTAAAAATTTCAAAAAATGTTTATTAAGAAATATAATAATCGTGAAAAAACTGAATAAATGTTAAAAATTAAATCAAATTTAAAGCGTAGATAAAAGTAAAAATAAAAGGTTCAACCATATTTGATCATTTATATATTTTTTATTTTTATAAGAAAATTACACAATTGGTCCCTATGGTTTAATCATATTGCATATTTAGTTCCCAAATCGTTGAAAATTAACGGATACTAACGATGGGAACTAAATTTGCAACAAATTTCCAAATGTTTGGACTATAGTTCTAATTTATAAAATCTTGGGACCAAATCTGTAATATGGTTAAACCACAAAGACTATTTTCTCTTGTTATAAAAGAAAGTAGTTTCATACATAGGACTTGTGTTAGGGTCATGTACCAAGTCATGTGATGGATCGGATTAGAGCATTCACAATGGACTTATCTTCACCTTTTAATTACACTAAAAATCGTTATTTTTCTTTTTTTATTATTTAAACCTTTATCATTTCATTTTCTTTTTTATTCACTTACAACCACTTTCAAAACTATTAAAAAATTACAAGGGTTTAACAGTGTTTTCTCAAATATATAAATACACAATAACATTGATCTTTTATTCACTTAAAACCACTCGCAACCATTTCATAAAATATAAGAAACACACTCACATGTTTATAAGAAATCCAGCGTGAATGCTCTTAACCAGAGGGTGGAAATGGTAGTGAAATGGTCCTTAAACATGACAGTTAATATAGGTATTCATAGAGCTAAATAATTTAGTGTTATCATCAGGGCCGACTCATCATTTCTTAAGGCCTAAAACTAAATAAAATTTTGATACTCTCACCTATATGTTATTCCTAAAGACCTTTGTCTTAGACCGACGACATAAACAAATTTGTTTATAGTGTGGCACAAAACAACTTAGGGAATAAAATAACTTAATCAACTTAAACATTCTCAACTAATAAAAAATAACATATTAAATGATAAACAAGTAACAATTGATTGAAATAAAAAGAAAAATCAATTGCAAATATAGATTAATTAAAACCAAAACTGACAACAAAAAATTTACATAAGCAAAATAACAATGATAGATTAAAACAATTAAACATAAATTAAGATCAGACAATATTAATTACTAGATCAGATGATTAATTGTAAAAGAATTTAGAATTAATGAAAAATCATCAACATTGAACACTCAATGAACTTTTAGTGAATAAGTTTCATAATTCAATCTTGATAAACCAAGTTTTGTAAGTTGTCCTCAATAAACCTTCAATAATTTTGTTATCCTTTGATAATTTTGTTATCATTTGATAATTTTGTTGTCCTTTGATAATTTTGTTATTCTTCCCATTTATCTCTAAAATGTATGTTTTTATTTTGAAATTTGGTGACCCTTAAATTTTGGGGGCCTAAAGCAATTCCTTTAGTTGTTTATAATATATAGTCGCCCTTGATTATCATAGATTTTGACAAAAAAGGTATTAATGTTTATTAAAACTAATAATACGGGTGATTATAGAATTTATGAATGCTTGATTTGCTTGTGACTACATGATGATTATTTGTGACGTAAGTTTTGTGATATCTAGTAAGGTTGAGGGTGTTATATACTAGGTTGAGGATGTGATAAATTGTTTCATATACCATTTTATATGCCATTTTATATGCGTTGTGAAAAGTTATAAATATTGTTAATATATTAAGTACTTTAAAATTTTAAACTATGTGCTCATGGGCCTAAGCTTATGTTTTTAATACATTAGGGTTAGTCATAGTGAATAGTGTGACATGAGATCTCCATCTTATCTGCCTAGGACAATAAACAGATATCCTAGATTGAGTTTATTTTGTAAATTTTTTTGTGTAAACGAACTTATGTAATGTTTAAATGTCTTCCCCCATGTATGATGAGCATCGAGTAATCAAACTTCACAAGCCCAAGCTTCGAGGTGTGAGATTACCTTATATGTTATTATAATTGTAGATTTATCATTCTCAATGTATTCATTAATTCTTGATCATGGCTAGATATATAAGCCAACATAACTTAAAGTTCATACATATATGACACCCAATTAAGCCACTTCCATCTTGTTTCGTGTGAAATATCATCAAAATACCAGGGCAAATCAACAATTAAATTAAAAAAAACATTATATGACTTCAAATAATGTTACATCTGTAATACTAAACTCTAAATTTAAGAAAAAGTGAATATCATAGAATCTTTACGAGATTACACAACAAAAAGTTTAATCTTTTATAATTAACTTTTTAATTCTAAAGTTGGATTAATGACTGTATAGACTCCCTTTTTTGGTTTGGTTTGCTAGAAGCATAAATTGAACTGTAATTAATTACTTCTTTCTTATGGATTAAGAAACAGAAGCAAAAAATAGAGTTGGAATTGGTTCTCCTGATGTTCTTTTGATATGCAATTTGTTGTCTTAAATGCTTCAACTCTTGTAATCTAGCTCCTGGTTAGAATTTTATTTTTAATTAAAGTTGCCGTAAAAAAACTGTAATTAATTACTAAGATTCTATCAGTAGTGAAGTGTGACAGCTTTCAAATCAACTAAATTTAAGGGTCAACCTCAGATTATTTCAGCTTTAACTGTAGAGTTTCTTTCTAATAATTTTATCAAAATTGAAAATATAGTAAATATGTGTATGCTGTATGCATGTAAAATGACTTTAAATTTGGAAAACGTATAACAACTACACTAAGAATTATGATAACAATGCTCTAAAAACTTCACATAATAATAAATAAATTTTAACAGTGTTTCAATTAAATCACTCATATTTTTATTTGTTATAATAAGATCATGAAAGTTTTAAAAAGTTATTCAATTGGGTCATTAATATTTTTATTTGTTTCAATTAGGTCATTAAAGTTTTACGAGTGTTATAATCAGGTCACTCATATTTTTTAATTATTTTAAATAATTCACAATTTTTTAGATAATTCAGTTTTTTTAATAAATATTGTTATTATTTTAAAATTTCAATTTTTATAATCTTTTTGTAATTTATGAATGACCTAATTAGACAAAAATTTTACGAGTGATTTGATTGGAACAAAAACTTCATGAGTGATTTAATTAGAATAATCCTAAAACTTGATTACTATTTATTAAGTTACCCCTAAAATGCTATATTTGCATAATAATAATCAATAAAGTACAACTCTGTTATAATGAATAAGCAATGAAAGTTTTAATATTATCACTTTGAATATTGGTTATATGGGATTTATAAAGCAATTAAAGTTGATCAAAGATTAGAAAATTGCCTAGAGATCATACTAGTGCCCATCAGTATGAAGCAAAAAGAAACCCTAATCACATGTGGAAGTGGTCCACCTTCAAAAACACAATGAACAATATATATACTTGTGCGTGTGTAACTTTATTTTATTTGTTTTTTAAGATTATTTGAAATTTGAAAGGATGTAATTTAGTAGAAAAGTGAATTTTTTTAAAGAATGAAATGAAAATCAATGCGACAACTAACGTCATACGTTGTAAACTCTTAACTTTTTTTAAGAGCGCGTGTTTAACGATTTAACATTGTGGGTAGTACAAGACATACTTGCACAAAGATCCACATCTCACACTTATTTTCTACTTCTAAACTTAACTACTTTAAGTCTAATATAATCCATGTACGGATTTATACTCTAATCCTTTTTAAAGACTTTAATATCATATATAACTTATAAGTACAGAGTACTACTCTCTTTCCATTGTTAACTCCAAAAAGGAAACACACACACCACTTTTTCTGTGTGTATCCTAGAGAGAGAGGTAGCACGTGAAACAGGCTAGTGAAAGCATGAGGACGAAAACCCTAGATACCTAGTTTAAAGACAAAGGCAAAGCTCTCTCTTTCAATAGCTAGCAGATGTTCCTATTATTATACATCTGCTTCAGTTTACCCTAGACATGCCTACCTATTAGACACACTTTCTTCTTGACTGCCCTACCAGCATCTTGAGGCTTATTGACCAGTCAAAAGTTAATCATTATTTGCATAAAAGTGTGGTTTTAATTTACCTGATTAAAAACTATACTTAGATATTCAATCAGATTATTACAGGGGTATGTTATGTATATATTTAATTTATTTTATTTTTTTTATATTTTTCTATACATACATATAAACACATAAAGAAAAATAGAGAAAATAAAATGTTTCAATAATATAAATGAGTGTTTGTATAAATGGTTCGACATTTGGATTGCATTGTGAGATTCGGGTTAACCCAAAGATTTATATATACATGTGTGTGTTATACTACTGTTTACAAAATTTAATATTATGATTTTTTAAATCCTATATTTAATTATTGTGGTTCAATTTTATGTTGTATACTTTAAAGATAATTAGAACATAATATTATATGTACACATTTGAATATGCATAACAGAAGGAAAGTAAATATATAAAAGCTTTCGGATCAAGACGATAAACAAAATCTTATATTTTATAACACATTTATCTCACACATGCATTTTGATCAAATACATGTTGGTTACACAAACAATTGAGATAACAAATAATTTAAAGTTTAATTGTTTAGTCTAAACTCGATTACTGATTAACCCGACTCGAATAAACCCAAGACCAATTAAATATTACTTCTTCGGTTTGGTATTTGGGTTAATTTTCTACACCTAAAAGCCCGAGAAATCCAAAACCCAATAAATAAATCTGAATAACACCCCTACCTAACTAAATCCAACGTATTTTGTAAAAAGTTAAAGATGATAAGAGCATTTCCAACTCAACCCAATGGCCCATCCCCTAACCCTATTTTCACAAAGAACATAAAATTTTACTTCATCCCATCTTCCAATCCCAATTTCCCTTCCACATTCCATATATTTTTAAAAGAAAACATACTCATTTTTTATTTGAGAGTCACTATTCATCATCGTATCCGTCATTTGTATTTTATTAGTAAATGTGTCATTTGTATTTTATTAGTAAATATGAGTGTGAGAAATAAAAAAATTTATTTAAAAAAAATAAAAAAAATATTGTTTAGTTGAATAGATAATATGAGTGGGATGTGAGGTTTATAGAAAATGGGAGACAAACTTGAAAAATAATTTTTAATTGATTTATAAGATGAAGATAAGGAATAAACTGTGAATGCCCAAACAAATAGAATTAAAAATACCATTCAATGGGATGTGTGTCATGGCCAATGTGAAAGAAAAAAAGGACGTTGCGAAGAGAGAGATCGTCCATCCTCTATCGCTTTGATGATGCTTAAGGATTAAACATTTTTCTCAAATATTTAGTTTTGAGTTAATTAGCTGTTCAGCCATATAACATAGTGTTAGACACATCCACAATTTGACAAAATCCCTAAAAAGAAAAACTATAAACGATCAATATTTTAATTTGATATAAAACTCTCAATAAGACAAAACAAACTTAAAATAGTCGATAAATTAAGAACTTAGCAAATGAACAGGAGTATACGAGTTATAGCTCTTTAGCTCATGAACAAATAGTTACAAACACTGGCAGCTTATACTTTCTGGCTCATAATCGAATAGAGTGAACCAGACTATAGGATTAATTGTACATATATCATTTATTCATAACATTATAAAACCCTTATAAAGGGCTTTTTAAATCATTGTTACAATCAAATTAACTAATGTTTGGAGAATACTCTTTTGGAAGTTTATTATGGCCCCAACGCACAAAATACTAAGTTGTTGATGTGAGTGGGATTAGAAAGATTGTTGACTAAATCAAAACCCTAATTCCAACTACATGCCATTGCTTCAAGAAAATTGCTTTCATACATGTATTTCTTACATGGGCTTCAAGAGAATGGCTGTAATGACATTAAAGAATGTAAACGGCCATTAGCTAGGGTTTGATCAAATTGAAATTATATTTGATTTAAATATATTATAAAACTCTTGTTCCATATATAAGCACATATTCATCAAGAAAATTAAGGGCTTAAAGAATCATCAAGAAGTACAAATTATCAACATATTATTTGAACCCATATGAAAATAATGAAATTCCAACCATTTGAACAATTGAGTTTTGTTTCTGGAGTTCTGTGAGGCTCCACAACACACACAGAGGATATGTGTTGTGTGTGTTTTTTGGATAGAAACACAAGGGTATAAATGTCTTCTAAAAAGATTGTCGAGTTAGCCAGAAATTATGTTGTGTTACTGTCAATAGTCATGGAATCTTCTCTCATGTCCAAATTCAAGAAAAAAACATCACATCATGGAAAGCTATTTAATTTTATAAGCATTTAGTTCTATCCAACAAGGAAAACCCTAAAATGGGAATGATGACGAAGATGATCAAGAAAGTTGCAGAGATTCTACCTGAGGGTTCCATTCACCATGAAGAACAGCTTCTTTGATAAAATTTCAATGCTACAGTTCATCTTCAACAAATCTCAGATAACAAGAAGAAAAAAGACACTATAATATTGCTAGCTCATTAATTAATCACAAATCTCAACTAAGATCAAAAGGTTTAGGCTTTGAGTCCCATAAAAAACTCTCGATCATGTGAAATTACTAAAAGATTAGAGTGTACAAGATCACATATGCTTGGCTCCTCATACGCCATTCACCGAGACCACCGGAGACCCGGTGGGCTATGGAAATGGCATACAGGGAGCCAGGCATAGACGTATACTCGTATATGTGTATTTAAATGAATTATTTTACCTCAAGAATAATTCTTGAAAGGATATGATACAAGCAAGAAGATAGACTCAATCTTTTACCTCAAAAAAGAATCTTGAAAGAATATGATGCATACAAGAAGATTGACTCCATTAATTAATGGGATATCCAGATTTGAAAGATAAAATCAGCATTGAAACATTATATATCTTCAATGAGAAGGGATTCAACAAATGGCCAAAGATGAGCAAAAAGAATGGTTTTTAAGATGATACACAACAAGATAGGAATAAAGAAGGATGTGGGGTTAAAGTTTCACCAAATAAAGAGCACCATTTAGTTTGCATGCTAGATATATGTAGATACTGATATATATAGAGAGAAAGTGTAATCACACCCAAACACACACACACTCATACACTTTCTCTCATCTGTAAAGGGTGAACAATGGTGGTGGGTGGGTGGTGGTTCTGGTTTGAAGGTAAATATTATTGTTGTTATTGTGGGTTGTAAAGGAAATGTGGCTTTTCTCTTCTGAAGTGTATTTGTCTGGAAGTGTTTGGAAGACATGATTCCTTTGCCCCCCTCCATACATATATATTATGATAAAGTGATACCCCATATCTCCCATTAAATATAATACATCTTCACGCGGATTTATAACAATTCTAAAACATTCAATTTAATATAATATGGTGAAAGATTGTTTGAATATTTACCAAGATTTCGTAAATGTTAACTGGCTAAATAGATAATTTTCTAAATCTTTATAACAATCTCACAAAGTTAATTTTTAAAACATGTACGTGTGATAGGACGTTATAGGCTACTGCAAAACACCGTCTCTTTGGGCGTGTAGGGGGTAGGAGTGATGGTGCCCATGAATGTGAGTTTAGTGTTTTGTGTGTGAGGGGATATTTCGTTTTTTTTAATTATTTTAATCACTAACCATAACATTACATTTCATCATCTCTTTATTAATTAACTACGTTATTATCTCGTGTATTACACGGGTTAAATAAATAAAATAATAAATAATTAGTAACAAAAATTTATGAATTATAAAACAATGTTTGAAGATAAAATATGATTATAATTGCATATGGATAATTATTTCAAGTAAATAAACAATAAATAGGTTATAGACAAATAGATATATAGATAATTAGATAGTCTAGTTAAACAGATTATAGTTCGTAATAAATATGAAAAGTTACAGTACGACATTTTAATATAAGATATGTATAAAATGATATATGCGTACTTGTTCAAGAGATAAAACAATTAAACTATTTTTAAATCTCTTATCTAAATAATTTCATTTTAAATATTAGTTTTTAGATTTTATTATAAAAATTTATTATTTATAAAAATCTAGTTTATTAAAAACTCAAGTTTCTAATTATTGTGGTTGATTTAATGAAACTACTTTTACATAATACAAATTTTTTATAATTATTTTCGAAAAGGACTGATTTAAAGTATTTTGTTTCAAAAGGTTTAATGTTTTAGAATATATATGAATTTTTTTTTAATAAAATTTATTTTTAAAAACATAGTTTGATTTTAAAAAAATATAGATGAAAGAAAAAAATATATCAATTGATCAAATTAGTTTTTATGAAGATGGAGAAAAAATAAAGTAAGGATGCTTAGAAATATGATAAGTGTCAAAAAGATGGTTTAAGAATATGACAAGTGACAATAAAACCTTTTTTTATTAATATCTATAGATTATCATATTTATACAAATACCATTATACCCTCAAAATGTGATAGTAATCATGATCACACAACTATTACGGATGGTCTTAATTATGATGCTAACAAACAAATATGATTTTGGTTTGATTTTTTTCAAAAAGACACAATGTGAGTTGTGAGATGTATAAATATTGGTGAATTATTTATCAAGATATGTAAACAAAAGATTTAAGAGAATTTCTATTATGTATACGGTTTTTATAACTTAGTGCAATACGTAATATCATGATCTGTTGTAGGAATTGCAAGAGATAGCTCGGCTTACTAGCAGCTAATTGATAACTTAATTGACAGATAACAAAATTTAAATTTAAATATCAAAACTTTGGATACAAACTCGAATAGTGCGATCAATTATCTTAAATTTTCAAATACCTGAACTTTTGCCCTTAATTAGAGTGAAGATCAATAATTTATGCGTAAGTATGCTTGAGAAAATGTAGAAGAAAATATAAAAAGTATGAAAAGGAAGATGATTTGTGCATGGTTTAAATAAGTGAGAATGATCATGAGAATGCTTAACTGCATAGGATTGATGATGAGTTGAGGATGATACAAGAAAAAAGAAAACATTTTGTATTTAGATCGTGAGAAAAAAATGAACATATCATAACAGTAGTAGTGTGTTTAGCAATAAAAAAGAAACATGAGCACTAAAAGAAGTCGTATTATAAAAAAAGGGTAAGAAAGCCATACAAAATCAAAAGACATGGAATGTTTCATGTCTTGTTAACAAGAACGATGAAAAAGTAGTTTTATAAAACATAATATGTTAAGAATTGTATGCACAAAAGGTGTAAGAATCATAACAAATATATTTTTGTTGACGATGAGTATATTCAAAATGTAAACAATGAATAAATTAAGACAACTCGTGTTTTCTCACGTTCCTAAAAGAGGATAAGATAAGTGGATAACAAAGTTAGAAAATTTATAAATAATGATTTTATATTAAGAGGTAATGAAGCATAGCATGTAGAGAAGTATATGTACGTACCTGTGAGGATCATAACACAAACATTATCAATGTTCAATTATAACGACTTGTAAAAAGAAATAAATTAACACGAAATCTTATATATATATATATAGGATGAAGGTGAAAAGATGTTGAAGATGAAATGAGGAAGGGAGGGTTGATTATAATAAGTCAGCCAGCTAGGATTTATAATTATATGTAGTTAAGATATATTTTAATAGTTTTTCTTTTATCATAGTTAAAAACCACAGGCAAATTAGCTTCTTTTTTTAATCATGCTTACCGTTCTTTTATAACTGATTTATCAATAATGCATAATGTGTTTATATGTTTTCATATTTTATATAGTTAATATCAAAAGCTTTAGATTCTTGCATTCTTCTTTTGTCTCCTTTCTATCTCTCTCTTTAGCTAGTGTTACTAGATCTTAGTTGGTTTCGACCCACCTCCTCCAATCACTCCATTGCGTGATAATTTTTTTTTCTTCTTCTTTCTCTTTCATTATTTTTAGAAACATATTATACATACAAATTACATTCACTTTATTCTGTTGTCACCATCACAGTTGTAATATATGTTACCATGATCATAGCTCTTATTGCAATAGCATTGTTGGCTTGCCTCTTGTTTTTGCAACTACAACCTTTGATCTAATCATAGTGTTCTTTTATTATTTAATTTTTTTATGTTTTTTTCAGATTGTATGCTCTTTTATACCAATGTCTTGATTATTTTTAGCTTCAATCGAGAGTTTGATTTATCCAATTCAATTCAAGGAGACTATTAAGTATTAACTAGATACAATATATAATGTAGGCTAAATAGATATATTAGTTAAAATCTATTATCCTGATAATGATTATTCTAATTACTTTTATTAAAACAATTAGACTAAGCTTTTTATGTAACTTGTATCACTCTTACATAAATACTGGCTGATATACAATCTTGGTTTCCATTGTTTTATATAAATAATATATTAATTAAGATTTATTGCATAGATAAGATTTATTGTAAATGTTTTTATAATAATTAGGAGTTATTATTAATTTGGTTTTCCTTTGTAAGTACTTATTATACTCTTATAAATTATAGATTAATCATATATACATATATCTATGACCAGTTATCAGCGTTTTTATTAGGTCATTTCATCTCATGAAACTGTTTTGATATTGTTAAACAAAGGGAGCAAAGGATGGTATATTAATGATTTTAATTAAGTATAGCACAGCATATTTAACTATGCAAATAGATTGCTTATGTTTAATAAAATCATTGGAAAAGTTATATAGTTTTGGCGATTCACTTTTACTACCCTTATTATAGTATAGCGTGTTTCTTGTCTAATATATAAGTTTGAGTTTATAAATCAATTTGGTTGGGGATGAGGTTGAAGGTGATGAATAAAAAAGAACCATAGAAACCGAGTTTATAACATAATGATTTGTATTTATGCTTGAGGATTCTTAGGACCATGTATGGTTGCTCCCAGCGAGTCCTTTTCTCACACACGTCCTGCCGACATGTGATGGGTGGTGGTACAATTGGACTATGTTAGTTCGTTTTCATGATTTTATTTAGCATATATGATTATTCTTGATATGTGTAGTTTGTATATCTACTTCGTGTATATAGGTAAAAATAGCTAGAAACATAAATCAACATAGTAAGTTTATTATTTGTTATGTACAACAAAAATACTAAACGGGTGGACTAGGTATTTATAATGATTAAAAGCTAAAGCAAATAACTTATAACTATAAGTAATGAGACATGTTCAACTTAGTTTCCAAATCTCTAGACAAGTCATTAGGTTACAAGGGCTTAAAACATATTGAGTTTTGGAATGTGTAATTAATAAAGATTTTCTTACGTGTATTTTGTAGTTAAAATAAGTTAACTTATATAGTTCCTTGTCTCTTTAGGTAAGTACCTAGACAAAGAGAGATGGTTAAGAAAAAAACAATAATAAAAATAAGAATGTGTGAAGGGTCAAAATCAACATGGGAATCTTTTGCTGAGAAAAAGTGGGAAGAATATATTAGGGTTGACACCAATACAACATGGTAGTCAGTTTCTCACAGGCATTCTTGTTTACCATATGATTCATCCACCCTAACTCTCAATCATATAAAATTACTGTACTGCTTAATGTTTCTTATTAAAACGTAGTTCATTTATAGAGATTTTTATAGCAGTTTCTTTTTAATTTCTTTCTATTTTTCTTTTTATTTTTTATAATTACTTAGATTCTTGATGTTGAAACCTAGATAATCATACTGGATAATTAGTTGATTATTGTGAGAATATGAGCATGAATGAAACTTAAGTACTTACATACTTGATATCACAGTTAATCACACTGGATTAGTTGATTATTGTGAAAATATGAGCATGAATGAAACTTAAGTACTTACATACTTGATATCAGTTAATATTAGAATTATGATTATATGTATATGAAATTATGTAATTGATTTGTTGTGAATGTTAGAATGATGTTAATGTTACGATGGTTAGGGGTTGGCTTTAACGTCGGGAAAACCATTTGAAGTTAGAGTACTAGCGATCTCTTAAGATCAAAAGTTCAAGCCCTTCTATATTAGATTAAAATAATTTATCTGTGGTATAAGTTTAATAATTATTTAGCATATTAAGTGTTAACTTGTTGGTTAGCTTTATGCAATATGAAAATATTAATATTAAAACTGGCACCACCTTAACAAAATAAAATTCACCTTTTGAAAATCACAGAATCAAATAAATCATCTAAACAAAAATCAAATCACTTTCAAAGCCTAAGCTCAAACAAAATTGAAATCGCCTTAAAATCATATTTAGTTATGAATCAAATCAAAAACCTCATGTGTATACTTAAAAGCTCAAAATAGTTCATGTGCTTCAAGAACACAATCAATAGTGAGTTTTCTTAATAACATCAGACTCATTCAACTAAAAAAAATTCAGCAATATGGCAAAAAAATTCTTTCAGAAGTGAGGATAGTAATAACATCTACAAATAAAAGCATTTGTAACATAACATTATAAAGTTTTGTACACATATATAACATGTAGAGTTTTCAATTTTAGTAAATGCTATAAACGTAAGTACATATTTATATTTTTTCGACTTACTTTGCATCATGTCGACTTTACGGCCTTATTTGGATACCATCACACTCAACTATCTCAATTTAAACATTTATAATCGATCAAAAAGGACATAATTAGCATGCAACAAACAAAACTAAAAAAAATAAGACAAGCTAACTTTACATGAAAAGTCATTTTATAAATATCTATGCCTGAATCCTAATTTAGGAAATCTAATGAAATTAACAATATTAGTACTATCGTAAGTAGTAACTGCTGCTACCAAAAAAATAAGAGTTCTAATAAATAGATATCCATTTGAATAAATTGACACCTGTCCATATGTCGCCTATGACACCATACGCGGTGTATAAGGTCGAAAACACTAAAAATAAGGAAAATTCAACGGGGCTGTCAGATTGCTATACACCATATATACCTCTATACGACTCTCTATACGACACATATAGAGCTATATGACCCGTATAACGAATTTCAACACTAACTACGATGAAAAATTTAGGGGCTGTTAGATTGCTATACGACACATATTGCCCCATACAACACATATAGTCCTATACGACTCATCCCCTATATGATGTGTATGAGGCTATACGACACGTATAGAAATTTCAGTTATCGATTTATAATTATGGGATGTTTAAATAACTAAACCCTTAAATAATAATAAATCTCGAAACATGTGGCACATTTTAAGACCCCAAAAAATTTGTTTCATGTCTCTCTTTTTTATTTAAATAGTAAAACTCATAAAAAATAACCACTTTGACTTCTCATTTTCTAAACATTCAATTTCCTTTTCACTTAAAATATAGTTTTAATATTTTCACTTAAATTTTATAAAATCAAGTTTTTATGATTTTAAAGTTTTAAGTACTCTAACAAAGTAAGGAACACAAGAATCCTAAACTTGATGTTAACGTCAAAAAAAATCTGAAAAAACTAAAGCAAGAAAATAGAATCGATTGCAAACGATAGAAATCTAATGTTATAGAGTTCTACATTTTAGTTATTAACTATTTGATTTAATATTTTTTATTTAACTTGTGTAATACGTTAGTTTTTATATCGTATTAATAAAATATACACAAAAAAATTTAAAATTGATGTTGACGCCAAAAAAGAAAAATCTGATAAAAGCTAGAGCAAAAAATAGAATCTATTGCAAACGAAAGAAATCTTATGTTATAGAGTTCTACATCTTAATTATTAGCTATTTAATTTAATATTTTTTATTTAACACGTATAATATATGAGTTTTTATATCATAATAATAAAATATAGGATATTAAAAATACTATAAACTAGGATTAAGCCTCCCTCGTTGCGAGGAGCGTAAAACCGTACAAAATAATACCAATGTCATCACCATTAATAACCATCAACACTAAAATTGCAGTAAAACATATAAAAATATAACCAAGTCGATTTAAAACTCACGCGTAGCGACGAACCTATCAAAGGAAGAAAATACACTTAAGAACGTTAAACCACACACGTATGTTGTGTTGTGTTAACTCACAAAATTAGAATGAAATGTAAGTGAAATGTAAAATTGGTGAATCACACATGCTTGTTTGTGTCATGTTAACTTGCAAAACCTAGAACGAACGTAAGACGAAATTTTGAAAAATATGAAAAGTATAAGGGACCAAAGTTGAAAGTATAAAATTTTGTGAGATTAATTGCAAAGATAAAATTTTTGGTTTAAAGTAAAAATAATGAAATGTTAGAATGTTACTTTGCAAAATATGAAAAGTCAACTTTTGTTTTTGAAAAACTCTCTATGCATAATGTATGACACTAATAAAAAAAGTTGGTAATTAGTATAATATAAATAACCCAATCTCTACATAGATGCCACAATATGACTTATTACGGGTTAAATAAGATTGGATTATGTCTAACTTTTTTTTATTGTAACACTAGCGAGTGAGCGTATTAAAATACGATTACATAAAATCTATAGTTTTATAATAAAATGGAAATTATTTTAAATAAACTCTTATTGATTGTTTTGTAAGTATTTAAATGGAACAACTTTTAACCCACTTGAGGTTATGTCATGAAGTTTATTAATTCGGAGTACTAAAAGTAATATGTAAAGCATATCCATTTATTTTAAAAACTAACTTTTAATATATGAGCAGAATTAAGAACGAGTAATCGAGTAAAGGTGGGTTTGCTTAAATCTTGGCTTCAATTTCTCAACCTTTGTCTCATTGGCATCATGATGTTTATGTGGGTTTCCCATTTGGATAATGGCTTTCATACTTCAAGTTACAACCTCTGATTCTTATTGACTATATAAGACCCAATAACTAAATATTTTTTACAAGACCGTTTCTAATTATTCTTGAAAAATTCGGAGCCCTAGATAAGAAAAAAAAACAAACTCCTATAGTTTCAATTGTCCCTATGTTCCGTTCCTTTTTTCTTTTACCACCTCCAAAAATGACATCTGTATATTTTATCTGGATTTAAACAATATTATCGGACTAAGTAAAATAAGTTTAATTTTATTATAGGTAATGAGCTAAAATAATTAAAATGTTAACGAACTCTGACATTTGGTAGACTTAAAGTAATTTAAATATTAATAGGTTTATGTGTTTAATAAAGTATATAAGCTTTTTTTTATATGTGTGTGTAATATAAATTATAAATATAAAAACTCTGGTCCCCGGTGAAATCGGGACCTTGACTGTCACCCACCCTGCCTATGCCAAGGCCGACCATGATACACCACCGACTAAAGTCCACACAATACGTTAAATATGTTCCAAAATTGTGTGCTTAAATGGTGAGGCAACTAGAGTATTCGAAGTATTGTACTTTGATAGATCTTATATTATATCCTTCAAGAAGTGGCCATTTAAAATACTCCCTTTACTTTGAACTATAAAGTCAATTATGGCTCATTTGCAAAATTATCATCGTAAATAGGTCGTTAGAAATTAAACAATTGTTCTAACCCAATGTAAATTTATCATATCTAATGAAAAAAAACTTATTAACATATGACAAGACTTATCTAAGACCATTAGCAGAAGTATCAGTATACACGAGTCGTAATTATGACAAGATCCTTAGTAAATTTATCATCAAACACAGACAATTTACACAAGAATGAGTTGTTAAGTGCTAATGTTAGTAGGTGTAGGTTAAACAACTTATTAAGACATGACAAGTTCTAATAAAGTCTAAATTTTAATAAATATATAAACAAATGTGTTTATGATAGTTCACAAAGTTCTTATTTTCTCAAACCACACATAATTATTATAATTCTCAAAGACAATGATGTTTTCGTTGGCTGAATTAGAGGAGATTGGGTGGTCAAACATCAAATTTCCTATTCATAAAAGTATCAAACATCACCGTATTCTTAAAGGTGGACCAAAATAATATAAGGATATTAAATAGAATAATGATATATATTAATTAAAATGGGCAACTTTATAAAATAATAACCAACTTTCAAAAATGTTTCAATTAAGTAACTCAAGTTTTTAAAAGTGTTTCAATTAGATCACTCATTTTTATATTTAATACAAATTAAAAATCATAACATATTTTTTAGCATGTTATACTTTTGGATTCAGTTAGAAAATATTTTTTTCTATCTTTTGAAGCTGATATAAAACGTTGACGTAAATTTTAGGCCTTTTTTTTATTTTTTTCATAATTAACATG
This sequence comes from Flaveria trinervia, assembly GCA_025506515.1. Classification (NCBI taxonomy): domain Eukaryota; kingdom Viridiplantae; phylum Streptophyta; class Magnoliopsida; order Asterales; family Asteraceae; genus Flaveria; species Flaveria trinervia. The sequence continues at coordinate 69,672,982 of CM046458.1, forward strand.
TTTTATTTATTTTTTAATATAATTTTATATATTAAAAATTCTAACTTCAATGTCATTTCCATCATTACTTTTTTGTCATAATAAAATTTGGTAATGACTCGATTTGATCGTTTGAAGGTTCAATTTGAGAAAAATATGCATGAGTGACTAAATTAGAACACTTTTAAAACTTGGTTACTATTCTGTGATATTTTCCTTAATAAAAACCAATGTTCAATTCATGCAAAAGGAAAAAAGATGGTAAAAAATAAGACTTCTTTTACTTATGAGGTACAATGTTGTTGAGACCGGATCGGACTGGCCGGTCCGACCGGGATTCGGTGCTTGGTCCGGTCCGGTCTGTGTTGAATCGTTTTCTACTGGTCGAACCGGCCGGTTCGTCCCGAACCGCTGGTCGGACTGGGAAACCGGACCGGTTCGGACCGGTTTTCCCTTTTCTTTTTCTTTTTAGTTTTAATTGGTAAAAACAGGATGTTAAACCATAAATTAGTACGTCGGATATACAAATATAGTTAAGTTTTATATATAACTATAAAATATATATATATAATTCATATATAAATTACTTATATTAATTACATATATAAATATAATTAAATATAGTTAAATCCGGTCCAACCAGTCCGACCACCAAACCAGTAAGGCGTCCGATTTAACGTCCGATCCGGTTCTGAAAACATTAAAAAGGTATGAGTTTTGACTTAACATGAAACTCTTCACAAAATCTCTAACCGAATCATGTGGCACCAAACATGGGTAGTTGGGTACTTTATCATCAGACAATAAACAATCACTTTATTTCTTTGTTAAAATAAGTGATAAGAAAACATCCATTATTCATTAGATTGGATGAATCTAGTAAGTTTAATGAACAACCGATAAAAATGAGTAAAATTTGGAACATGCTAGTGTTAGTTCAGATTACCTATCAGACGACAACTCATATGATCATATAACCGTCCAACTTCTAATTTTACACCACAATTAATTTATATTAACCCGTTATAAACATAACTTGAAACTTTAACCTTAATAAAAGTTTCACCACTCTAACCCTCATAAATTTATCATTTGATCCAAACCCCCATTTAATTTTCTTGTTATTGTAACTATTTCTTTGTTAGTTTATTAACTAGAATTAAACCTCCACGTTAAGGCCGGTTGTAAAATCATATCAAATACCATTAATGTCACACCAATACCAACTACCACTAGCACTAAAGTTGTGATGTGTTAATGTGGTAAAATTAGATCAAAAAGTAAAACACAAAAAAGTCTAACTAAGTCAATATAGGACTAGTGTGTTGAGATAAACCTGTCAAACATAAAAAAATAGATGTAAATACTTTGAACCACACACGCATGTTCCCTCTTGTTAACTCACAAAATTTAGAACAAAACTTAAAGCGAGGTGTAAAAATGTTAAATCACACTTATATGTTGCATCGTGTTAATTTGCAAAACTTAGAACGATATGTAAAATGAAAATTTACAAAAGATAAAAAGTATAGGGGAACAAAGTTAAAAGTAAAAAAAGTTGTGAGATTAAAATGCAAAAGATGAAAAAAAATTAGTTAAAAGTAAAAAAATATCAAAATTTCTGAGGTTACATTGTACAAAATGAAAAGCTTTGGCTTAAAATTAAAAAATTAATTTTTTTTGAAACTTAAACTCCTTATGCTTAGAATGTTAAGCAAGATAAAAATCTATAAGTATTTTTACACCTTAAACATAAGATGCAAGATCATAATACATAAATAATTGATAATTATTATAATTTAAATGTCATAATAAATTGGTTTTGGTAGTGTTTTCTATGACTTGAATAATTTGAAGTGTTGTATAGTGAATTTAAACAAAAAACAGTAGCTTTATTGTGTTAAGAGTTTTTTTTAACTCATCTCATATGTTGAATTACTTCAAGATTTATTATCAACTAACGGTCAAAGATGTTTAGTTGAAGTATTTGTTGATACATTGAAGTTAACCTAAAAACAAATCATCAAGGTGAGGGACGACATGGACAAGGATGATTCAATAATTTTGAGGGCCTTAAGTAAGATAAAAATCTGTAAGTGTTTTTCAAATAAATCGATTCAACACAGGTCAATCAAAGTAAAAAACATATTATGATAAAATATCAATAAATTGAATTAAACATTCGAATATATGCCTGTTGATGTGATTAAGAATAAGAATGAAAAATACAAGATTGAGCCAAAGTATAAGTTATAATGACTGCCTAATTGTTGAGAAAAAAATGAAGGATTTTTTTTAATATGGAGTTGGCTCCGATTTATACTATCAATTTGGATGATTTGACTTGTAAACTCTAAAGTAAATTGGAAGTTTTGGTCTACCATGCTTGTACAATTGAATCATCACATTAAGTCATGCAAAAAAATGAAAATAGATAAAAAGTTAATCCAAAACATATAAGAATTAAAAATATTATTAAAAGTGTGTATAAAATAAAAAGTGAAAATATGTGGATTAAACTTGGTGCTCTTATGCTAAGGGTATGCATGTTACACTAAACCAAGAAAAGATTTTGTAAGAAACAATCAAATAACAACTTATTTAAATATTACGTATATATCATTGCTTTTAAACGGTGGTTAAAAAATTTAGTCACCTTAAACGACGACTTATTTTTTTATATCGTATAGACGCTCGTGACAAGTGATACCCAAAATAAGAATTGTCGTACTCACCAATAGCCTTCGTAACGAAGCGAGAAGCCGAGAACCCACCCTGCTGGAGTGTTGGCCTGCTGCCGAAGTGCCGAAGTGCCGACTGCCAACTACCATGTTGCCGCCTGCCGGCGCCCGGCTGCGCCCCGACTTCCGAGCCCCCGAGGCCGACGGTTACTCGCCTACTCGGTTAGTTGCTGTCTTGCTGAATTCTGAATTTCTGATTTTTGAATTCTGATTTGGCTTAGGTTATTACTTATTGTTGAATTTGGTAAATTGTTTGTTTAGTTGATTATTTGAAAATGTTTAGTTGATTTTTGATTTGGGCATTTGGCTTAGTAATTTAGTATAGTTTTTGTTTTGCTTATTAGTTTCTGTTTTAGATTTGGTTATTAGTTTTTGAAATTTGAATTGGTTATTTGATGAATTGTTTAGTTGATTTTTGATTTGGTTTAGTTTAGTTTCTGATTTGGTTATTAATTTTTATTTCTGATTTGGTTATTAGTTTCTATTTTAGATTAGTTTACAATACATACTATAACAAGAAATTGTAACTTGGTTTCTTAGAATTTAATCAAATAATCAATTTATAACAATGTCAAACCGAATTCGTAAGTTTGAATGTGGTGCATCAAAAAGGGATAAAAAGGCTAAAAGAGAAGCTTTAAATGAATCATTAAAAGGATCAATGTTAAAATTTGTAACCACCACAACGTCTAATAATAATGAAAACCTCGATAAAAACCTTGATAAATGTACAAATATTGATGAAAACTTTGAAAACCTTAATGAAAACCTTGATAAAAACCTTCCTAAACCAACAAATAATGATGAAAACATTGAAAAACTTGATGAAAACCTTCATAAACCAACAAACAATGATGAAAACATTGAAAAACTTGATGAAAACCTTAATAAACCAACAAATAATGATGAAAACATTGAAGAACTTGATGAAGATGAACCTATAAATAGTGATGAACATATAAATGAGAATCAAAGTAAAAAAACCTTTAAATTATGTTGATCCTAGTCAATGAATAATATTAATAACAATTTTAAAGATCTACTTATAGAAAAAGGGCTGATTAAAATTTATAATGATAAATTTCCAAAAGATGAGTTTTCAAGAAGTTTTAATAATTCATTTTATATGCAAAAATTGCCTAATAGAGAAAAACATAAAAGAAAATGGTTGATATACTCTATAGAACTTGATAGAGTGTGACACCCTACACATATCCCACATCGACCGTAGATAGGAGAGATTCTTGTTCATAAGGAATGTCTGGCCTTTAATATCAACAACGCATTTTGGCCGTATTGACTGTGGATGAGAGAAGAACTCCACAGTTAAGCGTGCTCAGGTGGGAGCAATCCAGGGATGGGTGAACTCCCTGGGAAGTTTTCACCTGGGCAACCAAAAGCAAATCCGTGAGCTTTTCGTGGGCAAAGCGGACAATATTGTTGATGCGAGGGGCCAGGTGTGATAGAATGGTATCAGAGCCAGCAGACGAAGGTATTGATGGTCGTACCACTAGAAGAAATTCAAGTGGATGAACAATTGCATTTTATCGAAGAACCAATTGAGGTGATGGACCGTGAGATGAAAACACTTAAGCAAAGCAAGATACCTATTGTTAAAATCCGTTGGAATTCGCAATGTGGACCGGAATTCACATGGGAACGGGAAGATCAAATGAAGCTTAAGTACCCTCAACTATTCGAAGGGACGATGCCAACAGACGAAGGTATTGATTTGAATTTTGGGACGAAATTTCTTTCAACATGGGGATAATGTGACAACTCATCCAAAACTCACTCGATTTCGATTTTTGTGTGCCAATGCAGTAGACCAGTGATGGAACACTCTCACCATGTAACGCAATTTTCGGGACGAAAATTCTTTCAACATGGGGATAATGTGACATCCGGTAAATTTCCGTTACCAAACTCCGTTAGTTCCGTTAAGTCTTGTATACACGTGTCGTGAGCACACACTAGTTGTCGTTTAACGTTGGTGACCTAATAATAATGGATAATGTTAATTTGATGTGAATCTAATTGATTATGTGAGTATTGGGTTATGTTTATGTGTTTACACATTTTTAAAAGGTTAATTAAAAAATTAATCGCGTAACGCGGAAACGTGCCTATTTATTCGTATGTCTTGTGTTTTTATAAAGATAAGATATATAAGGATTTTCATAAGTTTATATCTTTATATTATGAAGTTAAAAACACTTTACAAAGAGTTTAAAGCCTAGTTTTTATAAACTACAAATTACAAGGGTTAAAAGGGTAATTATGTAAATTAAAATTTAACAAAACAAATCCCAAACCCTAATCCCACCCATTCGGCCGCAACACTTCTCTCAACCCTCTCCCTTTGCGAAAATCAGCCAAGAACAAGCATCAAAACATCAATTTGATTCGATTACAAGGCATACAACACGTAGTAATCATCAATTGCAAGTTATTACACGTTTAAAGGTTAGATTTTTCATGTTTTTGTGAGTTTTTGTGGAGGGCCGAACCCTAATTCATGAATTGGCCTTCATGGGGTCGAAATTGATGTTGGTTGATGATGTTAGTATGTTAGTTAGATTGAATACATGTTAGTTAACGTCGATTATGCATGAATTCTATGTTTTTAGTGGATTGATCATGAACTTTGTGTATGAAACAAACCCTAGTTCGAAAATGCTATGATTATGCATGATGGATGATTGTTTGATGAATGTATGATGATTAGTAGGTTGTATGAATGTTAGGATACATTGATTTTGCAAGAAATTGGTGAATTGAAGTTGGTGTTCATAGGTTACTAATAATAGTAACTTTATTTTGCATGTAATGATGATCTAGTGATGGATTGATGTTAGGGATGTGTTCATGATGATGATTAGATGCTAGATTGTTGTTATGAATGCTAGAAATCTTTGAATGGATGTTGTTAGTTCATAGCTTGCCAAAAGTAGAAACTTTTGTTTATGAAGATGGTTAGATTATGGTGATTAGGCAATGTTGATCATGTCTAGATATTGTTATGAGCTTGAGATTGTATAATTAGGATGAATTCATGAATACGTTGGATGGTTGATAGATGTTGGGATGTACTTTCCCAAACGGGCTTTATTTGCCTAAAGTCTGAAAAATGATAGCTTGAACATGTTTGGGATGTTAGGAACATGTTAGTATGAGCATGAATAGATTCTAATGTGGTAGAACATGGTAATTTGGTTGTATGTGATGCCGGGGTAATCATGAATGATACTTGGACATTTATGATCATGTATGAATTGGATGTTGATTAGTAGTAGGACATCATGTTTGGGATTGGTGATTAATTATTGTGATGCAATGCATATGATTAATGATTATGGTTATGATCATCATACACGCGTGCGAATCTGAGACCCCTACTTAGTAGGATTGGCAGGGTTTAGTATGTGAAGTCGTGAGTGACTTCACATGGCATGTGGTGAGTAGTTTGATCTTTGTGTGACATGTTAGTTGTGTTATAACTAGTGGATATGTTAATGTTCTAGATTCGCATGACTTGTATGATAATTGGTTGTATGATGATCTAAGTGTTACACCTGGATGATATAGCATACATATGATCTATTTGAATGTTAACTATGTATGATATATGTGTATGATTACTTGAATGGTTTACAACACATAAAGTCATCAACGGGTCAAACGGGTCAACTAGGTCAAACATGTCTGTTTTGCTTGAAATCTTGAGTCCTTGGTTGTAGTGTACTTAGGGTTTCACATGGTCTTTGATTACACGTACTCATGCACTTATATGATCTAGCTAACCTCTGAAGGTTGTCTGTCTATTCTGTTTGACAAGTCAAACTCTGTGTATCTAAACGCATATCAGGTGAGTTCATGCCCCATTTTTTATTTACTCTCTTTGGGGGAGATAGCATACTGGTAAATCACGAACGCTTTATGTATTCAAGTGGTGTACAATATTATATAGTGTTGATATCATGAAAAAGTCCTCACACTTTCGAATTGTTAATATTGATTAGCGGGGAAATTTGGGTAGTACTACTGGGTCTGACGAGCCCCACCTGTGTGACTCGAGGTCAACCGGGTGCAAGTTGTCACACCCCAACCTTGACGGCGGAAACGTCGAGATGTGAGGGTTAAGATTGTTCACAGCCACATAACGCTATATTAAATTGTAAATATTATTATCATAAGTCTTGAAATGAAATACAATCATAATTCCCAAACAAGTAATAAGTTCAAATGCAACAAAACATAAAGTAAACTTTTTATTTCATTTACTAGGTCCAATACCTAGATTATAGCATGCTTCAAAAAGATCACTTTAAGCTTGAGGTTGACCTGAAACATGATAAAAATAAGAGTCAACTAAAAATAGTTGGTGAGTTTCCAAGGTTTTCATACATAATATGAAAAAGAAAGTTACAAGTAGCAATTCATGTCATAGGTTATAAGCTAGTAAGGTTATAGAACACATATCGTTACAACCAAACCTCGACTTGATTACAAGTATAAAAGATTGGCTAAGTGTATTTGGTTCCCTAGTGCACAAGCATACGGCTCCTAGGAGTCGGCAATACATCGACTTTAGCACCAAATAGGCTTGTCAGGCCCAAAGATCTAAGACGTTGCCAGGCTAGCAATAGTTAATGATTGTAAACAAACAATGTATCTCATATAAACACTTACAATACACAAATAACCATGACATAATAATAAGATGAATTGCATGTGCTTACAAGTTTTCAAACGTTATAAGTGTACAATGTATAGATAATCATGTTTCACCCCAAAGTAATGTGAAATAAAATAAAATGGGGCAAGGAAAACTCACCTGGTCAATAAATATATAACAGATAATTAATAAGAAATAGTAATCGTCGTTCCAACGTAAAGTCTTCACAATACACCTAAGTATATAGATATTACAAGATTTAAGCTTAAACATAATGGGTTTAACGAATCAACGAGTATTAGGGTTAAGTGGATTTTTGGGGCTTGTTAAATAATTGTATTTAACAAGTAAACATCATTTATATTATCTAAAAATATATATCTATATTTTATACAAAAATGTGAAAAGAAACAATTTGGAAGTTTCGTAAAGTTTAAATAAATTTTTATAACAAAAGAAAAGAAAGAAAAAAATGAAGTACTATTTAACAATATTATTAGAAAAGAAACGTTGACCTAATAAAAATTTATTAATTATTACTTGTAATCCATTTTATTAGAAATTATTCACGAACAATCTTTGTTAAATATTTTATTAACAAAATAAATTTATTTAAAGTAAAAAAAATACAGAAAATATTTGGTGGTTTTTTTAAAAATATTTAAAGTATATATAAATAATTTTTAAATATATAAAAGAATTTTCCATAATTTATTTAAGGCAAAAAAAAACCTTTAAGAAAAATACATGAGGGTGCCCGGGTTCGAACCCGGGACCTCATGTTGAGAATGCAGAGTCTTAACCAGTGAACCAAAGGCCTTGGCCGCGAGATAAGTGGGTTTCGAAGGTTTAAAAACCTAAACAAAAGAACCCCTAAATTCCCTATGAACCCTAGAATCACTTAACCCCAAATCGAACCCCGAATCGTTGGTATCAAGCAAATTAAGTTTAGGGGTATTGTTCCTCATGTGAATTCGATTATAGAGATGAGTTCAATTACCCGTTTGGATTTCGAATCGAAGCTAAGAACAACCGAGAACAAGTCGCGACCGTGAGTGCAAAAATTCAAGTAATCTTCAATGATATTCAAATCAAAGGTGCAGATAGCATCGTGTGATGGTCTGGACTCAAAGCCCTCTGTCAATTTTGATCTTTGAACACAATAGGGTGGTGTTCGACTAGTGTGCAGGTCGCGATGAAGATGATGCTTAAATTCGTTGTTTGTGTTTGATTCAGGTGAAATTGAAGGGTGTAATCGATTGGAGATAGACAGATGATTGTTTGTAATCAGTTAATTCGATTATTATTGTGTTTTAATGACAAAACGGCCATGAGTTAAAAGAGTTTCGGTTATATGATCGAATGGACTTGGTAACCGATGTATAACTCGATTATTAAGTGCATTCAAGTTCGAAACACGTATGCGAAACGATTCGGATAAAGTTCGGGCTACGAAATTAACCGTTTTTTGATGTTTTAGACTCGCCGGACTTCGGCCGGAGTGTGGCCGGAGTCGCGGCCGGAATTATGGGAATGGGCGGGGGTTTGGGTTGAAAGTTTGAAATGTTACACATCGGCCCCTTTTAGTTTAATAGTTATCATTTCATACTTAAAAGTTCTATATTAAGTTTCCAAATTGACAAATACAACCCCCAAACTTAATTTAAGTTTATGTTTTAAACATGGTTAAGTTTAATAACCCTTATAAATTATAAGTAACCTTATTAAAAGTAATCTTATTATTACTAATACTATTATTCATTATTATTACTTATTATTATAGTTACTTTTATTAATATTAACATTATTATTGTTTAATATTTATGTTTAACCTTCATAAAAAAAATAATAATAATGAATAAACACAAACAACACACGAGTTTTAAAAAATTGACAAATAATAATCCTTGTAAGAGTAAACGAAGTTAACTTTTAGTTAACAAAAATACGGGATGTTACACAAGTTGTCCTAATGAACATTGTCACGACCTGTTAAGTCGTGGCAGGAGGCAACAACGTAACACAGTCAGCTTCAATTGCGAAATCACTATGAAATAATATTTATTGTTAATGGACTAGCTATCCATTACAATACGTTACTTATGCATCTCTATTATTAAACTGTTTATGTTTGAATATCTCTTGAACTCACCAACCATTGTGTTGACATTTTTAGTATGTTATTCTCAGGTCATTAGCTTGCTTGCCATAGGAGCACTGCATGGTCCACTGCATTTTATGACACGGTCTTCAAGACAAATTTTATCATTTTAATAATTAATGATTACTCTTTTGGGATTGGCACGTGTTTTGCCACAATTATACTTTTATTTCCTTGGGTTTTTTTCAAAACGCTTCCGCACTGTTTAATTTATTTACTTTGGGTTGATTTCATTTAAATTATGGCATATAGAGTCGTTCTGAGTAACTATTGACTGTGATCCTGGTTTGTTCACACGCCTCGCGGTAAAACTTCGCAAGTGGATTTTGAGGGTGTGACATAGAGCATTTTGTTTTTGTTGTAAGTTATTTAATATAAATCAATGTACAAGTAAGTTAGCAAACGAAGGTAGTAACGATTGGAGAAATTTTTATTCTAAACTAAAAGAACATGAAAGAAGTAATATACATATTATGAATATGAGAACATGGATGGATCTAGAGATAAGATTGGCAAAAAATAAGACAATTGATAAAAATATTCAAGATCAAATAAATAAAGATAAAAAACATTGGAAAAATATACTAAAAAGAATTAATTACCATTGTAAAAAAACTTGGTAAGAAAAATGAATCATTCGGTGGGAGTAAAGAAAAACGTTTTGAAGAAAACAATGGTAACTTTTTAGGTGATATTGAGATGATTGCCGAATTTGATCCGATAATGCAAGAACATATTCGACGTATAAAAAATAATGAAATTCATAATCATTACCTTGGACACAATATGCAAAATGAACTAATTAGCTTATTAGCAAATGAAACCAAAACAAAAATTATTAGTAAAGTTAAGGAAGCAAAATATTTTTCAATTATATTAGATTGCACTCCGACACGAGTCACAAAAAACAAATGTCCATTATCTTACGATGTTTAGATATGTCATCATCCACTAAAAGGTGGGATATATTACAAAATCATATACCTAAGTTAACTCTAAAATCATTATCTCAAACACGTTGGGAAAGTCAAATACAAAGTGTTAAAGCAATTCGATTTCAAGCTCCACAGTTAAAAGAAGCTTTATTAGACTTATATGATGAGATTGATGATGCTAGACTTCAAAGTGAGGTTAAGACCTTAATTATGAATGAGTTTGATAGTTTTAGATTTTTATTAGGAATGATTATTTGGTATGACATTTTATATGCTATTAACATAGTTAGTAAAACCTTACAAACAAAAGACATGCGTATTGATGATGCTATAAATCAACTAGATGGACTCATTTGTTTTTTTAAGAAGTATAGAGACGATGGATTTGAAAAAACTATTATTGTAGCTAAAGAAATTGTTCTACAGATGAATATAGAATCTGTTTTTCGTGATAAACAACTTATTCGTAGAAATAAAAAGTTTGATGAAAATGTTGATAATGAAACTATAAAAACACCAATTGAAAGTTTTAGAATTGATTACTTCTTATACATAGTAGATCAAGCTAGTTCTTCACTTAAAAGTAGATTTGAACAATTTAAAGAGTTCGAAACTACGTTTGGTTTTTTGTTTAGTATAAAAAAGTTAAAATCCGTCGATGAAGAAAATTTATAAAAAATGTATTTTTCTTGAAAATACTTTAAAACATAATGATAATGTAGATGTTGATGGTGTGGATCTATTTGAAGAACTAAAAATGTTAAGAGAAATTATACACATAGAATTTGACACAATGATTGATATACTAAATTATATGAAAAACTTTAACTCTTTTCCAAATGCATTTATTGTCTACCGAGTTATTTTAACAATTCCCGTGACCGTTGCTTCTGCGTAACGTAGTTTTTCCAAATTAAAACTTATAAAAAATTATTTACGATCTACTATGTCACAAGAAAGATTAAACGGTTTAGCTCTTTTGTCGATTGAAAAAGAATTTTTAAACGATTCTGATTACGAAGAATTTATTAAAGATTTTGCATCAAAAAAAGCTAGAAAAATAAACTTAATATAAATATAATATACAAGCACAATAAATAATTTTAAATTTTTTTTAACTCCGCCAATTATAAACTTAATAGTTTATTATTGCCGGTCCCAAGCCCGGATAAATAAGGAGGGTTTATATCAATATTATTTTGAGGGACTCATATTTTTTGTTCGCTTTATGCCTTCTAAAACGTTAAGCCGCCCCTGCCTTCGTTTAACTTAAGTTGAAATAATAAATGTGATTATCTTGTGCTATAAATCACATAAGTAATACGCGGTTTTTACAATTGTGAGAAATAACGAACACACAAAAACATGAATTTTTTCCTTCATATAATTTAAAAAGTCTAAACATAAAAATAATTGGATAAAAGCAAATAGTTAATGGGTTTCATGTGCTTCAAAATAGGAAGACAGTATGTACAAAAATAGCATCAAAGAGACCGACAAAATGAGAATAGACCACACTTTGTGGTACCAATGAATCATTGCATTACCACTTTCTTTCTATTTTATGTGAGATTCAGTATAATGTGAAATGGAAACCACAGACAATAATTATTGCAGAATTTTTTATTATGTTGTAAAAAAAGATATTAAAAAAGAGACAAATGGGGAGCAAGTTAAGGCCAAGTGAATTAAGTAGAAAAAGCAATTCTTTGTGTCAAATCATTTGTGATCTTTTCTTTATAAAACCAAAAGCAATACGACTGTCAATTTATTCTTAAAGCTGAGCTCTAATTCTCTTTGTTGCTTTTCCTATTGTTTAAATATAATTATAATATATTTTAACTAATTTAGACAACATATTCTTTGATATTATGTTTATATATAGTCTTGCACATTAGTAGCATGTACAAAGTGACAAAGTGATATGGACCGGTTCAAAAGCTAACGAACTCATACTTAGCTTAACTGGATAGAGACACATGGACGAGAAAAAGACCCAACTAAAAGGGTATAACTTTCTCTACATGGGAGAGAGGTTGTCCATAAGCATGCACGGTAATTTATCAATTGGCAGCATCTTGTAATAATCGGCCATAAGCAGTTTGCCCTAACCATCAACCTAGATTCATCGTCGAGAATCCTTGCTTTCAAACTCAAAGGTTATCTCAATTTTTAGCATTTCAATTTATTTTCCTTTAATTGTAAAATTGCGTGAAAATTATATTTGGTGTGACTTATGGGTTGTTTAGGTAGTTAGTTAATTAATTACAATACAACCAACTATACTTTTTAAAATTCTACTAGACTATCAAAATTTAGATTTACCATATAAAAAGACATGGTGTTTTAGCTTATACATTTAATATTATATCAATTTTCTCTCAGTAGGTTTCTTTGTTATATACAGTTTCCACCACACATAACAATGTTCACGACAAACATAATTTACGATACGTCTAGCTATGATCTAGTAGCGTTGCCTCTGCTATCCATTATAGTCCGCATATCCACTTTATCATTATCAAAATATTGTTTGACAAGTGGGTTTGTACGAACCGTATCGAACTAACTTTGAACATATGAGTGAATACAAGGTTGAAAGGGTACATAGCAAATATTTATTCTAGACAATTCTTATCATCAAGGCAAAAAATACATTGACACTTTCATCATCAAAGAAATCAACCTCAAGTTATGTGGAGAACCTCAACAAAAAGCAACGGATGACATCATGAATGCTTTGATGTACCCTTAGAATGTTCAACTATTGAAGATTTGGTCACGATGAAATTTAGTTGGGGGACTTAAACCCCCACTAATCAATTCTATTAGTGAGACCATGAATCTGTTAAACATGTATACATACATATCCTTTCAGTAGCACACAAATAGCCAAAAAATGTCATGTATCTTGGTACGTTGACAACAACATTAGGACCAAAAGAATTATATCATGGTGAGGGACGCTTTGATGAATCTAGAAGCTCAATAAGACGTTATGTTGCATAATAAAAGAAGTGACTTACACTTGTCGTTGTCTAGGATTTATATTAGCTACTTATCAGAAGAAATAGTATCTTTTACATGTCTTTACGTGATTTTGAACCATAAAACATTAAGATAAGAGAAAATTACTAAAATAAACAATTGACCAAACAAAAATACAAAACTAACCATTGACTAAAAAAATTACGAAATTATCGAACACACTTTGACCCCTCGCCAGTGGCGAGGAAAAAACATGAACCCTCGCCAACACCCCTCGCCAACACCCCTCGCCCACGTGTACAACAACCCTCGCCCATGTGGAAAGCCAAAAAAAGGAAGAAAGAAAAAAAGTCAGCGAGGGGTGGCGAGGGATTGGACCATTCCCTCGCCGACTCAGCGATGACACGTTTTACGAGGTGAGGGATTTTTAAACGAGGCGAGGGATGGGACGGTGGTGGTGTGGTAACCGAGGCGAGGGGTCAACTAGATCGGGCGAGGGGTCAAAGCTTCGGGCGAGGGGTCAAAGCTTCGGGCGAGGGGTCAAAGCTTCGGGCGAGGGGTCAAAGCTTCGGGCGAGGGGTCAAAGCTTTGGGGCGAGGGGCGCATTAATTGAGGCGAGGGATTTGACAACCCCCTCGCCAAGTCAAAGGAACCGTGGGGCGAGGTTTGACCCTCTCAAGCGAGGGATGTGGCCCGGGTCTTCGCCACGTCGGCGAGGGACACATTTTTCAAGGCGAGGTGTATATTTAAAGACCCGGTGGTGGGGGACCATGTGGGGTGTCGATTTTTTAGTGTTTTTTAAGTTTTCTCTCATTTTTAAAGTTAAGTGTTTTGCTACGTTAGCGAGGAACACATTTTTCTATTGTTTTTTTGTCAAATTATTGTGATGGAAAACGAGGTTAATGTTTTTTTCGTTATGAGTGTTATTTTACTTTTCATTTCTTTTGTATATAATGTTGAAATTGTTTATTTATTTTGCAGGGTTTTTATACATCTAACAGTATTACTATTAGATGTAATGTTAAAGTTGCAAAACAAATTTATAATAAACTTAAAAACAATCCTGATCATCTTCTTATATTTAATAGCATATGTTTTGCAAATTGGTTATCATGTGAAAGTATTAATAATGATGCATCACTTATTCATTTAATATTATAAACGCAAGTTCCTACCGAAAATCCGAAGAACGGTATTAACTTTTCAATTAATGGATAAAATCTCCAATTTGGTCCTAAAGAATTTTGTATCATTACCGGGTTTAAATTGGTGAAATGACACGTCAAATTAATTCAAACATAACAAGTTTTGTCTATACCGTTTTTCACCAAAATGGAATATATAAACCTACGTTAGATGATCTAAGAGAAGTTTTTGAAAACAGATTACACATGTTAGATGAAATAACTGTTATAAAAATTTGTTTATTATTACTTGTTCAACAAGGTTTTATGGGATTAGAAGGAAAAAATAATTTGAACAATCAACTTTTGGATTTAGTTAGTGATTTAGGGGCATGGAATGAATTCCTGTGGGGTATATATCTTTGGAATTATACTTACCCTCATATTTATAATGCTCTTTTTAAAAACGAAAGAAAAAACTACGATACAGTATAAAAGGATTTGTTTGGGCATTTAAGGTAATTTTAAATTTGATAATTTTAATTATATTGATTAAAATATGTTATATATTATATTAAAATATTTTATTTGTTATAGATTTGGATTTATGAAGTGTTTCCGATAATGAATAATTATGCAAAACGACGTGGGTTCGTGCCAAGGGCCATTGATTGGCCTCGTATGAGTTTAATATCGTGGGAACAAGCGTTCTCTATACTAAACAACTCAAAAGAGGTACGTTATTGTTTTTAATAAATTACAGTAACACTATTTAATTATGTTAATAATAATTTTTTATAAAATTTCAGGGTCATTATCTACCATTAAACATTGTTTCAACAGAGTTTGATAAATCGCTTCAATCATACAGAATAAGCTGTCTATATTGGGGTGAAATTCCACCCGAACATGAAGAAATAATATTTCAACATTCTGACCCTAGTGGAAATAATGTGCCACATGTTGATGATTGTTTTAAAAATCAAATAATTATTCAGAGCAGCCCCATAATCAGAATAATTATTCGGAGCAGCCCCAAAATCAGAATAATAGTCACTGTTGTGACCCGAAAAGCATTGAGGAGATTGTTCATCGATTACTTGTAATTATTAATCATATCAATTATTATTAAGTTTATATCTAAAACAAGTGTTGATTAAGTGTTTTTTTGAAGGATAATTATTTAAAAAAAAAGAATCCAGGAACGTATATTTCGAAGCAAACTTTTGAAGAAAATTTAGAAGAGGTAAGTGTATCAGTATAATTGTATAATTTTTTGATATTTAAACGTAACTTATATAATTTTTTGTGTTTTAATTTAATACAAGTCAATTTGTAAATTCTCCCCTTCAAATGTTTGGATCTCCTTTATCTACGGGGCCTAATATTGAGAAGGTATTACCGTGTTTATATTAATACGTAATAATTTTTATTATTACATTAAATGACACACATAATTATTATTTTGATTTAGATCGTATTGTCTTCTGTTTCTGGAACGCATAGCAAAGAGAAGGTATTATTTAATTATTTTTTCCTATTTTTTCAATATTATTTAATTTATTACTTGTTCTTATTATTTATTATTTTTTGTTTTTACTAACAGACAGTTCTGATTGCGTTAAGAAAATAGAAACGGGAAATAAAACCATCGGCAACTGTTAGTTCACCGTTTTTTGTTTTTAAAAAAGAAAAAAATAAAAATAACAATCAAAATAATGTTTTAGAATTATTCACTAGTGGTGATCATTTCACAACTTCTCTTACCGGGGATAGTGATCACATATTATCATTTTTGGGTGATTTACTTCAAATAAGAGATACAGACGGTTGGCTTGAAACGGATGTAAGCATTTTTTTATTTTTTAGCATACTTATATTATTAAGCATAAATATATTTTTAATTTCCAGCATCTATGGGCTTGGATGATTTTTTATTACGGTATAGACCAACAAATGCACGATGGTGTATTTATCCTCCATGGTTTACAATATACTTATTCAAGATGACAAAGTTATCTAGTTATGCAAACGGTTCTGAACCATTGTATCCACCTATTCGGGATGTTGATGAGGTAATTATACGTTTTGCTTTTTTATATTTTTTTTAAAATGTTTTAACTGATTATTTGTTACAGCTATACATTCCAACGAATGTTGTGTCTCAACATTGGATTTTGTTAAAAATAAATTTGGTAACATGGAGTGTTACAGTTTATAATAGGTAACACTATATTTCAATTATTAGTTTAATATTTAGTAATTTAAATATCATATATGTATAACTTTAACTTTAATTTTTAACAGTATGACAGGATCTTACAAAACAGAAATTGATACTATTATAAAACAAATAGACCGCGTGCTACCGGGATGGTTATACTATCATGGTTTTTTTCAAGATCGGAACATAACAATTTCTATACCTATAATTTTTGAACGAATTACACCGCCTACGGTGCCACAACAAGCCCCTCAATCAGGCGACTGCGGTGTTTGGGTGCGTATTATGCTACAACATTTAATTAACGGAGAAGAATTATGTCCGGTTGAAGACGTACGCGTAACTGCTCAAAACTTCGGAGAGAAATTAGCAAATTTATTGTATGAAAATTTAACTAATAGATATAAAGACAAATAAATTGTGTATATTTTGTATTGTATATAAATTGTATATAATTACCATTACTGAAAAATAAAATTAAAAAATTATTGGTGTACTTTTTCTTCTATAAATATAACACCAACACTATCATACCAATACTATCACACCAATATATTTTCATCTCATTTTTCACATACACACACCAACACATTATCTCTGAACACATTATGTTTTTTTGGGAAATTTTTTCTCCTAAACCTCCTTATGTTGTTAAATTATAATTTTTTTACCTACATCACAAAAATCAAAAAAATTACGCGACATTGTTCTTGTTTCTTTACATACATGACAAAAATCATATAAGAAAAAAAAACAGATGTCGGTAATTATTTATTTAATTATAAACGGATTTCAGTTCGTTTTAATACATCGTTTATATGCTACCATCTTTAAACAAGCGGCATTACCAAACTAGTTATGTCATCTAGTTATACTAATTAAAAATAACTTATATTTTTCATGGCTCGTAGATTAATTATTATAATTAACTAATGTTTTTCATATCGTGAAAACAAGTTTGGTTACAGTTGTTACCGAGATCAATTTTATTGCAAATGGTGAAATATCAAGTGTTCGTGCAAAAATAATCATATGAAGAAGATATTGTAAACATGTTGTATTATTAATGTGAAATAGATATTTATGTTATAATTATGTATTTTTATATATGAAATAATAATTGTTGTAGGACATTTTGATATAATAATAAAATATTTTATAAAATAGGACATTACATTGTACGCATTGCGTATAATTCATCAGCCATAAAACGTCTGTATCTAAGACAAAAATCTTGCAGATTTACTTCTTCCCCCGCCAAGGATCTGTTTTGAACCAACCTACGTAGTAACATACAGATAACTACTCCAGAATCTCGACCAATGTGACTACCATTATAAGGCCAAACAGTTTCTTCAGATATTTCTAATTCAACAACTTCTTTTTTTCCCGATAAATCAAAGTACGATATACGTTGTAAAAACTATATAAAATAAGACTCAAATTCAACAACAATTCGATATATGTCACGATGAATGCACATAAGTCAAAACAAGTATTTTACGACATTCATATGGAAAATATATTTTTAGTTGCAGTGTGTCCATAGCAATCTGAAAAAGATACCAATTTTCATTGTTGTCATGTATTGGTATGTATACCTGCCGGAATAATGCAAAGTTAATTTTTATTTTTAATTTAAATTAACTTTTTTAATTATGTAAAAATAAATATAATAATTACCGTATCAACCTCTCACAATGAAGGATATAACTCATTCATGCCATTGCCGTATTCATTTGCATTAGGCGCCCCTTGAAATATTAGTTCGACAAACTCATACGGAAGAATAGTCCAACGATTCGGGCCTGGTATCTCACTAGTTCTTTGAATTTCATTAATCTGCCAAGTAAAAGTCTGTTTGTCCAAGCACGAACATGCTGTAAAAAATAAGTATTATTATTTTATGAACTAAATAACATAATGTGAAAATATATATAAAACTTACAATAGTATGTATATAACCATTGCCACAATGACCTATAAGGCTACCCCAAAATTCTCTATCAAGTATCATAAGACCCATACAAGATATCCTACAGAAAGATGTATCTCCATTGTAGAAAAACCAAATAACATTAGGAGACCAGTTAGGATTATCAAAATGATGATTCTCTGCATGAGTTGAATTGAAATCAATATAAATTGCTAGATTAGAACTTGACCCGTTTCTTTGTCTTTCTCTTATTCGATTTCCTCTGCTTATTATGTTAGATGTCATATTAACTTATGAAAAAATTAGAACTTACAATACCATCTTATATAGTAGGTTCAAAGAATATTATGTCATATCAAAGAAAAAATTTATAATAATTTTAAAAAAACGATTTTATTATATTTTAATAATTTCAAAAACATATTTTCTTTATTTATTATCCATCTATAAATAGATACCTCATTTACACTTCATTCACCATCAAAGTCATTTTCATTTTCTTTTTCATACATCTATGGATAAACATCATCAATACTCTTCTCAACCCGCTCCTAAATCGTCAACTTGGATAATGAGTAAATGGAGACGTCCAAAGAATCAATCCGAATCTTTAACTTCGGATGTTCAAAACCCCGGTGTACAAATCAATCGACCTACTGTACGTAGATGGGCCATTGCAGATGATAAATCTGAAAATTGGTCAAAAGATGTCATAGAATTTTATAATAAGGGGGATGCCCCTTTTTGTTACTCTGCTATATTTTTTACGCCTATAAAACTTGACAAGAATTTTTGGGGTATTTTATTAGGTTACAGACGTAACGGTTATTTCAGCGCAGTGATAAATTTTTCTACATATTATTAATATACTTTTTTTTGTAATGTATTAATGTATTTTTATTTAGCATGTTGAAGGTTGGGTTTTAAGAATGATGAATTGGAGACACAGAGAGCTATACAAAGATGGAATGTCAAATATGCGTTGGACCATACTACCTTCATAATTTTTTGACTTCTTAATTGATTCGTGTAGCAAGCATCATTTGCTGATGGAAAGTTCAACCCGTATCCATCTATTTTAGATGTTGATTATGTATACTTTCCTTTTTGTGTTCGGAGTGAAGAATGGGTGCTTGTTCGTGTGAATTTGCGTACCATAAAAATAGAGATTTTTTGTGGTGAAGAAATAGGTGATGATAAATTTGGTCGATTGATTCATCAGACGTTAATGAAATTGTCTGTGTATTTTAACGCTTTATTAGTAAATCTTCATTTCTGAAAAAAGACTGGTCAGCCAGAAAAACCATTTGGGATTGAAGTAAATGAAGATTATGTTACATCGCCCCAATCCTTGAGGGGTAATGAAGGAGTTTACGTTTGTATGTTGATGGAACATTTAGTTACAGGAAAACAAATAGATTGTGGTGAGAATTTTAAAGAGTCCTGTAAGTTATATCGACGTTTCATGGCAGATCAGTTGTATTTCTGGCGTAGCTTACCGCGTCCACGTTAAAATATCTTTTATTATTTTTTATAATTTTATTATTTTGTGTGTTTGTTATTGTAATATAAAGTTAATCTAAGCTGTTGAATGCATTTTTAGTTTTTAAATTATGATGTTTATAGCAGTACTTTATTTATTTTTTTCATTTTAATAATAATGTTAGAGAAATATAAATGTACAAATTATTTCCTATAAACACATAACATATATATTTTTTCCTGTCAACACGTAGCATGTTACCAATTTTTAAGAATTGAAAATTAAAAATAAAACATATATATTTTTAAGGGTTTGAACACAATTACAACACAATGAGGAGATTATCTAAACTCTAATCAAACAGTAAACTGGGTTAACCAAAAGTGATACAAAGAACACAAGTAAAGCAAGAGACAGAACATGAGAATATGGTTTCAAGGATGCAGTATATTGCTTTCTCAAGTTCTTTTACAAGTGTTACAAAGTATGTTAAAGATACAAGAAACTTAAAATACTTATACTACAACCTACAGCGGCTATACTATGAAAGCCAGCTGGATACAATTGACTAGACACTAACAAAATCAATTGTAGAATCAAAAGGCATGTTTGCCTTTTGACCTTGTGACTATGACATGCCATAGCTCATATCCTTATACATTACAAAAAGGATAAAGTACATAAAGTGGAAAGTTTCAGACTCAAGACCTCAATGTACAGTTACCAAAAGCATGGACCTTTTCACCAACTCTTGTAAGTTGGTGACTTATCAGAGATGCAGCGGAAAAGGTGCTTTATGGAACAGTACATCAGATAAAGCATGTGTACTAAAAGTCTTCGGAAGAAATCTGTCTTCATAGGGTGAAGCTTCGGAAGACTTTGTCTCTTGAAGCTTCGGAAGACTTCATGTTTGGCTTCGGATGATATTGGTCTTGGCTTCGGAAGATTTTACACTTAGAATGTTTTCTAATGTATTGTGTAAAACTTCCGAAGCATTCTTCACTTCAGTACTTAGTGTATGTTGCTAAGACACTTTGGATGTTTTGGGTTGCATCAGACTTAAGGGATCCTTACAAAATATTATCAAAAACTATACTCAAATATTAACTTATCGCTGCACCGATCGCCACAAATAACATTTCAAAACGTCCCATTTCATCTACAACAATTTTAGTGACCGTACCTGGGTTTGCTTTCTTCAAGTTGTAGCAGTATATAAGAAGATGCGGAAACGATTCTTCTGGAGATCCTTTTAAAAGTTCGAGCGCATAAGCTTTCCCACGCCAAGCTTGAGCGTATGATATGCTAACTTTAAATCTCTCTTTAATATCATTCATAATTTCTTTACCTCGGTAAATTCGACCACTATCTTTTAATTGGTCCTTAATGATATGACCCAATACCTTTTTGTTTGCTTGAAGAATATTAGGATAAGTTTGTGTTCTTGAACAAGTATGTACTGAATTAAAATATCTAACTTGAAAAATACTTGTACTTTTAAAACAATATGCACAGATGCACCAATCGCAACCATCGTTACGATATGACGCCTCGAATCTACTTTTTGATGATTTAACCACTTTATACTCAAAACATTCAGTAAGACACACCGTACCCAATTTGAGTTGTAAGTTGTTGAGACAATCGCCTTCAGATATAGTAGACAACTCATAGCTAGTATTTTTGAGTGAATTATTTGTAGGATCCGCTAATGACTCCGGTTGTGAAAAAAATATATCTTCATGAATTTTATACTCGAAATGATAGGAAGACGGATCCTCTTTTTCACAAAATTTATTATTTTTTGTTTTCATAATCACATTCTTGTTTAACATCACTATAACTCTCGTTATCCACAAGAATATCATTTAAATCATAAATAAACTTTTCAGTTTCGTTTGTAAAATTCAAATTTTTTCCTGGACAACAGAGCTACTACCAACAATATCACATTCTTCACTAACGAATAACGTAAATTTCATTTGGACCATTAAGAACAACATTCATAAAATATAGTAAATCTTTATCATCAGAAATATCAATAAAATGAGTATACATAGACATTTTATACGATAATCGTATATAACTTTGAATTTTCAGTTTTGAAGAAATCATATATTTTAATTCATCAAACGTTATATTACTAGATAAACTAAGAACATTTCTAACACATTTACCTTTTAATGGTAGATATTCTTCGACACCGTTTACAAAATGACATTTACCACCACCGCATAGTATGATATTAACTGACATTTTTATAAGTTTCAAAGAATTTTTAGAAGAAGTTTTTTTTAATAATATAAGATTTGTTAAGAGTTAATATGGTATTTATAGAGGAAAATAAAATTATATTAATTTTTTTAGTATTAAAAAAACATTAATTATTAAAATAATAATAAATATTAAAATAATAATAAATATTAAAAAAATCTCGGATTTTTGTTTTGTTTTGTTTTTTTTTAAATTGACGAAGAGTGGCATTTTCGTAAATATGGGCGAGGGAAACACATAATCCCTCGCCTAGTCAGTGAGGGACAGGTCGCGTGTCAGACCGAATGGGCGAGGGATGACACGTGGGCGAGGGATTATGTGATTCCATCGTCATGTCAGCGAGGGATTTCACTATTCCCTCACCACGTCAGCGAGGGTTGCCACGTGGAGGGCAACGATTGGTTTTTTTTTAATTGAATTTTTGACCGGTTAGTTTTGTAATTTTGTTTGGTCAAATGTTCATTTATGTAATTTTCCCTTAAGATAAACTAATATAATCTTTGGGACCAGGCCCTAGGAAAACCTTGTGACCAAAACCACTTGTCTTATCTTTTATAATACTTAGAATAAGCATGTGGATAGTTCGTCTCAAACAAATAGAGTCCACCTTCCCACCATTCGTCTCAGATAGACTGATTTGAACATTTTAAATAAGTTTAGTGTCGTGCATCTTTTATTTTTCTTTATAACACTAGCAGATGGATAGTTTGTACTCTTGTAACGAAGATGGATGAATATATTACTAATATGATTCTCCGTATTATAAGAGATTATAAATTTTAATAGATATCTTCTTTCTAATCGTCATTATTTTTTGACTAATGTTGCTATTAGACCTTCCTTATCTCATAACAATACCTTCCTATAGCTCTTTTTTTAAAAACATTGAAAGAATAGAATTCAGAAGAGTATATTCACATTCATCGATAACATTTATTCAATTACACGAATTAAACAATTGATGTAAATTAATTATGTTATAAATTATAAATAAATTACAATGTGGTTCCAAAAAAAAGAAAATTACCCTTGCTAGAAGATTAACGGTCATTAACAACCTAATGAAGTGGTCATTATTAGTTGACTAATGTTGCTATTATACCCCCTATACTTACAACAATCGTCTATTAAGCCCCTGATCTAATCATTAAGCCTAACAAGGTCCCTCGTACTCTCAAGTGTTCTTCGAATGTGAAACATTCAATCGTCACAATCGATTACTTCAATATCATCTTCCATCAAGATTTCCAAAAGAAAACGATGTTGGATCATTGGATCCCATCAATCATTTTATCAAGAAGAAATTCGTCATAATTACACAAGGTAATTTGTACATGTTCTTATGAATCTCTTCAAATTTCTATCTTCATCTATGTGAATCTCTGCATTTGTTGTATGTTTATTGATTAATCAGATCTTGAGTTCATTAACCATCAATTAGATTTTGAAAAAGATTGACCTTCAAAGCTTTGGCCGATTGATAGAAAATTAGAAAATCGAGTAATTAATATACACAAAATCGACGTAACATCACATTCTTGATGATTAATTATAGGCATTTGGATTTTGCGACTGTAATAAGGGATATTTGAATCATCACACTCCACCTTCTGCACTTTAATAATCTTGATCAGATTGTAGTTGTAGCTTTAACCCACATTGCACATCACCTGTTTGTTAAAAGTCCTCAAAGAACATTTATAGTTTGTAAGATTATAAATTTAACTCCAGTGTTCATTTAGTTGTGTTGAGCTTCTAGAGTGCCAGTGACTTACAAAATGTAAGCTTTTATCGACGTAAATGATTCACAAGAAAAATAATATTGGCACACATGTGTGTTTGGACAGTTGGCGTATGAGAGCCAATGTTATGACTTATGAGTCTAACACAATTCAAAGTACTCTTTTAGCACAAGGCTTACTGATGGTTCTTGTTGTAAAGTTCTCATCTAGATCAATATTGTTTGGATATGGATTTATTGAAATATTGTCTAATTCATATAAGTAGCATACTGCAATCAAGTTAGCTGCATACAAATATCAGAACTCAAAGGAGTTTCAAATAATAATCAGTTTTGGTACAAGATTTATGCTTTAACAACTGTAAATGCAATAATGCCATAGGTGCATTATAGATAGGAGCTTGAAGTAGAATGTAGATCTTTAATACTCGATTCACAGAGAGAAAAGGACATAGAAAGGCACTATCATTGGATGAAACTAGGTACTTGGTCATTGACCTATGTTTTATGTAATTATCGAGCATCTAGTTGTGTAATTGTGATTTTATTGATTGAAATGGGAGCTTGTGGCGTGATTAAGGTAGACTCGGATTTAGGTTTAGTAACTTCTGTGAAAAAACCAGGTTGATTTGGTGGAGGCAATGCACCTTCACCGCCCAACATATGAATCACAGAGGACATACTTGGCCTATCGTCTATGTGCTGCTGCACACATGATAAACCAACATGTATGGATTGAAGCACTTCAGAAGCTGTCCATGAGTCCCCTAAAGCTACATCAACCAATTCAAGGGGCTTGTCTTCCTTGTAGAGTCTCCATGCCTAAATCATAACTGAAAATCAGTAAATTCAGGTTATTTAGTAGTAACCAAATTTCTAATTATAAGACTATAACCAATTAATCTTGTTAGTGTACTTACATGCCCTAGAAGGTTATCATCATGATTTTGATGAGAGAATCCTCTGTTTTTCTTTCCACTCACGATCTCGAGCACCAAAACACCAAAGCTAAATACATCTGATTTTAGTGAGAATAACCCTTTTGCTGCATACTCTGGAGATATGTAACCCCTGTAGCAGATTTACACAAGTGAATGATATATAAGGTATCTTAAGCTATAGTTTTCAGTTTGATATATAGATTCGTACAGTGTACCAACAACATGGTTGGTATTGGCTTCCGTCTCATACTCTTTAAACATTCTAGCTAAGCCAAAGTCTGATATTTTTGGATTCATGTTGGAATCAAGTAGAATATTGCTTGCTTTTAGATCTCTATGGATTATTCTAAGTCTAGAATCTTGATGGAGATAAAGGAGTCCTCGAGCAATGCCATTGATTATGTGGTAGCGTTGAGGCCAGTCAAGTAACAAGGAGTTACTTTTATCTGTACAAAGTTAGATTCTCTGTTAGTGTGTAGTACAAGGTTTAATAACTTAAACAAAAATGTATTTTTGTATAGATTTGAGTGTGCCTAACCAAATAAAAAGGAGTCAAGGCTTTTGTTGGGCATGTATTCATAAATCAACATCATTTCCTCCCCTTGAACACAACATCCCAAAAGCTTCACAAGATTTCGATGCTGAAGCTTGGCAATACATATAAGTTCATTCTGGAACTCCACGATTCCTTGCCTTGATGTCTTTGACAGCCGCTTCACAGCAATATCTCCACCTCCTTCAAGCTTACCCTGAAGATCATTACTCTTAATAGGTGCTACACATGTTTATATTTGACTGCTTGATATTATTGGATTACACCTTTTTAAGTAATTTTTCATTCTTGTACGTTATGTGAACAAAAAGACTTGAATAACTAGCATATGATTACAGAACCGTGTCTGTCAGTAATGGTATGTTATATTCTTTGGATATCAATAAGAGTATTTACCTTGTAAACTGCACCAAAACCTCCTTGCCCTAGCTTATTATCGATTGAGAAGCTATTAGTGGCCTTAGCTACCTCATTCAAGCTGAAGAATGGTAGGTCTGAATCTTGCTTCTTCCCGTCCTTGTTTACTAAAGCTGACAAAAGGTGAAGACACTAATAATTCAACTTACTTCATTATACCTACATAAGTATAAAGAGAACATGTAAATGATAATGGTTTATGAAATGGTAGCTTGATTTGTGTTACTTACCCGTACCTTTATTTGTTTTCTTCTTCCTTCTCAAGTAATATAATATCAGTGCAAAGGTGAGCAAAACTATCGAAGATACAATTGGCAAAATCACTTTAAGATGTAATTTCTTCTTGTTGATGGCAGATTCTAACTTTCCTGTAAAAGTTGAGTTGTAATCCCTTAGTGTTTAACCAAATATCAAAACTAAATTAAATAATACTGAATTCTAAACATATTTATCAGTACTAAAATGATGGTGCGTCCATGGATGGAAACTAACTGTTTTTGCTGAGGAAGTGTTAAATAGCGGCTTTCACATTAATTTATGACATGCTATATCAAGCAAGTAATATTTAATGTTTGAGTAACCATGAGATGCAGGACACATAGATGGAATCACAAATGTACTTACGAATTAACTCAGGGTTGGCCATTTTTATGTATATGTCTTGCCCTGAAGCATCTCCTTTGGGAGCCTCTCTAACATCCATCAGCTCACCGAACCACATTATACATCCACTTCCCCCATGTCTAATATCACTATTTGCAAAAGCTGTACATGAGACGTCTTTGGTGCAAAAATTCTTGCATTCCTTTAGGGATATGGATGTATTGAACCATGACTCCTGCGAGTCAGGCAATTTTAAGTCAGAAAACTTCATGAACTCATGCCCTTGTTCAGGAGTTAGATGCATTTGATGCTTACATCCATTGGACCAATCTGCAACAGACCATTCTTCAAGCAGTTTGGGTTCAAATCCTTCTAAACATGCACAAGGTGGGGAATTGTCAATGCTACAGATTCCATAAGGGCCACAAAAACCGTACTTATCACACACATCTATTGCAGGTGATAAATAAAGCAACCATTTTTGGCTCAAATTACTCCAAAAGAGTAGAGAAAACTTTCCTGTTGGATCCAATATCATCCTTGTATGAACTGTATCGTTTTTTAGAACGAATCTGATGTAAGTCTCCTTGTCATTCGAAACAAATTCAAATGTATACAAGTTGCTTGATTTCCGAACAAACATCACATAAAACCCCAGACCGTTCCAATATCCAATCCTCTGTTGAAGATTTGATTCATGTTCCATACTATATAACTGTGGATATCCATCAATATCCATCCACACTGTATAAGAACCTAATGAAGGATCATCAGAGGTCTTCCATGATGTCAAGTTCCAGTTTTCCCCCGTTACACGGTCTACACCAATTTTCATTCCTGGTAACCAGGTGTCACCAGGATGATCAAAGCTTTGCCAGATGAGGTCTCTGCTGATGTCATCCCTAATGACAAGATTTCCAGAATCCAAAAGTTGTGCAACTGGATTACTATTTGTGACTAGATTAGAGGATTGAGATGACCAAACTAAGGTATTGCTAACACTAAGAAGCTGTAGATTTCCATCATCATTGAGTTTGAGCATACTTGAGGCATCAAGAAGTTGAACATCTCTATTCGCAACCCATACAACGGTTCGTTGTGGTATCTTCTTGTACCATATCCCCAAGTACCGAAAAGATGAATTTTGAAAGCTGAAGAACCCCAGTTCAAATATTTCACTAGCTGAAATAATGGTGTCACCATCTTTGAGGGTCTGATTTGAAAAGATGGTGTCTGTTACAGCACTAGTGCTATCTGTGATTAGGATGATAAGTAGACCACAAAAGTAGACCAAAATCATGTTGTGATGCTCCAAAGAATCTAATATTGGCTTTACTGTTGATAATTAGCACACATTCATCACTCAGTACTATCCTTAACCATAAAGGTTGTTTTGTGTGTTTGGAACATTGATGACTTAGAGAGTCAACTTGTGGACATAACAGATGGATTGATCACCTGTACCTTACAAATTCATCCAATTGTAGAAGGATGACTTATTCAATTACTCTAGCCATCAATGTAGACTAGGAAAAAATATCTTTTTAATTTTCTGATTATTTGCGATCTTTGTATTGTGTGTAGGTCTATGCAAGAACTAAATTCAGGGTGTCTCGGATTAACTTTAAACTAGTTATACACAAATCAAGTTCGCAAGTGATATCATAGTGATAAAGTGATGCCATACCTAATTTAAAGCTTGTGAATTTAAATCCTATAGAGTGCGGGTGTGATGATTTCAGGAGTAATTAGTTGTAGGGTAGAGAATGTGTGTTTGTTGGTAAAAAAAATTATCTTTCAATTGAAGATAACTAATTTAGATCATAGCTAGTAGTGTTGAAACGTGTAAGTAAATCATTCAGGGAGAATTAATATTAGGGAATGAAGATTGTACCAAGTTTTGCTCTAGCATATTGATTTTAAGAACATGCTTTAGCTGGAAAGTTTTAACAATTGAACTTCTTGAATTAACATTACTATCAATATTAATAATATAAAATGCTTTAGTAGAATTTAGATCATAGCTAGTAATATTAAAAGTTGTGAGATGACACCATTAGGTAAGCAAGAATAACTCACAAGGACGTAAAAGTGTAATGCGGAATTGACACACTTAGAACACCAAAGAACAATATATCAAATAATTGAGAGTCGAAATTCAAATACGACTTTATTGAATCCTCTTAATGATTATAGACGAAAATGAAAAAAAAAAGAGAGATTACAATTGAAAGAATCTACCAAATATTACCTCTACTACTGCTTATATATTCATGCTAACTAGTAAAAAACGGTTACAATAGAATAAGAAATAGGGATATATCATTGTTACACTTCAGTAGTAACTAACTTAATCCGGAACCTATATCCACCCATCGGTTGCAACTACACACGTCAGTATTAACTACACCATCAGTAGCAACTTTCACCATTTACTATTGATACTAAATTTCCTATCGATAACTTTATTACTAGTGTTTAACACGTATGTTAAGCACATATGGGGGTACGTTTAGCCATTCCCATAAATAGACGTTTTGCTTGTTTCAGCGCTAGCGACCAAGTGGCTGCCGTGACTCAAGAATTGCCCCTGATAACCGACTCGATGAAACCGGTGAATCTAACTCGAACTCCCCTTTATACCAAATGGCCCTGCTGCATTTTAGTTAAATTCTATCAGCCCAATTGAGTTAATTACACATGTTAAGCCCAAATATGAATCATCAATGAAGCCCGCTATGTTTTTGTATTATCATGTTTATCAATACTGTTTCCTGATTTATTTTCAAATGCTTTATAAAGTAAAACTACAATATATGAAAGTGAGGTTTTATCGTTAATCATTTTTACTTCTTTCTAAAGTTTAGATTAGTGACATTGTTTTCATTTGAATTCCCCTTCAACATGTGTTATAATAAAACCACATCAATTAATTCGTAATATACTTACGTGATTAGATCATCACATTGATGCTCTTGTTGTTAACCTTCGTATTTTAGGGTTTATTGTTCGTTTATCGTTATGTATCGCCTCATGTGTTTCTAATATTAGAGTTAGTTTTTTGTGGTGTTTGTGCACTTGATTCATCATCGCTTACTCACAGTTTATGCATTGTAATTTCCATAGTCTTAACTCTTAACAATATATCATGAACGAAATTATATACAAAGTCAACTAAAAAAATAGTTGAGACGTATTCAGTGAAAATATTTCTAGTTATCATGCCTCCAACAACTTATTATCACATATCATATACAGTACGTGAGCATAAGATGATACACGATATACACAACTGTTATTGCCAGTAGACAAAATTACAAAACATCCTGTAAGTTAATAGAAGATTACATGTTTCATTCTTTACTTTTAAAAACACTCTAATCATAATACTTTTATGTCATTATATATTACTGCCTTAAACTTTCATTCTTGTTTAATTTGCACATTTCGTTTACAATGACATCTTTATAACTTTCATTCATGTTTAATATATATAGGGGAGGGATAAAAAATTATTTTAAAACTTTTGACAACTGTGTTTTGTATTTGGAGATAAAACTTTGGTTATCGGTTATTGTAGTTTTGAAATAAAGTTTTAAAGGAGATATGATTTTTTATTTCTATTTATATAGAATACTCGAACCTGAGGAACTACGTAATTAATAGTATTAGAAAGTGAAATGTGTAAAAGTACTTTGGTTAAACATAAATAAAATAATCATTCAATAAATTATTTCATCAAAATGGATAAATATGTAATATATATGTTTTAAAACGTAGAAATATGTAATTAATTTTTTGATTTAGATAAATATGTAATTAATGATATTAGTAAGGGGAAAAATGTGAATGCCCCTAATATTATAATATACTTTAAGATGTGGTTGGAAACAAAACGTGCAAACATGAATGAAATTTTAGGAGGCTAATATAAAATCACAATAAAAGTATAATGATTAAAGAGTTTTATGAATTGAATTATGCCTATAATTTTATATAAATTTAAAGCACGTGTTCTGTAGTTTTGTCTTGCTAGGTATATTTTGTTCAACGTAACTCAAGTAGGAAATGCATTTAATGTTATTAATTTGTATTCTTGCCAAAGAGGATATGTAACCATGTGTTCACATAAGTCATGACTATATACGCATTTATGCTTTTAATAGCTATACGGGGATATAACTTCTGGCAAACAAAAAAAATTACTTTTATGATCTCTAAAAACAAACCATGTGCGGGAATCGAGGTAAAGAAAATGATTAAAGCAATTATAACACTTATACACCACAATTGGTGCTAGTAGCGAGATTAAAGGAGTTACTTTAATAATTTATGAATAATACTATTTTACTCTTAGAACTACAACGAATTAAGTTTAGATTGAATAAATGATAATGTATCGTTTAAACTAATTAAAATGTTAATGAGCCCTAAGTTGTAATAGATTAAAAAATTAAATTGCTATTTGGTTTGTTAATTAGTTTGTTAATAGCATATAGTTGTTTTAAAATTATATATACATATATATTTAATATAATTTTTAAAAAAAATCAAGCCCCTGAAAAGATTAGGCTCTGGACAGTCGCCCACCCCGCCCACCCTCGGGGGGCCCATATCGTCAACTCCATGACCAAAAGTGAAAAAACAACTTATTTTAATTTTACTCTTTTTAATGATTATCACTTTGAGAAAAAAATATCCGAGACTATACGATCTACAAACATCGAAGAATTGTCACAATAATCACATAGTTCAAAATGGTAGCAGTTCATCTATCACATCATCACTAGTGAATCTAGCTAGATATTACATGATTGGAAGCAATTGTACAAGCAATGAACCACAAAACTTTGTTTGGGTCAAATGGGCTCCATTAAAGAGTAACAATGCAATAATTTAGACAAAGCTCGTGTCCTCTTTGAACAGAAGTGATGTTAGCTTCGGTAAAAATATCATGTCTCCAATATCACTAGCGAAGTTTTTGTTTATTTGTTGTCGATTAGTGGAGAACTCTACAGTTCATACATTATTATAGATCAAGCATAACCTAAGGTTTAGTTTAGATTCAATTCTTTAACCGAAGCAAACTAGTATTCTTGTGTGCACATCAGTTTATCCTCTTAAGACCTATATATTTTTTTATTACATTAGTATATCCTCTTAAAACCTATATTTTTTTATTAAAATACTTTGATTAGTTAAGAATCGGTTGGTTCCTTTTAAATAATTCATTTAGTAAATCGGTGATTAGGATTGGTCCTTAGCCCATTTCTTTATTTTAATTGTTTTATATCTCATCAACTTGACCTAATCACAGGTTTTAGTCTTGTAATATTTCATTGAGACGTTCAACGATGACTCGTTATAAGTCGTATGAGCATGAAATACAAGTTGGATTGTTGACCCATTTTCATTTTATATCACAAATTGAATAGTCTACCCATTGCATTTTTTATTATATTATATTTTCCAGAAACATTTGTTCGTTTACACAGTATACATGCCATGAAAATAATATTGACCCATTGACCTCGGTATTTGATTTTTCTTTTTAAATTTCATCAATTTAATACGTAGACTCATTTATTTTTATATTTATATTATATTCATTTAAATATTTGACTTTCCAACGAATACGTGTTTATTGTTTAACATGAGGTTTTATATCAATTTAGAACATGTGATCAAAGGGCATATGTATCTAGTGAGAGAGTGTGTAACAACACTAATTTATTAATACATCTATTAGAATATTATTCATTAATACAAACGTAATAATGATATCTCATTTTCATTCGTATGGCAACATTTAAGAGCAATACATTTTAGAGAACAAATAACGCGCTCATTAAATAACTATATTCGTATATAAAACAAAAATTTGTGATACAATTGAATTTTACAAAAAAATAAGACACTTAATACTTAAAAAAAACTTAACTATATAATTAATAAATACTATTAAAATAATGATGATAACAATAATCTATATCTATATTATCTATATCTATATTATTATATAAATAATTTGACAAGGACACACATGTAGTTAACTTAAAATTTAAGAAATCTAATATAATTTTTTAAATATAAGATACAAGTGCTATAGACAATAGTTACTAATTTGCTCATTTTTAGTTAATTTTTACCAATTAATACATTATTTATATATATTTATTTTAAGTATTATGTTGTTTATAGTAATTTAAATTAATATTAAAATATATACATTTACATTTATATTTTTATAACATTATACTATTTTTTAAGTATTATTTTATTTAAATACTTAAGTATGTAATCACTAAATTTTTATATAATAATAATAATAATAATAATAATAATAATATAATAATAATAATAATATATAATAATAATAATAATAATAATAATAATAATAATAATAATACCCAAATATCAACGTTTAAGACAGGTCGGAAAGAGGCTCGATAATACACACCACATCACTATATATAACAAAAGAAAAAATTATAAGCAATGAAGGTGTAGGTTTTCTCAAACCAAATAATTTTTTTCCAAACTAATAAAAGCCTACTTTGTTTTTTAACAATTTTATATTTAAACCATTAGAGATTTTTTAAAACTAACCACTCTTTAATTTTTTTTCAAATCGATGCCTACTTATTTTGCCTTTCTGAAAATTTTATATTTAAACATTCGAGTTATTCAAATTTATATTTAATTACCTAAATTTTTATAAACTTTATGCTTAAGTCTTCGAGTTATGTCAAATTTACATTTATCACCTAAACTTTTTAAGTTTTATACGTAAGCCTTCAAGTTATGTTTGATTTCCTTTTAATCAATTTACAATATAGCGTGTTTCACACGTAATCTTTTTTCGGATGGTTAATACTTAACTTTTATAACTCACGTTGCATAGTGCAGGTTACACCCACTAGTATTTATATACATTAGACAAGTCTTATAGTTACACTGTTGTATAAAATCACAAAAAAGTGATGAATGTGTTCCCAGTAATTTCTAATCGATTCACAAGCCAATGAAGTTCAGAGATCTAAGTTAACAAATCGATCAAGTTAAATTTAATATCTATTATTTAGTATTTAGTATTATAATATAGTACGACTCTAGCAAATTAGTTAGATCCTTAAATTTAGCAATTCTAATTATATTAAGATATATATCTAGTTTCTAACCTATAAATACATAGTCAAGAGTCATGGTTTTGTACTACTTGTAACTAAGTTTTCAGAGTGAGTTTTTCTTGATTACAATAAATCATTAGAAATTAATCGATTGTTATTTTTTTATAGTGATTCTGGACTTGAGAATTCTCTTTTTAGTTTTTGAATAGTAAGAGTTATTTCGCATGTAAAACGTAATGCTCGTTTAAATAAAAATTAAAAAATTAAAAAACTTCACATTAACATAAATAATTTAGAAAAGTTTGAAAAGTAGATCTAGTGTTATAGTATGTTGACGGAGATAATCTAACAAATTAAAAATAAAAATTAAGTCTAGTCTAATCTTTTAAGAATCATGTTTTTATTGTACTCGATCACATACTGTCTTCTGACACGTAATATTAGTAACATTGACGTTAAGAGACTCGTAACATAAATAACATCAACATTAAGAGACGTCTAAAAAACTACTTCTTTAAATAAAATAACAAAGACACTCTTAATGAAATAAAATAAAAATAAAAATTATAATATTAAAACAAAGTCCAACTCATATAGTTTCTTCTTAGATCAATCCCCGACCCCCACCACCCACCTTCCGACGACCTAGTGGCTGACCCCATCACTAGCAACTATCAAACTCGATCATCATTTCTATCGTTGCTTATTTACAGCTGTCATTTCTAGCCGACCCATCAAACACATATGTGAAATCGGATTTTAAATTTCACAACTGGCATCTCAATAACTAAAAGTGAAAATTGAGTTTTGAAACGATTACAATGAAGGTTGTCACTATTCACAATGGTAGTCGATCGTTCAAATCCCTTCGCTAGATTATAGGCATGAAAGAGTCTATGTGCGAGGAAGCTTCCTCCTTAATAGTAAAAAATAGGTTGGTCATCTATCACATGTTCACATCTTTATAATGTTTGTTTGGGACACGCAAAATATTTAACTTTAAAAAGTTGTGACCACAACTATAATACAATGATATCACATATCCCGTCCAAGTGTAATGAACTCTAAAATATTAAAGTCTATATGTAGATTTCCTTAAAGAAATGTAAAACGTTTGTATGATTTCAAATTTTCATAGGTAAACATGGAAATAAGTGTAACATTTCATAATTCTCAAAAGCATGCTAACACACTTCATGTGCTAAGTGTTAAAATACTCTTCAGAAAAAAATCAAGATTCAAATCATTACATGAATTGAGAGTTTAACTACCTTAAGAGTAAAAATAGATAATTACGTGAATCATTATACTAAAAAAATAAACTAACAAACAAACAAACGTACTTAAGATTCTTCGTATACATTTTCGTTCATTCACAAACAAACACCTAACAATCTAACACACTCTAAACATTAGGGTCAAAAACCCACCCAGATAACCCGACCCATGGATCTCACATATCGGAAGTGAAGTCTGACACCAAAAGTCAAACAACAGTAACACCACGCGCCACATGCCCAAACCCACGCGCCACCGTAAACCTCCTACTCTCCGTCGTCAGGAACCCTATTCAGATCCAAACCACCACCAACCACCGTCGTTTTCTCCACCCCACCACCACCACCACCACCACCACCACCACCGCCACCACCACCACCACCACCACCGCCACCACCACCACCACCTTTACTCTTCTCAAAGTACCTCACAGCCTCCCTCATCCGTCGCAAAATAGCAAAGAACTCATCAACCTCCTCCTCCGTCGGCGGTGGCACCACCACCGGAGCAACATCACCGTCGACGCACTTCCCCTTCTTCCGCCCTCCTCCGCCGCTGCCACCGTCATCCGCCGCCCTGCTCCGCTTCCTCTGATCTCCCCCCATCCGTCGCTAATAACACCAATAATAATAATATTATTATGGTTGTTGTTGTTATATATGGTGGTCACAACTCACATGGGTGCATTATATTCTCCTCAACAATTTCTTTGCAACTACGCATCTATATTACTGTAATTAACAACAACAACAACTCTTGTTGTAATAATAATAATGGTAGTAGAAAAGTGGACTGTAGGCTTATAATATTATTATTTTGTGGACTCTCTAGACTCTTGCTAGTGACGTTCATCGGACGTATCGAGATGACGTGTGGTGGTGTCATAAGCAGTGGAGGTGGGACCCACGTTATATTCTTTTGATATTTTTAATATTTGTTAATTAATGAGTATAATCAATAATGATGATTAATGAATAATGATGATGAGAACTGTTATAATACGAGGAATTAACTGGAGGAATGTAGAAGACATTAAATACTCTAGTTTGGCCGTTTAATAAATCTATTAAGAAATATTAGATTATTATCGGGTTTTTTTCAAGTAGAAATATGACAACAACCGAAAGCTTGGTTGTGGTTAAAATTTTATGCTTAAAGACTAGCATTTATTGGTAAACTCTTTAACAATTAATGATTTCCGATTTCCCAATGTATTATGAACTTTTTGAGTTAAAAATTCACTATAGTACTTTTTGTTATAGGCTAACTAGACCATCTCCAAGCAAAGAGGGAGATAGGTGGTATCACATTGACATAGGAACAAGGTTTTTTTTGTATCAAATCATATATTGGTCGACTAATTGAACCGATCAAACCGGATAATATTATAATTATATATATGTATATTAGATATGTAGTTAATATATATAATTCAATATAAATATATTTATATGTGTAGTTTAAAGTTATATATAAAACTTAACAATTAATGTTATGCCAAACACTTTAATTCATAGTTTGAACTACATGTTAAATTCATTAAAATCTAAAATACTAAAGAAAAATCTTTAGAAATCCGGTCCAACCATCAAACCTATTTGAACCGGATAGTTCTTTGGAAACAAAACGATTTAGAGTGAATCGAACCGGTCCGATCTCCGAATCCAGTTACGACCGCTTCGACTAGTAGGTCTGATCCGAGTATGATAACAATGCATAGGAATGACAATAAAACCCAAACATGAGCTATTTGAAACGGACATGGGTCGGGTAAGCAAATTTGGAACCAGGTATGAAATTATTTTTTATAATTTTTGTGGGTTTGAGACGGGTATAGGATGACATGCTATACTCGTTTACCCGCCCCGTTTAAACGATTAAGCATACCCATTTACCCTATTATATACCCAGAATAATTTTTGGTTTTTATTTTGTTATTTTATATATATATATTTATTTTTAGTTATTTTAAACCTATTATTTTATATTCAAGTTCTTTAATTCTAATATTCCTCTCATTCGGTCAATATTCTACTCGAATAATTCAATGATTATACTATTGATTCTTTATCAAATCCTAGCTATAATCAGAAAAGAGTCAGTGAGACATTAAAAAATAGATTTAGTCGAAAACATATTGCAACAAAGAGATTTGATCGGATATATAGAATAGATACCAGACGGGTATACCCAACGGTTATTATTCATGAAATAAACGAGTATCCCCGATAACCGACAGATAAATACCCAATACATACCGACAAATTACTTAAATCCATCCCAAACCCGACCCATTGCTATCCCTACATTGACAGAGTATGTCGAATTGATCAACAGTTTCAATGGCCACACTCCTCACCACGTTTGCAGAATCTCCTTCTCACCCTTGCAAAGGACTTTTCACTGAAGATGGACTTACTCTTATTTTGATAAAAAGTGTTTTATTAAAAATATTAAGAAAACTGAAGTTCAGATTTCAATATAACACAATATTTCTTAAATTAAAACTCAAAATTTAACCGTTAAAGGCAATAACTTGTATAATTCTTTGCTCTAATTTCTTGATATATGAAATAATCATCTTTTGGTCTTTAACTCTCTGGTTCACAAGATTTATCATAGAAGCATACCTTATTCTTGTTTGATTTTTTAGTTATCCGATTAAACAATTCGAATTAAACTGAAAAACTATTTCAATCTGAAAGTGTGTTTTACGAATTTCAGATTATTCAATTTATTGATTTATAAATCCCCTACAAAGACAAGTCCCGTCAACCACTCATGCATTCCAGTGATTTATCTAGAAGAGTTACTTTATGAATAAAAAAGTATTTCACCTAATAATAATAATGTTTCTTTAGTGTTCTACTAAGTTGTTCATATTTTCTAACAATAAAAACAACTCAAGTTTCAATATGTATTCAATCTTGTAATTTTATTTTATTTTTTAAAATGTTGAATCCATCTATAAGTAAGTGACCTAAGTAAAAGATATATTAAACATGATAATATTTAGTGATTACTTTTTTTAACGGCAATGCTTACCTTTTTGAAGTTTAACTAGAAGACAGTTATATGAAAAACTTCATTAGAGAAAAATTAAGTTTCCTATAAAAAATAAACACTAAAAGTAAACAACATTTTATATCTCTTCTACTAAAAATTTCCTTAAGGTTCAAGATTTATGTTTCAACTTTATGGTCTATCAATCTTCTCACTTATTATTATTTTATATTCTGACCTATTGTTTTTCAATATTTATTTGAAATTTTGGAAACGTGTTAGTTGAAGATTTGAAAAATATCGCACCAATTCTTAGTTGTGGGACAAACTTTATATTACCATCTCACTATGATTATAAAAATAAGATTATGTGTAATTTTTTATTTAGTTAAAATATCATTCGAGCAAAATATGAATTTATCAAAATTATTTTAAATAAAATGTAGGGTGTTTAAAATCCTTTTTAGTTAAATATTGTTAAAAGTGATAAAAAATAAATTTCAATATCTTTTAATGTCTGTAAAGAACTAGTTTTATACCCGTCCGGTGGCCGGGTACTTTGATATCATAATGTATGAATTCCAATATTTTACAACACAAACCTCTACATTTAGCATAAAATAACTCACGAATATATATTTATTCACTGAATGATAACATTCTCAAAATTTTATCATCATTTTTATTAGTATAGCACGTAGTTAGAGCAAATATTGATATAAAGTTTGACATGATATGCTCAAAAGAATAATGAAATCTTTAAGGAGATAGAATCTATATTATCAATCCAATTAATTAGTTAAACTTTCTTATGACTCACTCTACACTTTTAACATAATGCAAGTAACTGAATACGTTTAGATATACTTAGAAACACACTACTTATGATCCTTATGATCATATTGATCATCTCAATGCCTCGAATAATAAGCATTCTACAAAAGACAATCTTGAACTCCATTGACTCGATCGCTCCCAAGACTTGATTTTACATTCCATCGGTAAGTATGAATATGAAAAAAACCATAGAAAAAAAAAGTAAAGTCCATAATCGTTGACAGTAGTTTTGATCATGGTTTTCATTTTCTAGTGACAAATGCAATCATAATTATCATCAACAAAAAAAAGTTCTACTCTCCTTAGATCTTCAAGATTTAGTTGACAGTTTCATTCAACTTTTCCTTCAATATAATCAGTTTACTTTAATGCTTAAAGAATAGACACTTGATCAAAATGCATATCACGAACCAACAGATAAATACCGAGTGCATTGACCGGCCTAATCACAAAAATGAATCCTAATTCATCAACAAAAGCCAACAATTAGGATAAACCTCCAAACAATAACGTTGTCTTAAAAATATAATTGAAATGTAAAATACATATATACAAAAGATAATAACCCGATTCCCTTAAATTTGAAAAAGCATAAACATGATTCCCTCAAACATATAGTGTACCACTATGAATAAACCAAGAGAAGTAGCAAATAAAAGCATAAAAGTTACAGTT
Organism: Flaveria trinervia; assembly: GCA_025506515.1. Classification (NCBI taxonomy): domain Eukaryota; kingdom Viridiplantae; phylum Streptophyta; class Magnoliopsida; order Asterales; family Asteraceae; genus Flaveria; species Flaveria trinervia. The sequence goes on from CM046458.1 coordinate 69,712,683, forward strand.
AAACAAAAAATCAAAAATGACCTAATTAGATTCTTGTTTTAGTTTTGATTAATGCAGATAGTAGTGATGAGTAGCAATAAAGGATACATAAAATGTATCCCTTTGGTTGATCTATAGATATTGTTGCTATCTGTAATTGAAGGCGAAAAATAAAGTTAAATTTTAAAGAATACAATTGAGATCAAATATTTGTTGTACGTAAAACAGGGTTCTTGTACAACTTTGTTCTCGGTCTCGTTTCTTGTGGCTTGCTGCAAAACAACATAAATCAGCCTGGTTGGTTTGATGCTTTTCGGATCATTGAACTTATCATTTGCCATTTGCGCTACAGAATCCAGTCTTGAAGACAACGAAGTCAGTATGCATCAAACACAAAATACAAAGCCACACATCGATACCAACAGAAGAGCAATAATCTATTTAATAATTTTGAACAAAGAGACTGTAACATCTCGTATTTTTTTTTCGTTAATTAAAAGTTAACGTCATTATATTCTTGTAAGGACCATTGTTGTCAATTATAAAACTTATAGGTTACTTATGCTTATTTCTTAGTTTGTCATTAATTTATAAGATAAAATTTAATAATCTAACTATTAAATTGAACAATAATAATAATAACAAAAAAAAATAAATAATAATAATAATAATAATAAATAATAATAATAATAATCTAATAATAATAATAATTATAAAAAATTATGTAAGTTAAAATAAAGATATATATTTTTAAAACTTGAATTTTAAATAAATTTAGGTGGTTTTTATGTCAATATACAAACTTAAAATAGAAAGTTTGTTCATAAAATAATAAAACTTAAATTTACAGGGATCAAATTGAAACATTTAAACCCCCTTTCTTTTCCCCCGTGTTTTCAGCAACCGGCCGGTAAGGTCTCTAGCGAACTCCAAGGTAGCAAACCAATTCGAATCTTAACCCCAAATCGGTTCTAACCGTTCGTGAACTTGTTTCAAACTCATTAAGGACTTTAAATGGGTTTAAACAACGGTTATGGATGCATTCAACTCGAGTAACTGGTGGTTTTAATCATGGAGTCGTTCAAACACTCAACACTAATAATAATCAAATTAAATGAACCTAAACGATTGTCTATCTATCCCTAAACGTCTACCACTCTCAATTTTACCTGAAAAAACAAATTCATCGCAAACAATCCCCTCCTCAACCCGAACCTGCAACTCATTCGAACTCTATCTTCTCGGCAATTTTACCCTCAATTAAAATTGTGCAATGAATTGGATTATCATCATCATTTGCACGTCAAACTGAATCAACTTTGGTCGCGATCTGTTCATCGACTGTTCTAGTGTCCTACACTTCAAACCGAGTAATTGAAACCACACATCTGTTCGACTTCATATGGGGAACAAAAGCCCCATGATCAGCGGTATTAACAATAAGGAATTGATCTTCAATTTGGGTCAAATCGATCTAGGGTTCACAGGGTTTGGGGAATCCTTTGTAATTGTATTTTTTTAATTTAATAACCATTTCCTAGCACAGTTGCGACCCTGATCTACTGGTTATACACGCACACATCAACCTTGAGGTCCCGGGTTCGAACCCGGGCATCCTCAAATATTTTTTTAATACTTTTCAGCCTTTAAATAAATTATAGAAAATTTTTAGTAAATATAAAAAAGGTTTTTGTAAACTTTAAATATTTTTTAAAGACATCAAATTATTTTTCGCAAATTTTCTAAATTTAAATAATTAAATATTTTTTAATAAAACATTTTAACAAAGGTTATTCTTGGTTTATTTCTATTAAATCGGATTTAGATAATAAATAATAAATTATTATTGGTCCGAACATTATCTTTAAATTATCATCGTTTAAATCATGATTATTTCAAATGTTTATTCAAATTTTATATTTAAACTTTATTAATTATTACAAATGATTTAATTATATTTTTCTCCACATTAAAATACCTATTTCTTTACTACATTATTTAAAGTACTTACAAAAATCCTCAAATTTCAGTTAAAAACCTGGTTCTCGTTAAATCGTTAAATCGTTAATCTTATCATTAAACTTAATCTTGTAAATACATATACGTTTAGGTACCTTGTGAAGGATTTCGTTGGAACATCGACTATTATTCTTACTAATCATCTTATCTACTCTTATTTCGTCATGTGAGTTTTCATGCCCCTTTTTATATTATTTCACACCTTTTTGGGGTGGAACATATTAAATTTATCAACTTACACTTGTAAACTTTTTATACTTATAATGCATATGCAATTCATTTATATTTTTGTCATGTTTATTTGTATTACTGTGAGTGTTATATGAAATACATTATATGTTGATAATAATTAACTATTGCTAGCATGGCGATGTCATAGATCTATAGGTCTGACAAGCCTATTTGGTGCTAAAGCCGAGGTTATTCCCGGCTCCTGATGACGTATGCTTATTCATCATGGGAACCAAGTACACTTAGCTAATTGTTATAAACTGGTAAACTTATTCTTGGTTAAGGTTTGATTGTAGCTATATGTATTTTATAAACTTACATAATTTATAACCATTTACATGAATTGCTACTTGTAAATCTTTTGATATATTTATGTATACTTACCCATAGAAACTCACCAACTTTCATAGTTGATCTTTTATTTTTAATATGTTTCAGGAAATGTTCAAGTTTGATGATCTCTTGAAGTGTGCTCACATTTAGGATTTGGACCTAGAAATAAATGAATAATTTATTTTGGATGTTTATCTTATGTTATGTTTTATTCTTGTTTGAGACTTATGCTTGTAATTTGAATTTTAAAACTTATGATAATAATACTTTTATTTAATGGTAGCATTATGTGGCTGTGAATAATCTTAACCCTCACATCTCGACGATTCCGCCGTTAAAGTTGAAGTGTGACAGAGAGCGCCTTACCTAGGATGAAGATTTAGTGCCGTATTTGGACATCTGGAGATCAGAAGACAACGAAGTTAGAGTGGTGGGCCTTTGGTGATGGATTTTGAACCTTAGGCGACTCATGAGAGTAGGAAGATGGTGATGATTCATCATTGTCAAATTGGGGAGTTAAATAGCCCTAGGGCGTTCATCTCACCTCGACACTGATTTACATAAAGAACAGGAGAATGAAGCAATAACATGTTCTTATCTATATTAAAGGGATGGAGGTTGTAAATGGTGGTTGCCAGAGATGTTGGAGGTTGTAAACGGTGATGATTCATCGTTGCTAGAGATTTCTCCAACTGGTCATAATTGGTTGTAACCGCTCTAACTGTCGAGTTTATACGACTGAGATTTAATCTCAGCATGATCTAACGGTTGTGATTTAATCAGCCAGTCGTTACACTCACCGCTAGTAATATAATATATAATTTGACTAAACATGAGTTTGAAATTCTCTTTTAACTAGGACAATATCGTCTTTTATCATCCTAATTGTGTCAACATCAGCAACTTTAGCGCCTCCTAAGGGCACCATTACGTCAATCTAAGATTAAGGGTTTAGATCACTTTTGTGTTGGTGTAAATTAATTATGATATATAATTAAGATCATGTTATGTATAGTATAAGTTGTCATTACAAAAACAAAGACATATGTCTCGGTTGCTGAAAAATTAATTACAATAATTTTATGATTGAAATTCTAGAGTTTGGAATGTTCATCATAAATTTAAAAGTGAATATTTGTGTTTCTATACGTGGTTTGATTATATTTGTTATATTCATTCAAAAATGTTTTTTCTACATTTGATTTGGCTTCCCAAGCTTTACAAAAAAATTGTCATTTTCATTCAAAAGCACAAAGTGTGTGAATGATATTCTATTAACAACACGTAAACATAAATTATGATATTGTTTTAAAATGAAAATTTACATAAGTATCTTTTTAACGATGAATATTTAACATTTTAAAATAATGAAGCTAACATCTTTGTATGAAAATAACAATTTTTTTAAATATTAGAGAGCCAAATGTAAGAAAAAATATTTGTACATAAATTGACAAATGTAACTAAACTACAGAAACAAAAACGACAATTCACTCTAAAATAAATGTCCCACATATGAACATAAGTGTACGTTTTGTGATTAAAGTTGCAACACATGTTTTGTTAAAAAATCACAACTAGATTGCAACTATCATACGTTGCAATCGACTTGCGACCGAATTATATTGCGACTGATTGTACATGCGGGTTATATTTCAACCGAATAATCCACAACTCATTTATTTTTATTTTTATTTGTATATATGATTTTTCTTGCACCGAAATTTATCATCTCATTGGGTATTTTTTTTTGTCCAAAATCAAAACGTCATTATCACAAGCCTAGTTGACGTATTCAACGAACATGACGACCCATGACTAAATATCTAAGTGTCGAGTCACAATCGAAAATCAACCACACATATATTATTTGAATATTCTTCTTCTTCTTTCATCACTTTCATTTGGCATTTATATCCCTATAATCTAAGATGCTAGCAAACTACAACCGTGTACTATGTACATACGTGCATTTATTTGGTTTTCAATGTGTATTATGTGATGGAAATGTATTTTTTTATAATATACTCAAAGCATTTTTTTTGTCATGGAAAATAAGACGGAATTGAAAGAAATTTGTAAGTTTGGTTTGTCACATATAGGAAAATGCTAGAATCTCACAAGAATATGTAAGTTATCGTAAATAATAATATTAACTTTTTGCAATAAGGAAGAGGTAGAGGCTTAATAGGGTTTTCACACAAACATCATGACTCTAGTCATAATATGATGTTTTGATGATGCGTTTTGCACTTGATCATCATTTATGTATTTTTAAATGAGGTTGATGGAAACTTGGTTTCAGAAACCATCAAGAGGTTTTTTAAAACCCCATCCATCTAGTGATCGATAGAAACTTGGTTACTACTGAAGGAATAGTTGCCATCCCAAACATACAAGTGTCTATGGGTATTAACTTTAGTAAATTCGTATATTACACATGTTAAATAAATAAATTATTAAATAGAATGAAGTTGTATTAGTTATAAAATAATATATGATATAAATTATGCATGAGTCTTTCACTATAAGTTATAAATAATGATATCAATTTTTTAAAATTTTATTTTTAAACTTTTTTATTTTTTTTCTAAAAATAAATTAAACATTTCGTTTCAAAACAAAACATGTTAATGATGTCATTTTTAAAATACTTTGTGTTTTAAAAAAGGTATGATGGTTTAGAAAAAATTCTTTTTATTAAAAATTTGTTTCTCTAGAAATAAACTTTAAAAAATATATATTTCTTAATTTTTTTAAAATAGTTTTTAATCAAGAAACTTAAATTATATATTTAGTAATTAATGAAGTTATTTAATAAGAGTAAGAAATAGAAAAATTTTGTTAAAAATAAATGTGGTTATTTTTAGTTACTTTTTTACTAAAATAGATAGATTATTAACCTAAATCCCACATCAGAAGGGTATCTTGATGCCTATTTGTAACCCACTCATGCGTTTCAATACACGAATACAAACTAGAAAACATGTAGAAGTTTTTCAGTAATCTACCGTGTTATACACCAGAGGAACAAATATTTTTCGTTGCTATAGAAACAAATAATTTATATACGTAATCTCTATAACATTCGTCAATCCAACCAGAGTATTACCTTTACATGCAAGAGTTGATTACATACATTGCTTCATTTTATCTTGGGAGATAATTAGTCGGGAATCCTATACATGTAACAAACAGGAGGTAAATATGTTTAAGCAAAAGATATTACTTGTTTTGAAATAACATGTATTATTATTTTTTATACCCTTAAAACAACAATATGCCTATAAGCTAGAAAGCAAGTAATCGGAGTGAACATCAAATTCTTAGATATCTACACATGGATTTAGAGTTAAAAAAATAGAATCTGATAGGACATAGATATTAATTTTTATGTGTATAAAGAAAAACACGCGAACATATCAAACTTGCACGCTACATATATCTCTCTCGGCTATATTGCTTTTATTGATTGTCGGTAACAACCAAATTCTTTCACCTATGGTTCATACACTCGCGAGGGAAGTTGCTTAGGTCGCTCTAACAAGGTTCATTTCCTAACTAATCAAGGATGCAAGTATTGTCGTTTGGATTTTGTTGTTGATCAATTGTTTGGTGATTACCACTAATACGCAAAACTTATTTCTAACATCTTGATATCCATAATATAAGAAAATAAAAATAAAAAGTTAGTCATTTTGCTTGGTTTATTGCAAATTAGAATTATTTCACATGTATAGTTATGATTAATGTGATAATGTTCGCACTTTAATAATATTAGTTGCCTAGTTCTGTACGATGTACAAAATACATAAAGTAAGTGCTCCGTGAGTCCTATTTATATATCTATTTTTACAGCCCATGTATCATCAAGATGTCTGCCACACCTAATAGATCAAGTCATTGACTCATATATTATTATTTCCTTTGGTCATGAATAAACCGTCTATAAAATGACAATCTTTTCAATATATGTCTTGTAGAACTTAATTCTGTATGTTTATATTTTACATTTACCAAGATAGTTGTTTTGAAAAGTAACGTGTAACAACCGCTTAAGATAGACTTAATACATCAATGTTTGTGATTTGGGTTATCGTTCTCACTTACATAAACCATACGACTATAGTTTCCATAATCAAGTAGTGGTGCTTCGATATATTTTTAGTCAAATTGTAAAATTGTATTGAATTAAGCATAAACACAAATAATTGATGACTCGATCAACACATGATATTTAAAGGAAAATTAACTTAACCTATTAATGACAAGTTCCCATTGTATCGTCTAGAATAGCATCTTTTTTTAGAGTTGCTATGCTGAAAACCCTAGCTAGTACTTAACTAAACTTATTGATGTGCCATCTACGTTCCTCTTAGAGATTATAATTATCTTTTGTAGGTAAAACTTAAAAATTGCCTAATAAGGATTATAAGTCGATGCATTTTTGGGCTTGAGTATTACAAGCAACCCACTAAAAAAGGGTTTGGACCTTACAAAATACCAACCCAATAGTGGGCTTGTAGTTAAATACTTGGAATAGAGGTGCATAAACCGGGTTCAAACTCGAAACCGGGTCAGGTTCAACCCGATACGGGTTTTGGTAAAAAATATTCAAGCCGGGTTTGACCGGTCCGGTTCTGATTCAACCCGGTTTTAAGAGGGCAAAATTTGGTTCTTTTGACAACACATTTAAGAGAATGTCTTTAAGGGGCTATTTGATAGCCTTATGATCATTAAGATGTTATTTTTTAATGATTTATGTTATCTTAATAATTAATAGATAATCTTATTGTTAAATGATTAATAGATGAATCTTAATGATACATTTTAACCATTGGACAATAAGGTTACCTTTCAATTATTAAAAGCCATTAAGAGACATCCTATTAATGACTAGTAAGAAACTATCAAACAGCCCCTGAGGAAATTAAGAAGATCAATTTGTTGAAATATGTGTCTATCTATAATTCATTCAATTCAATATAAAAATGCGGTTTTATATAGAAGTCATCTAACTATTGTATTCTTATTTCTTTTCATATATATTGGGTTGCATATGTGTTGAGGAATGAGGATTATGGATCGTTATTAAACTAAGCTTGTAATAGTTGGTGTGGATTGGGCTTATGGTAACAAGACCGGTGGATTATTCTCTAATGGGCTCATATCGGGTGAATTGCTGCCCTAGATTGTTAAAAAAATGAAAAAATAAGTGTATATCATGATGATATAGTTGTTTTTAGTTTTAGTTATCAACCAAACACAAAATAGATTATTTATTCGTTAATGGAGTTCTATTCATCGATCTAGTTATTTATTCTATAAGTATTTTCTAGTGTTTTCATTTTTTTGATGATTTCTTGAGTCTGTTTAGATCTATGTATCATTTTTGTTTTGTAATGTTTAATCTACCATTGTAAGTTTGATTTTGTTTGTCTGGTTCTCCATTATATTTTCTAGATTTTGAGTTTGGATGATTCTTAAAATTGGGAATAAAAATGTTTCTTTTGTGTTTACTGACAATTGCACATAAGGCCATGGGAATAACAGATGTGAGTAGTTAATGATTTTAACATGCGTATATTTTAATTAAGAAAAATACATATTTTTTTTATAGTTTTAGGTTGGTTAAAAGTCCTGATATGTCTTGCAATATAGTATTGGCATTACTGGAACCGAAATTGAGTGATAAGTTTATTGTTGGAGGAGAAAATATGTGGATTTTACTATTTGGTTTCAACACTTGTAAAAGAAATTTGGTTTGCTTTTTAACAACTTTTACTATAACATATTCATGTATCTACTTTGCTAATAATGAGTGAATAGTATGCACTAAAAAGACAAAGCTTTACATATTAACTTCTAATGGTCAATCTAAGTTTGACACCAATCCCTGAACTTAGTTTTGCATGATTAATTTCCTTCAATTTTAAAACTTAAGATAGAATACTTGCATTTCACATGATATAAATTTTCACCTCTATATTTTTAACTTTTAAAATCAAGATGTTTAATAAATAAAAGATAAAGTCTACGTCTTGAATTAGTTTTCAACAAAAGTTCAGGTTCTTTGAATAGCTACCCTTTTCTTACACAAGAAAACTTTTTTTATATTACTCACCAACACACGTAGGATGATCCACACGTGTAGTTAAAATAAAAATTAAAAATTAAAAATTAAAAAAAACAGTTAATACTCTAATTAAGATCATGGTATATGAGGATGTTGATGCTCCTTTATTCTAAGTTATCTTACATAATGCTTTAGGACTACAATCCACTAACATTTGTTTGGTATGGGCATGTGAATATGGTGAATAGAATATTATGAAGCAATTCATCCATGCAATAACTCACGTCAAACACTGTTATCAAGGTGATCCGTTATGTTCATAAAAAATTTAAACGAAATATATTACATTTATATCTTAAGTTAGTTCATTAATTCAAAAGTTAATGTATATCTTTATTTGTGCATTCATCGTTTGAAGTTTAAACTCCATCTGAGCGATTCCAGTTTATATCATTGAATTGAGTGGCACCCGAGCCTTTGAACATATACTGAAGATTTTGGTTCCTTAGTTAATGATAGAGCCATGTGATTCTTCTTCTTTTTTTCTTTTCATTTTTTTAGTGCGGCAAGAATTTTTCTCATTTGACAATCCATTGAAGATGAATACAACCTACGTGATACGATAGAGTTATCGTACTTATACTTTCGTTTTATGAACATTTCAATTACTTTGAAGTACTATATGGTAACATTTGGAACAAAAATAAGCACTAATCTATAAAGTAAAATCAAAATGACTCGATTTTAAATGAAACTTTTATGAAATGTGCAAATGTATATTTTTTATAGACATGCAATAACCTATAACCAAAATATTTAAACATGTAACGGGAAGGACAATAGGTGTAAATAGATGAGTTTTTTTTTTCTTTTGAAATGATGTATTTTATAAATTTACAAAATAAGTGTTTTTTGAAAATTATTAGCAAAATGGGTATTTTATGTTTTTTTTTGTTTTGACTATGTAATTTTCTTTTTCTTTCTAGACTTTTTTCAAACAAGAATAAGATCATATATATATTAACGTTGGCTTGTCTTGCTTCTAACTCAGCATCCATATCACCATCATTTCTATTTTCTTCATCCACGTCACTTTCTTCATCCACAATATGATCGCGACGAAATGAATATTATCAGTGGCGGATCTAGAACGAAAATTCAGGGGTAACGTAACTAATTCTTTTTACTGTATATTATATTAATAAAGGGGTTCGAAGTAAGACCATTCAAATCAAATCCACGTGTCAAATGAATTAAACCCGAAGGAATTGAACTCGTAGAAGTTGTTGACCCAATATTATCATCATTTTTATAACCAATATCATACTCTTGAATTAAAAAAAAGGCAAATTAGAGTTTTTGCATTAAAAATTAGCAATAAGAATTTTTTTTTCATCATTCAATCCCTTATTTTATAACTAATAACACAAGAAGATTACAAATTATAATCAGAAATCACATAATTCAAATACCTAATTTCAATTCAAATCTCTAATTCATCTTTCAAATCCCTACTTCATATTTCTAATTGCATAAACCCCAAATATTAAAAATTAAACCAAATGATCATTAATTTTTATAACAAATAACACTTAAATCTCATCATTTGAACAACATAAACCCTAAATCCACGATTTCATATTGTAATAGAGAAAAAAACTAGAAATGAGCATTGAAAAATCACATGGTCAAAGATCACATGTGGGTGGTGGCAAGAGCCGCCGTAGCAAGCGGTTGTTCGACGATGGTTGGCCGGACGACCGATGCTAGGGACATGGTGTGATCCACGATGTGGGTGGATGGTGGATGGTGGCTGACTAGCTGTGGTCTGTAGGAAGAAATGAAGGGTCGATCGGAGATGGATGGTGTTTTTATTTATCTAAGTTTATGTTTGATTGAGTTATAAGTATTTGGACTAATTAGTTAGGCTTTTAAAGTTGTTTAATGCTTTTTGGGTTTTTTTTATTATTATTTTGGGCTGGTTAATTATAATTGTATTGGACTATCGGATATTTTTAAACTTATTAATTATTTATGTTTTTTTATAAATTAATAAGTTTTTAAAAAATAAGATTGTTTTTTTATAAATTAAAATTTTTCTATAAAGCGTTGAGTTTAAAATTTTTTAGAAGTAATGTAATATTTTCTCAGTAACGTAAAACCGTAATTTTTTACACAAAATCGTAAAAAAAATTCCGCTACTCGTAAAAATTTAAGGGGTAGCAGAGGCTACCCCTCAACTAACATGTAAGTCCGCCCTTTGAATATTACTTTAAGTAAAACCAAGAACCTGAGAAAATGAAAATGGGACATGTCAATAAAGACTTGATACATATATTAGAATCTTAAGTTGTAAAAAAAAATAGAACACTATGATCGTGATTTTAAATATGCTTTTCAAGTAAACTTTTACACGACAAACAAACTTACTGGTAAAAAAAGTTATTGAAAAATCATTCCCTTGAAATTATTGCAGCGAAAACAATTCTTAATGGCTGTTTGTTAAAAAAGATTCTTAAAAATTAACATCGAATGAAAAACAGAGAGTATCACCAACTTAAAAGAACTTCATTTGAATCACAAAATTCGCAAACACAAAATTTAAACCCTCATAGTTACATAATCAGTGGAACATGACAAAATCGAACCTGAAGAAACGAGAACTTCGCTTGAGCTAGTCAATGAAAAACCGTCACTTGAATAGTCTTGCAAGTCGGAATCATGTCGACTTTAATCGTATGAACCAAAGAACGTGGAAGGGAGAAAGTTGGATATTAAAGAGTCGATGTGAATTTGTTGTCAATATAATTTTTTCAATTAAAAATAAAAAAAGATAAATTAGCTACACTATTTAGATAAATGTTTTTTCAACTATACCATTATGGATATTAAAAATGATTTTTTACGTATATCATACTAGCCTAACATCTCGTGTGTTAGACGGATTGAAAAAATTAAAATAGCAAATACTAACAAGTAGAAATTAAGAATTAATACTAATAACATTTTTTTACATAAGAATGATAAATAAGGATGCGAATTTAATAGATGCATACATTAAACCAATTTTTCGCTATATAAATGACACGTGGCAATAACTTTTTGAGAACGTGTCATGTGCCAACATATAGGTTAAAAACCAATAAATTGTTAAAATATAAAATTAATAAAATGTTATAGCAAACTTAGCTGCAAACGTGAATAAACATAGGTTGTATTGTGATTGTATATAAAATTAAATTATGAAAAACTAATCTCTTAACATTATGTTAAAATTAAGATTATGTTTACCACAATATTAGTTAAGATCACTACACATATATTACAAAATGGCTTTTTTTATTTTCTCAAAATAAATTATGAGGAATATAAATAATTGTTTCCATTTTAACATTTATTTGAATTTAAAATATAAATGATATTAATTCAAAGTTTAGAAACTTTTTATTTCAGGAAAACAAATTAAGAGATTTTTTTTAGTTTACAAGAATGTTTAATGTAATGACAAATGACAATATTTGTTTAATTATTTGACATGTGTCAAAGGGTGTTTAATACGATGACAAGTGACAAAACACTTTTCTTGCATTATATATAAAGATTTTAATCATAAAGTATCATAGATATAACACGAAAGCCAAGATCTTTCAGAAAATTTTCTTTATTATCTTTATAAAAGATATACACCGTATATTTTATAAAATTTCATATAACTATGTGTTAGATCCTTTATGCTAAAGAATTAACCCCATCTACCTCTTCAGATTGATCACATCAAAAGGAAGTATATGCATAACAAGTATTAGTCTTTGTTATGTGAATGTATATCACACATTTATTTTATGTGTCAAATATTATATATTAGTATCATGATAGTTGTTTGATAACGAATCACTAATGCATGTATTTATATCCATGAAATTCTCAGTGGTTATATCATTGAACTCACCAAAACTAAGATAACCTTAAAACTATCATTACGATGTTTTCGTATACATTCAAAATCGAACGTGTCTAATCCGCTAGTGTAAAATGATATATTAAAACATCGAACTCATATGAACATGATAGACCGTAACTTGATGGTATGAAGTTGAAGAGGTCCATATTCGCATCACTAAAGTTAAATTGTAAAAAAGACTTTTGGAGATTTTCTCTGTCATTTTGTATGATGTGATCATCTTGAATATCGTTCAAATCTTAGCTATCATTTCCAAAAGAATCAATCAAGGTTTGTTGTTATTCTAAGTCTTATTGCATTCACGTAAGAATTAATAATTTACTTCAAATGAAGATAATTCATGCCATACTCTAACAACGTTATGGCATATTTTAAGACATTTGAAAAACTTGTAATAATAATATTTTCATAACAAAACAACCATACTCGAAAACATCTTGGAAGAAATAAAGGCAACCAATTTTCTGGTGAGACGTCGATTAGAAGTTCATCAAATCGATTGGAAGGATCGGTATTCTTTAATTGTCACATATAGGGCTGTAAATGAACCGGACCTGACCGAACAATTTCGTGTTCGTTGAATTGAAAGTGTTCATAGACGCTTCATGAATGCTTACCGAGCGAGATTCTTGTTTGTGTTCGTTCATTAAGGAGTTGAATTTGTTCACGGACGGTGCACAAACACAACCAAACGGCTTACGAACACAAACCAAAAAACTCACCAACACAAAACAACCTTATACTATTTAAAGTTAAGTGTTTGACATAATGATCATATACGTAAATATGAACAAACATTTTACTAAATGCTCACAAATATAAAGAATTATATAGTATAAAGTTAGGCTGATTAATTAAAATAAAAGTTATAAAAGATATATAAATTAATATTTAATAAATAAACATGAATAGATATAAACAAACAAACATGAACGATGTCAACAAACATAAAAACACGTAAACGAACACCTTATTGAATGTTCATGAACACAAATGAACGAACTCGACCTTTGTTCATGTTCTTTTATTTAACTAAAGGACCGAAATTTCTTGTTCATCTTCGTTCTTATTTATTAAAAGGACGAACATAAACAAACTTTCCGTCAAATGTTTATGAATTGTTTGCTAAACGTTCAGTTCGTTTACAGCTCTAATACTGGTTTTCTTTTTGGTCTTCTCGGATTTTGTATTTAATTTCATTTAATCATTTGTACCAATTGTAGCTTCTTGCTAGTTTACTAATACAATCAATTCTATCATATTAAAAAGAAGTAGTTTGTTACTTGCGGGATGATATTTCTGAATCATGTTAAATCAGTGTTACACTAAAATGATATTTCTAAATCATGTTAAATCAGTGTTACACTATGAGTATTATTATAGTTCTCTAGAAATCTCAATCAGCTAGTTTAAAAATATTCAAAAACAAAAATCTATGTTTATGTTCTATAACATGTACTCAAAATACACCAAATACTTTTTATACTTGTTGAATCATCACAACTTTTAACTAAAACGAGACAATGCCTCGAAATAGTGCGTTAGTTGGTAATTAAAATGGCTGAGAGTTAACTTGATCACAATTAGTAGGATTATATCAATAGTAACTTAGTTATATTTAGTTGTGATTGGCTATCGTCTAGTTGCTTCTAATCATGTACACAACTATTGCTCAACTGTTGACAATCGTGTAACTATTGCTAATAGTATAGTTGTTGTGATCGTGATTTTTTTGCTGATGATCGGTTCCCACCAATGATCAATCAACAAGAGGTTAGAAGCAACTTTCAAAAACTTTCAAGTTTAATAGTAAGTGATAACCCCGTTAGGGGCTTGACCCTCGAAATCCGTCAAGGGGGTCTTGCCCCCGCGAATCCTTGACTTCGTAATACGAAAGTTTCACTAAAATTAGATGAATGCTTAATTTTATAGTTGATGACAATTTTTCGAAGGGGGTCATATAGATGAATTTTTCGAAGGTTGTTAACAATAAAATTAAAAATGAAAGAGTTACAAGTAAGTTGTTTTTTTAATTTAATAGAGTTATTCAAAATAAAAATAAGAAATCATAAATCTAGCAACGTCGTTAAAATTATTGTTAATTAGTATGTATATGTTTAACATTTCACTATAACTCGCTTAAACTATAGCCGATGCTCTCTTGGTGTAGTCACACATGGTGTTAATTCCCGTCATAGTAGTGAGAGTTTAAGTCGGTCAAAGTTGGAATAGATAGACGTTAAGAGTAAATCTTATGGGTATGTGTTCATCGCTAAAAATAAAAAATAAAAAAATAAAAAATAAATAAAATAAAATAAAGAGCAAGTGATCTGGTCAACCAAATGCCTCTACACATAGACTAGTTACGGATAATAATTGTGAGGAATTGAATGAGTCATTAGGCCAGTATCAAACCCACACATCATGACAACCTTCAGTGGAAAAGAAAATGAATAATTTCTAGAAACTGTTGGAATAAATCACTGTTAATGTTAGAGAGCTTCATAGCAAGAGTAACATATATCCAAATTAGAGTTAAATAATTCTCGACGCAGATAGGCTTGAATTAGTCAAATCACAATGGTAGTTTAATGGTTATTAAAATTTTAATTAGTAAGTTAACAATAACCTTAATTATCTTAGGTTACTCATTAACATTACGAGAACCTTAATGTAATCGGTACTCTTTTAATCATTATAACTAATGTTATATCACTCTGATATAAATGTTTTTCTTAGCATTCTAAATTAAAACATTATGTGTTTAAGATTTAAGTACACTCATATTAAAACTATTGTGCCTAGCAATAGCCAACACCTAAGCAAGTTGGAAGACAAGGACAGTTTTAGTTTTCCATTCCAACCACACAATTTTTTTCTGAAATTCCTATAAATTCTGAATAAGTTACTTAAGTTACACACAAGAAAATATCAATGGAGGCCATTTACAATATTTTGCTTTTTGTTGTATTTTTTTCATTTTGGCCATTTGTACGGTACAAGAAGACACCATAATAGTTGATCAAGTTGTTCGGGATGGTGATACCCTTGTTTCGGCCAATGAATTGTTCGAGCTAGGGTTTTTTAGTCCCGGAAGCTCTACAAATCGGTATTTAGGGATATGGTATAAGAACATATCACCACAGACAGTAGTTTGGGTTGCTAATAGAGAAAAACCAATAGCAGATCTGTCTGGTGTGTTTAAAGTTCTCACCAACAGATCCTTATTGGTTATCTCTGGTAGCAACAACAACAGTGTCTGGTCATCAAACACCAGCTTGGTCCCTCAGAGGACCGTAAATCCTGTGGCACAACTTTTGAATGTCGGGAATCTGGTTGTAAGGGGAAAAGGTGAGGAAAGTTTCATCTGGCAAAGTTTTGACTGTCCTGGAGACACTTTTCTTCCCAGTATGAAACTCGGGAAGGACCTTGTCTCTGGAATTGATAGGCAATTGACGGCGTGGAAGAGTGAAGAAGATCCTTCACCAGGTGAGTTCGTAACGTTGATAGACACCAATGGGTATCCTCAAGTGTTTGAAAAACAAGGTTTCGTTCCAATTAAGAGGTACGGACCATGGAACGGTGTTACATTCAACGGATTGCCTAAGCACCTACGAACCTCGTTAATCTCACACGAATTTGTTTTCAATGATAAAGAGGTGTACTACAACTACACAATGGTTAACAATATTATCGGGCGCGAGTACATGAATCCTGAAGGTAATTTCTATACAAGCTACTGGGTTGCTCAAACCCAAAAGTGGCTCCAATACTGGGATGCAAATACGGATATGTGCATCCGGTTTGGGCTATGTGGCCCAAACGGAATGTGCGTTACGCACAACTCACCTTTGTGTCGTTGTATGGAAGGGTTCGAACCACAAAACCCTAATGAGTGGAGTGCATCCGTATGGTCTAGTGGGTGCAAGCGTAGAAAACCTTTAGATTGCCCAAATGGGGATGGTTTTCGACCAATTAAAAACATTAAACTTCCGGATACTCGACGTTCGTGGTACAACAAGACGATGACCCTTGACGAATGTGCGAGCACTTGCAAGCGCAACTGCTCGTGTACCGTGTATGCAAATGTAGAAATCACTCAAGGCGGAAGCGGATGCTTGTTATGGTTTGGTGATTTAGTTGACGTTCGATCTGTAGATGAAAGTCAAGATCTTTATGTAAGAATGGCAAAATCTGACGTAACAAGTAAGCTTATTTAATTTCTTATCGATTCATTACTAATTGGTATTCGAGTGCATATAATTTTAACGTGTCACATGTTGTATTCTTGATTGTTTTACGTACTCAGTTTCAGAATACACCAAACATAGTTCCAACAAAAAGAGACAAATAATTATAGTTGTAGTACTCTCGATCTCATCTATTGTGGTTATGGTGATCTTGTGTCTTGCAATTGCGTTTGCGTGGAGGAAGAAAACAAGAGACCTAGTGAAAACAACAACTTCAGGTATGTACCATAATCGTAATTGCAATCAAACTCTAACCATAATTAAATCCAGTAATTCTCATTCTTAACCCTAACTAAAAGCACTATGTATGTATGACTACTTAATTCATTTCCAAATACTTCTTTTCAATTGTACATTAACAAAATTAAAAGTTTATAATAAGAGTAGTTGTTGCACCCTTTATTATGCATGTTGGTCGCTTTTTGGGAAGTTTGATCAAGAATCGTATAAGTTAATGATAATAACGATTTCTACACATGATAACCAACATTTATATATGTTTTGTTTAGCTCTTTTAATTAAAATTTTTTGAACATTATGGAACTATAACATAAGATTACAACATTTAATGATAGTTAAGGGACTTTGGAAATGACAAAATACAATTTTATTATGGAAAAAACTTCATAGAATAGTAAGTAAGTTTTAACAGCGTTTTAATTGAGTCACTCATATTTTTATTTGTTGTAATTAGGTTATTAAAGTTTTAAAAGTGTTCCAATTGGGTCACTACTACTTTTATTTGTTCCAATCAAATCATTAAAGTTTTAAGAGTGTTATAATCAAGTCACTCATGTTTTTTTCATTGTTTTAAATAATTCACAATTTTTTTAAATATAATTCATTTTTTTATAAAAATTGTTGATTTTTTTTAAACTTCAATTTTTTTTAACTTTTTTGCAACTTATTAATGACCTAATTAGTTTTTATACATCCATGTTTCATTCGTTTGGCTTCATGTATTATTTGTTTCTTAATTTGTTTTGTTTATGCATGCATGCATGATCTCTATCATCTTAAATAGTGGGTTAAGTTTTCATCTTTTGCATATTTAAAAGTTTGTACGTGAATTGTTAAAAAGGAAGAAGTTAGTTCAAGCCTTGTTTCTCTTTATTATTTTATGAGTCTAATCCGCTCAAAGGATCCTATTATTTAAGAGATTAGCTATCTCAAATCGATTTCTAACAAAAACTAAAACAAAAAATAAAAATTACGTTATAAAGTTGTCGGAAATACCGATCCTTTTCGGGTAGAAACCAAATTAAATATTAGTAATAATATAATAGTTATTATTATTATGGTGATCGGTAGAATAAATCCACTCATAGTATCATCTGCTTCATATATTATATTATATTCTTCATCCCCTCGTTAAATCTCAAGTAAATATGAGAATGTCTCATTGTGTGACTTCACTCAACTATCAGTCACTATAAACGAAACGAAAACGAACAAAGTTTTGTTCGTGTTCGTTCGTTTTCGTTCGTTAAAAAATAACCTTGTTCATTAACTGTTTCCGAACATTTACCGAACGAGATTTCATGTTCGTGTTTGTTCATTAAGAAAATGAACATGTTCATAAACTGTTCACAAACACTTAACGAACGCAAATAAACACAAACAAAAGCAAACGAACACAAACAACTGTTCATGTAAATGACGAACACAAACAAACTCATAAACACAAATTAATACAAATTATTATAGATTTATTTTAGAATAAAGTTTATATTTTTTATTACAAACATTACACAAAATCAATCAAAATTTAATAATTAGTCAACATAATTATAAAATACACTTGATATAATAGTCATAAAAATAATTATCACAAAAACTAAGAATATAAACGAAAGTATTATCGTACGTTTACGAACAAACATTAACGATACACGAACACATTATCGAACGTTTATAAACATAAATGAACGAACATGACTTGTGTTCATGTTCGTTCGTTTGGCTAAATGAACAAAATTTTTTGTTCATGTTCGTTTATTTACTAAACGAACAAATATAAACGAACTTCCCTTTAAACAATTCACGAACTGTTTGATGAACGTTTAATTTGTTTGCAACCCTAGTTGTAATAAACAAAGATTTTAATGTGTTTTATTATTTTTGTAAAGCCTTTAGATTTTTTCCCCTTCCTAAACATTTTTCAATCATTTATTTTAATTTACTTGTTTAAACTCCTAAATTGATTTAATACTATTTAAACGTTTCAAAAAAAATTGTGATTTTAAATTATTTCCATTTTTTTATGATTTTACATTCTAATTATAAACGTTAAATATTAAATAACTTTTGATCAACGAATAACTTCTTCTTTAAATACATTATTTAATAAATTTAACTAATACATTATAATCTATAAGATTTATACATGTTAACTTTTTATTTTTCAAAATATTATAAATTGTTATTATATAAGTGTTTTTTTATGTTTAAGAATTTAATACGAGACACACACACATAGAATATCCATTAGTATATATAGAATATCCATTATCTATACTACTTAATAAATAAATGTTTTAAAGGACACATGGCCTAACTTCAGACCCAATCCGAAAACTTTTTGCCTAAACATTCTCATTCTACCTCATCTAATGTTCACCTCAACACCTTAACGTCCGCATTCAAGTCCAAAAGTTTCGGTTAACTATCTGATGATTTAAGCATTAACCCGTGACCCATGAACAAACGATTAAGACAACAGTCATTCCCTTAATCAGTTATTCACATGACTCATTTATAGCAGTATCGGTTCCTCTTCAACTAAATTCATCACACATGTAACATTTAGATGGAAACGTTCATTACTATGCCGGCTCTTCCCAAACCACGACCTCTACCTCAATCACATCCAAATCCATCTCGATTTGAACTTCAATGCCACAATGCTCACAACTGTGCATCTCTTTTCTAGCCAATGGTATACTTCCTTAAGTATCCTCCATTTTTCGATTCCTAGTATACACTCCTCGTATGCTTTCAATTTTTCAACGGGTTCGTCAAAGAGCATCAAATTAAAGCCGAAACATTGTTCTATTAAGGCCACGATTTGAAGTTAGGATCTAGGTATCAAATAGTAACCTTTTCATCAATTCCACTTCTTCAATTTCATATAAGACTCTTCGCCTTTGACGGTAACCTGCTGGTAGGTTTGGCTAAAAAATCATCAATTAATTCACCTTCATTCATGTGTAGTCATTAGACTTCCTTCTTTCAACATAAGCCGAGTCGTTCTCACCCGATCCACTACCAAATACTATGTTTTTAAAAATGTTTGATTTTTTACTTTTAACCTAAAGTTTTTCATTTTTTGCAATGAAACTTCTTAAATTTGATTTTTTAACTTATAACCCAAAACTCTTCATATTTTGTAATTTAATATAACATCATTTATATTTTCAACTTATTCATCTATATTTTTCATCTTTCGCAAATGTTCTTACGTTTCATTCTAGATTTTGTGAGTTCCACGGCAAAATGTGCGTTTGTGGTTCAACATTTGTACGTCTATTTTTCCCTTTTGATAGGTTCGTCACAACGCGCGGATATTAGATCGACCTAGTTATAGTTTCGTTGTTTTACGTTTGGTCTAAGTTTTTCGTATTAACACACCGCAACTTCAGTGTTGGTGATCATTAGCGGTGGTATGACATTGGTGTTATATGGTACGGTTTTACGCTCCCGTCACAATAGAAGAAGCTTAATTCTAGTTGCTAATTATTTATTAAAAGCCAATAAAACACACATGCTAAATAAACTAGGTTCACTTACTGCTTTTAATCAGTAACAAACTCCAATGTTCACCTCAACACGTTTATGTCTATTTTCAAGTGCAACAAATTTGGTTAACTCCTTACCGATGTCTTACCCGTGACCCATTAGCTATATGATGACCCATTAACCCGCTAACCTGTGACCCGTGAACTGACAATTAACCCAACATCCATCAAGTAATCTTACCATTGCTAGATTTATATTAGTAGGATTTGTTTTGCTATTTATCTAGACAGGGTTGGAGCATAATAATTTGAAATGCTAATTGTTCTTTTAACTTATAGCATTCTCGTTCATCATGTCGTTCATATGTATCAGGACAAACCATTGACAAAGCGTACGTTAGCATGGAGAGCCAACACGATGATGATGATGACGACGCCGATACAAAATTATCATATTATAGCTTGGCTAAAATATTAACGTCTACTAAGAATTTCTCAAACGAGATGAAGCTTGGAGAAGGTGGTTTTGGTTCGGTTTACATGGTAACAATGCTAACTAAGTGTAGCTAATTGTCCTTTTTTACATTGACATTAACTATGGTTGGTGTTTCGTTAAACGAATTGAAACAAATATTAGTTCTTTCTTTTTGTAATTGCTACCACATAATTTTTAGGGTGTATTGGATGATGGACGAGAAATAGCAGTGAAGAGGCTGTCAAAAACTTCAAGACAAGGGATTAACGAGTTCAAGAATGAACTTATATTTATAGCCAAACTTCAACATCGAAATCTTGTAAAGCTTTTGGGATACTGCAATGACGGAGATGAAAGCATGTTGATTTACGAATAACAAAAGCCTGGACTTATACATTTTTGGTACATCACATATTTTTATGTCTTACATTTCAAGTTTTCATTTGTTTGTGGGTTTTTTTATTATTATTAGTGTTACATGTATTAATAATTTATATTTGATGGACAGATAAAATTAGAAGTTTAACACTTGATTGGTCCACACGTTTTCACATCATTCATGGGATTGCACGAGGGCTTACCTATCTTCATCAAGATTCGAGGTTAAAAATTGTTCATCGAGATCTTAAAGCAAGCAATATTTTGTTGGACGATGACATGAGTCCAAAGATATCTGATTTTGGTCTGGCTAGAATGTTTAGAGATCATGAAAATGAAGCAATTACATCCACAGTAGTTGGAACTTTGTAAGAATTTGTAACATTTTTCTAAATATAATATATATTTTAATCATATGCTTCAATCTTCATAATGTTGTTTAGAGGTTACATATCACCGGAGTACGCTGTAGACGGAACATATTCGGAGAAATCAGACGTCTTTAGTTTTGGAGTACTTGTACTGGAAATAATAAGTGGGATGAAAAACAGAGGATTTTCTGATAAAAGTGATAGTGATAGTCTTCTTGCACATGTAAGTTTAATAAACATTAAATGACTGCCAAAGTAAAGTTTGTATTTATAGGAAATGACTAGTTGCTCATCTTTTGTTATCTTTAGGCATGGAGGCTTTTTGAAGAAGACATGGCTCTTGAGTTGCTTTGTCCACATATGCGCAACTCAAGTCTCCGCTCTAAAGTACTTAGGTCAATACACATTGGTCTTTTGTGTGCAACATTATGCAAAAGATAGACCAACTATGTCATCCGTGGTTTTGATGTTTGATCAAGACGATGCATTACCTCCACCAAAACAACCTGCATTTTTTGCTAAAGGTATCATGCCAGAAGTTAACAAGGTCTCCGTCAATGAAGTCACGATGACAAACTTAGAACCTAGATAAAGTTTATGTTTGTCAAGATCCGTTTGGACATTGTAACTAGTTTTCTATATGCGTGTGTTTTTCCAAGCAAACTACACCTTAACATCGTATTAGCTAGATGTTAAGGAACATGTTTAAAAGACAAAACAATATAAAATCTAATGTATGAATAATATTTTTATTTACTATTTAGTAAGAATTATTATATGTAATGTTAATGTCCTTAATAATATCTTTGAACTCAAGTCCCTGATTGATAATATAAAAACATATTGTTTGGATAACTCCCAAACATTTTATTATAACCATGAAAACTGATTTAAAAACTTAATTACAACTCATACATAATCCTAACCTTGGTTGTGTATTTATAGGATAAAACCAAACCTACTTGAATATAATTAAGATTGTTAAACTTTACAATCTAACCTGCTAATTACTAAATAATAAAAATTAAATCTAACTTTACCAACTTAGATCCCCCAACTTCACCGACTTATGAATCGAATTAGAAATTATCGCCAACGTCAACAATAAAAAATCACTTCAAACATAGTAAGTTCTTATTCGATACAAACATAGTATTTCTTATTTATGATGTTCATTTAGAGCATGGCAACAAACGGATGTTAAACCACCAACAAACCCCCCCCCCCCCCCCTCGTGGTTTTACATTTAATTATCCACTCAAATATAATTTTACTTGAAAATTATATTAGTTTCTCAATTTCATTTCATTCCTTCCAAGCAAACGCAACCTAGTAGTTTTTGAAAATTCAATTTACACCAGATAAAATTTATTTAGAAATATAGATAAGAATAAACACAATAATGTATTTGAAATTTTATAACACGTTGTATTTTAAAAGTTATAAATAATTACAGAAAAGCTAAAAAGAATTTATAATATTGAGATAACAATAATATTCAAATAAATAGTAACTATAAGGAGTTGTATCTTGTTAAGTTGTAACATCCTAATTTCAATTAACTCTTTATGATAGCAATTTAATTCTAATATTTAAAGAAACTAATGGTGTGTTGAGTATGATATAATGAAATAGACAAAGGAATAGACTGGAATATACTATTAAGTGAACAGAGAATTAAAATAAATAATTATATTTTATATTCTTATTAAAAAATCAACATAAAGTCGGTTTTACTATTTTAATCATTCTAATGAAACCCTTAAACATTTCTATAAGATTATTTAGTTTCACAAAGCATCGGTAAATAATTCATACACTCAACTTCAAGATTGGAATTTTCCTAACTGATCCGAGCACATGACCCTCATCTTCACTCACCATGAAAGTTTAAGTTTATAATTAGCGAAACCGATGAACCGACCGAGAAAACCGATGATCCAAGCCTAACTAAGGCTAGGCACACAAAATTGGTCGAGTCCTTGTCTTACACCATGGTCTTGGTCTAATGCCAGTTTGGTTCCGGTCGTTTTGCCATTGCCTCGTGAACACCCAAGGGATAAGCATCTCATCATGAATATTATTTTTGAAGGCGGTACCCAACCCGCCCTAAAAAGCATCGATTCAAAAAATGAGGGTGTTTTTTGAAATGGTTTTACGGTAAAACTTTTACCAAGTGTTTTATGGCTTGGATCGAACCATACGCTCGGATCAAAACTCGGTGGAGCCACTAGTCTGATTAAACCCCAATTCATTTTATAGCCAAAAAAATCGGTTGGATTTTTAACTAATATAAATTAATTCTAATAAACTAAGTTCAACTTTAACAATACAAATAACTTCATCGTTATCTAAATCGAACGAATAAAACCCGCAACACTACATAAAATCTAGTAGTTTGCTATTTTAGTAAATAAATCTAAGGGGGCGTTTGGTTGGAAGACATTGAATGGAATGGAATGAAATGTAATAAAATTGAGAAACTAAGTATAATTTTTAAATAAATTATGTTTGAGTGAGTAATGAAATATAAAACCAAGTGAATGTTTCACTTCAATTCTCTTGGTTGTGGGATTTCAAATTCCCTCTTTAGGTGGAAAGATTTTGAAATCTCACAACCAAATGAAATCAAAGTAAAATATTTTTATAAGTTTTACATTTTATTATCCACTAAACATAATTTTTTATACTAGTTTATCAATTCTATTTTATTCCTTCTAACCAAACACCCTCTAAAAATTTATTGAATAATTCATTCTGATATTAAAAAAACAGAAGCATCACATCAAAACAATCCAATACAAACATTGCGGTTTAATATTTTAGCATAAGAAATATCTAAAAAATTATATTATATTTTTAACAATGAGAAAATGCAATATATATGTTATATACATAAAAATAATAGATAATTCAAGTAAAATAATCCGAGCCATACCGAGCCGAGCTAACAAAAAAGCTAAACCGAGGCGGCTCGTCTCGTCTCGTCATGAACCGAGCCGAGTTCAACTCGTTTTCATACCGAGCCGGTTCGATTCGGTTCAGTTTAAAACCAAACCATTTTGAAAGAGCTTGTTTTGAGTTTTTTTTTAGCTAGCTTCGAGGCGCGAGCTATTTGGATGTTCCTGCGATGAACTGTTAGTCAAGTCAACTGTTTGTCTGCTTTCGTTTACTTGGACCAATTTATTAATAAACACAACTACATAAGTGTTAACATCATCTTTTAACAGTTAGTCACATTGGCCATATGCAAAATCTTGTACCTTTTGGTCCATAACTGTTTAGACCCACATAATCATAATCCCATAAGCAAGTTCAATTATGAAGAAACTAACCTTATTGCTCCTATACTCAGGTATTCTATTCACAATCTTAATAACTTGTGCAGCACTGGACACTATAGCACTAAACCAAATCATCAAAGATGGTAACACAATCGTTTCAGCCGGTGAAAACTTCGAATTCGGGTTCTTTAGCCCCGGGAGCTCGAAGAATCGGTACGTCGGGATATGGTACAAGAAGATATCAACTTGCACTGTGGTGTGGGTTGCTAATAGAGAGACTCCATTGACCAATACATCTGGTGAGCTCAGAGTTACCCAAGGTGGGCTGCAGCTTCTCAATGGCTACAACAGGGTGGTCTGGTCCACAAACTCATCGCGGTCCCTCGGTTTGGTGGCGCATATGATGGATACTGGGAATCTTGTTTTGAGAGAGAATGAGAATTTAATTTGGCAAAGTTTTGATCATCCTGGAGACACTCTTCTCCCCGGGATGAGAATCGGTGTAGACTTTGTAACGGGGATTGACACGCGCTTGACTTCGTGGAAGAGCGAGGATGACCCGTCTGCAGGCTCTTGTGCTCTTGGGTCGAACCAAATGGGTACCCGCAGCTGTTTGAGACGAAGGATTCGGGGTTGTCAAGATTCGGGCCGTGGAATGGTGTTGTGTTTAATGGGATGCCTGATTTAGGCGTGAATTCGGTGCAGTTTGTGTTCAATGAGAAAGAGAGATACTATGAATATAATGTTGTGGACAACTTGTCTTTTTATAGGATGCATTTGAAACCAGATGGAGTTATTGAACTGTTGAAGTGGATCAATGACACACAAATTTGGAATCAATTATCAACTGCAACAAGTGACACTTGTGCACCTTATTCCATCTGCGGTCCGAATGGACTATGTGACAATAATAACGCGCCTGCGTGTAAATGCCTAGACGGTTTTGAGCCACCACACCCTGATGAATGGAACTCAGGAATTTTGTTTAGTGCTTGTCGACGGGTAGAGCCATTAGCATGTGGGTATGGAGATATCTTTAGTCAGGTTGTAGGTGTAATGTTCCCTAACACGAACCAGTCACGTTACAATCAGAGCATGACACTTGGCGAATGTGAAGCGTTATGCAGGAGTAATTGCTCTTGTATCGCGTATGCTAATTCAGATATTAGCAATGGCGGAAGCGGATGCTTGCTATGGTTTGATGATCTAATGGACATACGCGCAGACGATGAAACTCAAGTACCATTATACATAAGAATGCATGCCCCTAAGGTCACAAGTAAGGATTAACTACATGCATTATGCAAAACTTCTTACATAAATGATAACATGACCATTGTGTTTATATTCATTTGGATTGCAGCCCACGGACACGAGTCTAACAAAAACAAACAAACGATCATAATAGTCGTGTTAACTTCACTTGGTTCGATCCTCATATGTCTGCTGATTCTAGCAGCATGGAGAAAGAGGAAAAGATCTCAAAAGACAATACTAGGTGACCCAAACAAACTCTATTCTTTTAACACTAGATTTCAAGTAAAAACATTCACATTATCCATATATGTAGATCGCGTTCCAGCCCGCGATGAGATTTTCACTAATGAGAGATGCAAGGACGCTACAGAGTTGTCGTCTTATAGCCTGACCATCGTTGCGAAGTCTACTAACAACTTCTCTCCTGATAATAAGCTTGGCGAAGGTGGGTTTGGTCCGGTTTACAAGGTAATGTTATCGGTATATGTTCGCGATACATGTTACAGTTTAGTGAGAATTACATTTAAGATAACTGGAATCTTTAGGGTGCGTTGGAAGATGGGCAGGAAATAGCTGTGAAACGACTGTCTGAAAGATCAACACAAGGGCTTGATGAGTTCAAAAACGAAGTTAAATTCATTGCCAAATTGCAGCATAGAAATCTTGTAAAGCTTCTGGGATACTGCATTCAAGGAAA
This sequence comes from Flaveria trinervia, assembly GCA_025506515.1. Classification (NCBI taxonomy): domain Eukaryota; kingdom Viridiplantae; phylum Streptophyta; class Magnoliopsida; order Asterales; family Asteraceae; genus Flaveria; species Flaveria trinervia. The sequence continues at coordinate 69,739,731 of CM046458.1, forward strand.
TGAAAGAATGTTGATATATGAGTACATGCCGAACAAAAGTCTAGACTCGTTTATTTTCGGTTTGACATACAAATTTTCACTAGCCATATTATATAAGTAAAATCTATTATATATGTTTTAAATAATTTAGTAACTAACTAACTAACTTCTTGGTAGATGCGTCTCGAAGTTCAATGCTTGATTGGCCTTGTCTTTTTCATATTATCTGTGGGATTGCTCGAGGGCTTCTGTATTTGCATCATGATTCGCGCCTGAGAATCATACATAGAGATTTGAAAGCTAGCAATATTTTGCTCGATAAAGATATGAACCCGAAGATATCAGACTTTGGTCTTGCAAGAAGGTTTAGCGGGCATGAAACTGAAGCTAATACCACTAGAGTGGTTGGAACCTAGTAAGAATAAAAAACATGCATTTTATTGCGTTATTTTCATTTAAAATGCTCATTTCAAACTTCTTTGTAGCGGTTATATTCCTCCTGAGTACGCGCTACACGGGTTGTTCTCAGTAAAATCAGATGTGTACAGCTTTGGTGTTTTAGTGCTGGAAATTGTGAGCGGGAAGAAAAACCGAGGATTTTCTCAAGATGAACACAACCATACCCTTATTGGACATGTAAGTTTTGGTTCATGGACTTTCTTAGTCAACTGGCTTATAAAAAGGGCTATAAGTTATTATTACTCTTTGACCTTATAAACTTCCAATTATGATCAAGATGTGTTCTTTTTATGTGAATTAGGCATGGAGATTATACAAAGAAGGCAAGTCACTTGAGCTAATGAGTTCATCTTTGGGAGCCACATGTGTCGAGTCTCAAGTACTTCGATCAATACATATCGGTTTGCTATGTGTGCAACATCATGCAGAAGATAGGCCAACTATGTCGTCAGTGGTTCTCATGTTAGGTAACGAGAACACTTTGCCTCCACCTAAACAACCTGCATTTTTCGCCGAAGAAGACATGCCAAAACTCGGATCATATTCATCGGTACCAACATTGGGTTCTATAAATGAGATCACGACAACTCTTTTACAAGCCCGATAACAGGTATACTATGTAGATGCCCAATATTCGACTACGATAGGGTTAGCTATCTTATGTTACATTCAATAAAAGAAGACTCGTTTTTATAAGGGAACCATGTAACAAACCTAGTGCGGACGAGGTAAACCCGATTGTATAGATGGCTAGACCCATTAGGTTTGATTTTAGTATCTTGTTCTATTAGTCATTATATCACTATATAGATGTATGTATCATCCTTACTATAACTATTCAATTATGTACAATAAAATTATATAAAAATATAGATAGGGTATTGAAAGTATGACCCACTGAGGTTGAGAGATTTCCAATTTTTCAAAAAAAAAACTTCCCACTTAGGTTTTTTTTCACAAATACTCATGAAACACATGTTAAATTTCATGATAATTCTACCGCAAAACAATATCCGTAGCTAAACTAGTGTACCTACATTGTTGCTCGTTACAAAGACTTATCGATATCGATAGAAATTCCATTTAGGTCGAGTTTTATACATTCGCGATTGGCCATGAGGATGATAACCATCGCTTCTTTTTGCATTTTGGTATGCACAACAACCGACGAAATATACTCCAATGAGAAGCATGACCATAACTATGTTGAGAACCGAGAGCTTATGCCAATGTCGTCTCACATTCTCAAGAACCCCCGCCTTGCACGAGTCACAGTCGTAGCACAACACATTTGGGTCATTGTTCCATTTATAGCAGTCAGGATCTTGTGTAATCGCTGACGCTTGGTAGTTACACGCGCTTGGTGGTTTGCAACATCCTGACTGCATAAATTAAAAAAGAGCTATTTAAAAATGTATTAATTACCATCTATTAACATTTAATTAATAAAAAATCTTACTTGAATTGGTGACATTTCTCTAGTCAAATAGTCAGCAGGAGTCCACATAACAATCTTACCACAAGTCTTGGATCCCACAATGCAACTTCTAACACTCATCCAATAATTTGTATCCTCAATCCTTTTTCTCAACCAAGGTGAATAATGTTGCAAGTGATACTCCTTATAAGCCCTACCGGGAACTTCCACGCCGCCGCCCGGGCCCACCACCACGAACCCAAAAACCGTCACGGCCAACAAGGCGGCGATCAAGAACAGCATCACCACCAAGTACACCCACAACGCCCATACGACATGAAAACACGCCCCTACAAAACCAACTAAAGATACAAGCAAGATCACGAACCCCACCACCGTAAGTGGTCGTTGGAGGAGGCTTTCGCAGGAGGCGGGGCCTTTTGCCATCCATAAGCCGCCACCGATGATTAGAACCGAGGCTAGGAGTGTTAAGAGGTTCAAGAAACCAATCAATGTGTTGCTAGTCTTTGACATTTTGCTTTTGTTGTTAAATATTAATTTGTTGTGATCTCATAGTTTGTTTAACTTCTAGTGGTGTTGCTGTTTAAAAAGCTATATGAATTCAAATTTAAATGTGCATGTGGTTTTGTTGCTTTTTGTTATGCACTATGGTAAGTAAGAGCTTTAATATAGAAAGCAAGGGAAATTACTAGAATGCACTTCTTAGCCACTAAGTAACTCGAAACCAAAGTGGAAAAAAAATAGAGTAAATATAAACTTATAAGTTATAACACATAGAATGCACGAAAATGTAAAAAATAAAATATATATATATATATATATATAATCTAGCGGAAAAAGATGTAGCATTCGGGACGATAATTCAGTTAAGTGATTAAATGTAATTTTTTTTACGGGTTACGAAAGGACATGATATCATATGGTGCATGTTTACTTATCTAAAACCCATCTCAAGTTACTAGCATCGAAACTAAATACCTTGATATATTATATCATCTTAGAAATATAACAAATAATATTTTGAATGTGTTAAAACTTGAAATTATCAAAAATTTAAAATCACTAAAAGATATAAAATCAAAACCAAATACATAAATATCAGGTTCAAGCCTTTAAGGTAATTGAAATCACTACATGTAATTTTTAACTAAATAAGATCATAAGCGGGAATTCCAATTCCCGCGATATACTAAGGAACCCAACTGGTTTGAGGGTATTACATGACACAATTTTATAATCCGATACAAAATGATAATTATCAAAACTCGTACCTAACTCATTTAATGATAGCAATGAAACAGTGTATGTTACGAGTAATTTGTAGTCTAAGTCAAATACATGGTTATAGAACATGTCTGATTTTTGGTGTTTATTCTTACTAATATAATACCGATTCAAATAATCATTTTTGTAGTTTGCGTTTGCTGTTAATAATATTTTAGTTTTCACACATAGTCATGATCTCATCATAAAAAAGTGTGAGGGGCAATTTGGTATATCTTTCAAAAAGTAGATTCTTTGGACCGGGGGCCCATAAAGACACTTCTTTATTAATTTATAAGGGATCCACTAGTTCTACTTTGGCCCATAAAGGAAACCGCATCACCATCAATGGATATTATAAATTAAGTAAATATCATACGTTAAAAAAGTAATATTCGCCCTTTTCGCTCTTTGTTACCTACAAAACTAATGATATCAAATAATACAAATTTAAAATTCAACTAGAAATGAAAACCGTATGTTGTCACGGGCCCAGAGTTACATCACATAAACAAGCAAAATGCTAAGAGTAAGTTTATTCGTAAGTAATATAATAATCAACCACCAAAGAAAGTTATATATATTTAAAATACAAATTTTTCTTATTCTAAAAATTATATAATAAAAAAGTTAAATATTTAACCTTTTTGTCATAAAATTTAAATAGAATAAAAAATATAAGAATTATATTTATGATGAGATATCGTTAAATTTCAACTTTATAATTAATCAATTTGAAAACATAATTGAAATCCACTTTTTTCTCTTTCTTCGAGTCAAAATCTGTTCATTTTCTCCTCACTTTACACCGCTATCACCACAACCACCTTAACACCACTGTAACAATCACAAAGCCGCCACCACCGCAAGCATTGCATCGCAGAACCACCAGCACCACAGCCATCACAGCACCACTAGCACCACACTCATCGTAGCAGCAACAGCAGCACCGCACCAATCGCAGCACCACCACCAACGTGACCATCGCAACACCACCACCAACGCGACCATCGCAACAACACCACCAACGCGACCATCACAACACCACAAACGCGACCATCGCAACACCACAAACGCGACCATCGCAACACCACAAACGCGACCATCGCAACACCACAACGCGACCATCACAACACCACAAACGCGACCATCGCAACACCACAAACGCGACCATCGCAACACCACAAACGCGACCATCGCAACACCACAAACGCGACCATCGCAACACCACCACCGCAACCATTGTTGCACCACCATCGCAACCATTGTTGCACCACCACCGCAACCATCACAGCACCACCATCGCAAAACCACCGCCACCTCAACCATCAAGCACCACCACCAACGCAACCATCGCATATTTGTGCTTGTATTGATAGTTGTACATTGTGCATCGCATTTGGTACGGTGATCCAAATAGATTAATCTTACTACTATAATAAAAGAGTAACTTAAGGTGTCATGTGACAGCACCACAATCATCCTCATCAAAATTTACTCGACTCTTTCTTATCTTAATAATTATCTTAATTACTAATAATATTATTTAATATTCTTTTACATTTTATAAACTAAAAGAGAGATCTATATATTAATGTTATTTCTAAATAAACAAAATTTTTATAAAATAATATATTTTCTAAAGCATAAAACTTTTTTAAAAAATAAGATATTTTTAAAATTGATATTTTTCAATTTTTAAAACCAAAAATAATTAATTTGGGAGTTAGAATAAGAAAATTTTAAAATGAGATTTTTATGCAGTTTGTTTTATAACCAAATGTTTATTTTTTTGGAAAAAAATTAAAAAACAAAATTTTAAAAAGTTGATATCACTGTTTTATTAGTTATAGTCAATTCTCATACGTAATTTCAGTCATATTATATCTTATAATATTATTTTATATTTATTAAATTTTATTATATTAATATTTTATTTATTCAACCCGTATAATACACATGTTTATTATAACTACTATGTATATATAATTCCGCCGTAACGGTGTATTGGTAATTTAAGAAAAGATCACATTTGGTTATAAAAGAATAAAAATGTATAAAGAAAGTAAATATTAATAACCAAAATAGTCAAGATTCGAAGTAAATAATTAAGAAAATAGTTGCTGAAGGAATTATATTTCTCACTTGACGGTTTATTTAAATAGCTAGGAATGAAAGCATTTTTTAAAGCTAATGACTTGAACACATAACTAATCTTTGATTTCATCTTACATTTTTCGTTTCTTTGAATTGTTACTAGAAAAAGAAAATGTTAAAAAACTCTTAGAACGTGGCTTTAAACCCCACTTCTTTCCAAGTACCTTTGTCTTTTTGATGTTTAGTTTGCCTTCACTAACCAACATCTTATATATATTATTCATTTTGTTGTTAAAAAACTAAGAAAACAAACCAACAAACGAAAGCAAATTTTCAAAAACCAATATATGCATGGGCCAGTATCATAAGGATCGGGGGATGGTGGACCGTGGACCCCCTCTTTTTGCCTTCATTAGTTTTATTTTTTTGTCTCGCTAGTGTAATTTTTTTGCTCGATAGTGTAATTTTTATTATAGATTTAGTACGCTCCCCCTAAAAGAATTTAATTTCACCTCCGCCTTCATATGAGAGTGTTCAAACTTCGCCACTGAATATATATGTCAAAAGGTCTAAATGCGCACGTCTTCTCTACGTGAATCAACTGCAACTATTGAGCCATGATTCAATTCCAATATTCATTTCCGTGTACTTACCTGTATAAAACAATAATAATAATAATAATATAATAATAATAATAATAAAATAATAATAATAATAATAATAATAATAATAATATAATAATAATAATAATAATAATAAACTCTTCATCACCCATGCTTTTTGACACTGATAATATATTAATATATAGCTATTAAATTTGTATAAAACACATATCTTAGTTTGCAACAATAAAAATTTATGTCCCGACTCACTCCGGAGTCCGGACCACACTCAATAGTCAATACTTAGGCTTAGGCCCATACAAAATTCGGCCCAATAGATCCAATTCAGCCTACTGTTTTCTTCTAGAAGTAAGCCCAATCACTCTCTACAGTCTACACCACAATCTACCACGACCGTGATCTCTTTAATCTCAACAATCAATGTCTTTAATTACTGACTGAAATCAAATAGTAAAAAAAAGGTTTATTATATTTACATTTTGGTAATAATCAATTTTATTGACTTATTATAAGTTTCTTTATTTTTCTTAAATGTTCAAAACTTTTATGTTAGACGTTATTTTTTATAAAAATTACATTATAAAACAAGCATTTTTATCTTTAAAATGAGTATATTATTGTTATATAAAAAGTTGATAATTTTTTTACTTTTCTAAACTCATATCTCATCATTGTGTATTTAGTGCAACTCATTATTTTATTTTATTTTTTTATTAGTTATCGTGTTTTTCTAAATACTATTGAGTTTTTTTCTAAACTGGTGAGTTTTAAAAAATTTTAATGGTGAAATGACATTGTTGTGTTTCTCTAATATGTAAAACAAAATAAAATTTTACACTAACAAATTTATATAACGTCTTATTGTGTTTTAATCGTCATTGTATTATATTGAACACTATAAGTTTTGATAAATATATTGATGAAATAATATTATTGTGTACTTGTAATTATAAAATATAATAATAGATGACAACAAGTTTATATAATTTATAAAAAGTTATGACAAAAATAACACATTATGTCATATTTAACACTACAATGAGTTTTAAGAAATAAATTGGTGAAAGTGTATCATTGTGGACATTGGTAAAAGTGTATCATTGTGGACATTGGTGAATAGATTCTTCGTTAGTAGTGTTAATTTTCGGTCTAGCTTTATAGCTTTTTTACCCGTAGTGTAAGTTTTCTTTATATATCTAATTCGCCCCATGTAAAAAAAATAATGTCACCCTCCACCCTTTATAAGAGTTTTCAAGCTTCGCCACTAATTGTCTATTCTAATTGTAAGCACAATAATAAATAACACGTGTATTTAATCTATAGAAACAATGACAAAGATAACACAAAATGATTTAAAATGTAAAACAAAATAATGAATATATATAACAAATGATGTAAAATATATATGACACGCAAACTGATATTTGACAAAATAAACGTATAAGACACAATAAACTGACATATCTAATTAATGACCAAAATACCTACTTTTTAAATAATAAGAAAACTTGTAACACATAATAATTCTTAAATTTTTTTACATAAAATATTATTAAACCCTACCCACAAACATGATCTATTAATTATTAAATTTAATATTCATTATCCGTTACCTTTCTATCCTTTTTGGATTGCAGAGCTGCTGCATGACATTTGGGCGGTCGGCCATAATTGTCTCTTAGGCTGAATTTATGACAAACAATGCCGTAACCATCCGATCGGACCGGCTGGTCCGACCGGAGATCGTCAGGTGACCGGTCCGGTTCGGTATGATTCGGTTCTATCTGGTCGAACTGGATTTTAGTTTTTTTATTATTTTAATATGTAAAAACAAGATGTTGAACCATAAATTAGCGTGTTGATATACAAATATAGTTAACTTTTATATATAACTATAAAATGCATATATAAATTACTATATTTAATTACATATATAACTATAGTTAAATCCGATCCGATCCGGTTCTGAAAACATTGATGACAAGTTGTCGTACTTTAGATTTCATGTTCTCAATGTTCTTTACCCTAATCTCTTTGCTTTAATAAAAATAGTAACTAAGAGTAACACATTAATTACTAATATTTTTTTCTTGTTTCTATTAAATAATCACATTATTACTAATATTATTATTTAATTATTTTCAATATTAAAATAGTTTTTAAATTAGAAATAACATTAATAAAAATAAAGTTAATTACATAAATGGTCCCTGTGGTTTATGCAAAATAACAGGTTTGGGTACTAAGACTTTTTTGTAATAGGTTGGGGTATTGTATTTTAAATTCTGTAACGAGTTAAGGTACTAAAACTAACAGACGTAATTTTTCTGTTAAATTTAAGTTAAATGACTAAAATGCCGTTTGAGGGGCTATTTTGTAATTCTATATATTTACTTTATACAGGGACCATTAGTGTAATTAGATACAACTTTTAAAAACTCAACCCCTTTTCCTGTCAGCCTCCATCACGACCACCACCATATACCCACTGTTACCACCACCCAACCCTTATACCCATCAGCCACCACCGTCACAACATCACTATCACCATTATCCCCACCTCCACCGTCACACCAACAACATCATCTCACCAAACCCCCTTCCCTTTCTCTTGTTAACCCCCAAAAATCCCAAACCCACACACTATTGTCTCCCTCCCACTCGCATTCAAATCACCATCACCACCACCACTAAACCACCGTCACTTCCCACCATCAACTCTTTGCACCCTTTCTTATCCGAACACACCACCACAACCAGATCCAAACATATCAGTGGTTCCCCTAACCCATGACTTGTTTAAAACCCTAAAACCCAAATTAAACATTAACTCGAGATGAATCGGCAGTGGATGGTGCCATGGTGGTGATGATGAGATGTTGATGATCGTGAGATGGCGCCGATGATGTGACGATGAAAATGGTAGTGACGATGTTGTTGGTTGATTTAAAGAAAAGATAGTGTTGGTGAGGATGATGTGACGAGGTGGGGACCGATGATGGGGTCTGGCGGTGGTGGGCGATAGTGGGGCTGGTGGTGGTGGCCGGCGATAAAACCCCACGGTGGGAGCTAGCGGTAGTGGTGGCCGCTGGTGGTGGGGGTTGCTGGTGGTGGTGGCAGCTGGTAGTGGAGGCTGCAGGTGGTGGTGGCCGTTGGTTGGGGCTGCCGACGGTGGTGGCCGCTGGTGGTTATATATATGTGTGTGTATATGTATAGTATATATATGTGTGTGTATGAAATTACAAAACCACACATTCATTTATAATAAATGGCACCAACAATCCCTTTAATTACACTAGTAGTCCTTGTAAATTAAAAAGACAAATATGCTCTTGTATTTAACAGAAAAACTAACGTCAGTTAGTCTTAATACCTTAACTTATTATAAAATTAAAACACAATAACTCAACCTGTTACAAAAAACCTTTAGTACCCAAACCTGTTATTTTGTATAAACCACAGGGACCATTTGCGTAATTAACTCATAAAAATATATCTTTTTTATTTTAGTAAAAGTTATTTAATCAAAAAAATTTAAAATAATTTTAATTTGATAAGGATGAATGTGGTGTTGCACATGCCCCTCCTAGTTACCATTTTGTTAAAGTAGAGAGATTTCTAGAAAACAAATTTTTATATATTAAGAAAATTTTATAAAACATCAAACTTTTTTTTATATACAAAATATTTTAAATTTGATGTCTTTATAAAGAAAAGTTTTTTAATAAATACATTTTATTAAAAGGCTTGTTTTGAAATAAAACTTTCATTCCATTTATAATAAGAAAGATTTTAATTATATCTTATATTAAAATCATTTTATAACTCACAGATTTTTATTCTATTTAATATTTTCTTATTCAACTGTGTAATACACTTGTTTACTAAAACTAATTCGATATAATTCATTTGCTTAAACTCGTTTCCTTTGTGACCTACAAAATAAATAAATAAAAGAAAAAAACAATTAAGTAGTATATTTTGTAGCTATACTAACACATTTGTTAAATTAATGGTGTGCATGGTCGGTTTGGTTCGTTTTTAGCCAAAACCAAAACCGAAAAAGGAAACCAAAAACCAATATTTCGGTTTCTAGGTTTTTAAAATCATTCGGTTTTGGTTTTTTTTCCGTTTTCACCTTGGTTTCGGTTTTTTTGGTTTTACCATTTAGGATACAAGTTTTTAAAGAAAAATTGGTCCATAGCAATTAATTTAAACTAAAAACTTTTAACTAAATCATTTTGTTAATTTTTGAATATTGTGTACATATTCTTATAAATTACCTAACACTAAAATAAATTGCAAATCATAAAATACAATAACAAAAAATTTAATAAAATATTTTAATCTACCAATTCAAACAAAGATGTTTAAGATTATTCTTAAAACTTAAATATTTTTTAAAAAAATTAGATAACTTAAGTTAAATAAGTAACTAATAGGCTAAGCATGTTTATAAATGTATAAATACACTTCTAAATTTACGAGTTCGATTTGTATGGTTTCGGTTTGATTTTTTATTTTTGTTACAACAAAAACCGAAGCCGAACCGAGAAAACGGTTTTTAAAAAATATCAAACCAAACCATTGGTTTCTAATTAGTTTTGGTTTTTTCGGTTCGGTTTCATTGGTTTTTTCGGTAACAGTTAGGTTATTATGGTTTCTTGCTCACCCCTATGTTAAATAACTAGGTTACAAACTCATGCTTTACATGGGTATAAAAAATTCAACATATTAAAATCATTAGACCTTTTTAATACTTTGTATGTTACATGTCATAAGGAATTAATAAAAATTATAGATAATTAAAATTTAGAAAGCTATAAATAATAAATAATAAAATAAAAAATTATAAAGTTATATTTTAAGATAGAATAATTAGAAATGTTATAATAAGTTATTAAAATAAGAAGATTTATATTTTAGATATTCATTTATTTAGTTTACTTATTTAATCTATTTTATTTAATAAGAGAGATGCGAAAAATAAAAGTCTAAACTCCATGAGAAGTTGTCATGTATTATTTTAAAAAAACTTATTTTATTAGATATTATAGATATTTAACATGAAATGAAGTGCACCTAATGTGACTTCATCTAACCAGACTTACGAGTTGACATTTTCGAGTTGACATTTTCTTCTTCATACGACTCTTGATGCTAATTATACAACCTTTCAACACTCATTTTCCCAATTCGATCTTTAGCAACAACACCATCAATCTCCTTTTTGAAACCATCATGAGTTAAATTAAAGCAATTCCCATAAAATCACCTTCTTCAAATATCTTAAACGGTTAAGAACTATGAGTTTTATTTAGAGTCTATACCATCTTTTAACTTGATCTTCTCGACCCTTTAACACCGAAAGTTAAGTCATTTATCTTTTAAGTGTCTTGATGCTCTTTTTTTTTTTGAAAAGAAAACTTCATTAACACAAACTCGCAAGACCTCAAATCAAGGACTTAGCGACCAAACACCACAATACATCAATCCAAAGGGAAATTACACCAAGTTTTCCAATCAATATATTTCCAACGAGACCTATTACGGATCCAAAAATAAGTCGTCGCTTTGATGTTCTCCACGAGCTGAAACGGTTGCCGCTTCTTATCGTTGAAAACGCGTTCGTTTCTTTCGTTCCATATCATCCAAATGGTAGTATATGTAATTCCTCTTAAGATGTACTTCAACTCCTTAGACAAGGATTGAGACTCCGACATTTGAAGCAGATCCGGGATGTCGAACACGCGATATTGTGACTTATCTTGCACCAATTTTCTATACGAGACCAAACTTCATGCAAGTAACTACACCCGGTAAATAAATGTAAAGTAGTTTCCATACCATCTTGGCAAAACCTACAACCGGTTGGTTTGTTGAAAAGAGTCTTGGGTGATTATTATTTTATTGATTCAATGTATCTAAATGCTCTATTAAACATCGAATAGAGATCAGAATCGGATATTAATGACAAAATGGATGAACCTGTTATGCATGAATTGGTTTTAACTTTTAAAAGTAATTTGATTCATTTGATTGATCAAAAACTATTCTCTCTTGTGTTCTTTTGATTGTGTCAAAACTTATGGTTCTTATCATTCATGCAGTTATTTCTAACATGTAATAAACAAAGTGAAACTTGAATTTTATACATTACTAAAAAAGAATCCATTTTAATCGTTGAATAAAACTATAAAAGGGTTAAAGTTTAATTTTTTAAGTTGCACTGGTTCTCTATAATTTAGATGAAACAAACCAATCACTATAAATTGCACATGATTCAATCGATTAAATATTAAATTACAATATAACATAACAGTTACTTTGCAATTGAATAATGATTGTCATTTTTTCGTTTTTCCTTTTTTTAGTCACACACCATCAAAGTTAATTAGCTTAAGCAGATTATGATGCACTATAACATATATTAATTAATAAACTAATTATTAAAAAGATAGTACAAAACAGGAATACATCTTTTGTCACCTTTAATCATTTGACCATCATTCGATTCCAATTTCACTTGCAAAAAGTTGTAATAAACATCAAATTTGACTACAACCAACACATCAATTTGGAATTTCCATGGTGAGTGGAAGTGTGAAATGATAGTGAGTGGAAGTGTGAAATGCATTAAGATTGCCGCACTTTTTTTAGAGTTAAGTACACCAGTAATAATATTTTTGGTCCGAAAAAAATTATAAGGATAGTCTTAAATTACGTATAAACATAAGAATTTGGTCTTGACATTGATAAACATTTTGACCTTTTATTTTAAGTAGTGTGAAATGATCTAAATAATTTTAAATAAAATCTTTTTACTCTAACAAAAAGATAACTAGAGGCAACATATGATAATACCACATTCATTATCATTCTAATTTTTTGTTTCTTTATCCTTTTAAATATTACATTAATTACTAATAATATTATTTAATTCTTTTTAATCTTAAATAGTTTTATAAATAAAGTTTAAAAATATATATTTTATTAATGTTATTCTAGAGAAACAATTTTTTATAAAATAAGAAACTTTTATAAAACATTCAAACTTTTCCAAAAAATACAAGATATTTTAAATTTGGTGTTTTTAAAAAGGTAATTTTTTATAAACCAAAATGATTAAAATCAAGAGTTATAATAAGGAAATATTATAAATACTTTTTTAATATTTGTTTTGATTCAAAATATTTAATTTATTTGAAAAACAGAAAGAATTTAAAATTTTGATATATTATCTTATAATATTGTTTTATAATTTATAAAATTTTATTTAATTTAGTATATATTTTTCAACACGTGTAATACACAGTTAAAGCTAGTATAAATGTAGATACACCATTCTAATTCTCTTGGGCACCTATAATAAGAAAACCCTAGTTATAGTCGTTAACGTAGATCAAATTAGATTGAACCACATGATATCTTGTGTTTTTTTACGCTACTTCAGTTTGTGATTTTGTGTGTTTGCGCGCCTTTTGAATTCCCAAATTTTTAAGCCCCTCGTATTTAAAGACCATTATGTTTGTTGGTTACCCATTTCTAGTAACCTGGAAAAACTTGTTTTTGTTTTTATGCATGATTTTTTTCCTACATGTTACTTGATGTCATGATTATTAAAACTCTTATGGTTGAAGTGATTCTATGAATACAAATTGTATGGCTATTTCATGTTTATAATGAATATGAGATAGCTAAATGAGTCCCATTCTAACTTCCGTAACCTTTAAGTGTTACTTACTTTAATATTGTGTTGTTAAATTAGTTGTTATTTTAAAGAAATATAGAATTATAACAAAATGCAGTTACAAGCCAAACAAAATCTATCAATACTAATAAAAAAAGATTTTTGTGTGTTACTTTTCATGATTCTAGAGCTACTAAGTTTTATTTTCACGTTTTTTTCTCCTAATAAATATCATATTAACTACAAATAATATTATTTAATACATTTCATATCTATATCTATAACTTCTAATAAAATAAGATTTTATTAGCCACTTGTCATTCTCTTAACCTTTGTTTTTGCTACTTGTCACTTTTCTAAACATTCTACGCATTAATTTCCCTCCAAAAGGATGTTATAGTAATTTAAAATCTCAAACAAATTTCTCTATTTTATTAAAAATATATTTTATTAATTGTTATATTTATCTCTCTTATCTAATTTTTTTTAAATTAAACTAGAATCTTTAAGGGAAATTAAAAATAATAACTTTAACATCTAAATAACAAAAAACTGTAAGTTTTATATGATATGAAATTTTCTAAAACATTAAACATTTTTAAACAAAATATTTTAAAATCTCTTGCTTTTTAAAAAAAATTATAAACAGATGAATCATTTTAAAACAGACTTATTAAAACAAACAGAATATTTAAAAATCATATTTTTTGAAAACAACATTTTTATAATAAATATTTTCTTATAAAACTTTTAAAACAAATTTTGAAAATAAAATTATTTACATAAGAGAAATAAAAAATTGTATAATTGCTTTATTTCTTGAACTATTACCTATATATAATGTAATTATATATTATATTAAAATATTATACTGTAATTATTCACATTTATATATATATATATATATATATATATATAATATATATATATATATATATATATATAATATATATATATATTACTTTAAATTTATTATGTTACTTAATAAGTGTTTAGCCTATCTATCTATCTTTAAAAAAAATTAAAATAAGAATGAAACTATGGTAGATCTCATTATACTTACTTTCTTATTTTTTTATATTATTAATAATAATATTGAATACCAATAATATTACTCATACCATTTTCAAATTAAAAAATATATAACTTAATAAATTAAAAACCTTTTTTATTAAATACACACTCAAAAACTTGGTCGAGTATTAAGAAACGAAGTTTGGTCGAGTATTAAGAAACGAAGTTTGGTCGTGTAATGATTATAGAAAGGGGTTTTGATATAAGTTACACTTTGATGAGTGTCAAAACTCTTTGAGATGATAACATGGTCTTGTGAAGTCATGGAACATTGTTAGGTTGCACGTTTAGTCTAAAACTTGATAAATCTAGTTCGGGCAGATTTTGTTAGTCAACTTGTGAACGTTGTAACTTAATGATAATAAACTCAATCACTGCGTTTCTTCGAGGAATCGGTGGAAATTATGGACCGAGAGGTCAAAACCCTCAAGCATAGTCGTATTCCTATTGTCAAAGTCCGTTGGAACTCAAAGCATGGACCAGAGTTTACCTGGGAACGCGAGGATCAAATGAAGAAGAAGTACCCACAACTATTCAAAGATCAGACATCTAATTCCTAAGGTATCATTTTTTAAGATATCTTTTCCTTCAATTTCGAGACGAAATTCCCTTCAACAAGGGAATGATGTCGTAACTCTCGCGAAACCTCACATCTCTCTGTTTATTTCTTTGATTAACTATGAATTAGCGTAGGGATGTTAGATGATGAAAACGATGTTAACCCGAAGACTCGGGTTGTCATATTATCCCTTTGTTGAAAGAATTTTCGTCCCGAAAATTTGAACATCAGGCTTAATGCGGAACATAAGGTTTAATGGCAACTATGGAAGGGTGATTCAGAAACTTGCGTAGGAACCCAAATCAAAGAAATAAACAGAGAGATGTGAGGTTTCGCGAGAGTTACGACATCATTCCTTTGTTGAAGAGAATTTTGTCTCGAAATTGAAGGAAAATATATCTTACAAAAAATGATACCTTAGGAATTAGATGTTTGATCTTTGAACAGTTGTGGATACTTCTTCTTCATTTGATCCTCGCGTTCCCAGGTAAACTCTGGTCCACGCTTTGAGTTCCAACGGACTTTGACAATAGGAATACGACTATGCTTGAGGGTTTTGACCTCTCGGTCCATAATTTCCACCGGTTCCTCGAAGAAACGCAGTGATTGAGTTTATTATCATTAAGTTACAACGTTCACAAGTTGACTAACAGAATCTGCCCGAACTAGATTTATCAAGTTTTAGACTAAACGTGCAACCTAACAATTTTCAATGACTTCACAAGACCATGTTATCATCTAAAAGAGTTTTGACACTCATCAAGGTGTAACTTATATCAAAACCCCTTTCTATAATCATTACACGACCAAACTTCGTTTCTTAATACTCGTACACATATCCCACATCGGCCGTGGACAGGAGAGATTCCTGGTTCATAAGGAATGTCTGGCCTCTAACATCAACAACGCGTTTTGGGCATATTGGCTGTGAATGAGAGGAGAACTCCACAGTTAAACGTGCTCAGGTGAGAGCAATCCAGGGATGGGTGACCTCCCTGGGAAGTTTTCACACGAGCAACCAAAAGCAAATTTGTGAGCTCCTCGTGGGCAAAGCGGACAATATTGTTGATGTGAGGGGTCGGGTGTTACAGAATGGTATCAGAGCCACTCCTGTGCTGTTTGTGGTGTGGGACACACCTCACCAAGGATGGTGACTTCTCGGGCTCATCGAGGACGATGAGTCCAAACAGGGAGTGCTTGTGACACCCTACACATATCTCACATCGGCCGTGGACAGGAGAGATTCCTGGTTCATAAGGAATGTCTGGCATCTAACATCAACAACACATTTTGGGCATATTGGCTGTGAATGAGAGGAGAACTTCACAGTTAAGCGTGCTTAGGTGAGAGCAATCCAGGGATGGGTGACCTCCCTGGGAAGTTTTCACACGAGCAACCAAAAGCAAATCTGTGAGCTCCTCATGGGCAAAGCGGACAATATTGTTGATGCGAGGGGCCGGGTGTTACAATATATATATATATATAGTAGATCTCATTATACTTACTTTCTTATTTTTTTATATTATTAGTAATAATATTGAATACCAATAATATTACTCATACCATTTTCAAATTAAAAAATATATAATTTAATAAATTAAAAACTTTTTTTATGAAATACACACTCTTTAAAAACAAAAGTTCACAATTTATTTATAGAATAAAATTTGAGAAAAATATATTATTGTTTATTTACTTAAAGTAACTATTTATATGTATTTATAATCATATTTTATTTTTAAGCATGATTTTATAATGTATAAATTTTTATTAATAATTATTTAATATTTTATTTATTCAATTAGTTTATCACACGAGTACTAACCTAGTACTTTATAAACGATTATTTCAATATATCAATTCTTTCCTTATATACAAGGAAATGTTCAAAGATTTATTATAAATAACTATATCTTTTTTATTATTATATGTAACACATACTTTCATGCATAACGATATTTATTGTGGTATTTTAGTAAGTGAATTATATCTACATAAAGACTCTAAAAGCAAAAACTCTAGTGATGACCTATCCCATCAAAGTCTAAATGCTTACCTAATATAGTACTCTTAAGGATCAGCTAATCACAATAAAATCGATATACATTCTACAAAGTTATATCTAGAAATTAAATATTGTTATAATGAACCTTATTGATTCTTTGATACGCCACACCTAAACCCTTGTGGCAACAATATAACAATGATGAGTTAGGGAACTTAATAACAAATAATGATCATAAAAGCAAGAATGAAGTGCTATCTTTGCATTATTATGCATAAAGTAAATTGAGCCTTAGATGAAGTCTTAGCTTCTTTGCATCGCTTTGTTCTCCAAAAACGACCTGAAAAGTATAAAAGCTTGTCGCGGGCGATGCAATGGCACTTCATGTCCTGCACCCGTTACTGTCACAAATGTCAGCCCATTATATATCTGGCTCCACCCGCAACCTGACACAAAAAATCATTAGCATTATGAAATTTTCAATATCATTATTTAAATATATGCATTCTAAATAATATAAAATGAAACTAAAACTCATTACCTTCCCATTATCATACCATGGATACCAATTGGCAATTGTTGAAAGATTTAATGCATCAATTGAGTATCTTGTTGCAGTGATGGGAACCATTGCATCTGTGTCACCACTGCAAGATATAAAAAGTTAAAAAGCATACATTTTTATCAACTAATCATCACTAAAATGATCACTAACAATCTGCAATTAATATCATTATCTTCAAATTTGTAAATCAACAACATGAAGTTATGAAGAACAAGAAAATGAACCTGAATACCCATACGCGTATACCAGCTGCTATGAGTTCCTTATAGATGGGAAGCATTGAGAGTGGAGAATCTGTCCAATGCTCACCAGCAATATCACTGCAATTAAGGAAACATAATCATAATTATGTGATTTATATCTCAAAATACTATAAAAAGGGTGTAAACGAGATAAAGATTCTATATTTTAACACACACCCGCAGGTTTTCCACGGATATGAAAGCTTAGTGATGTTGGCGTGAAACGCCTTTTGAACTTCAGGAAGATTGAAGTACTGATATGAATATTTCTCTGTGCATGGATCATATGCGCCACGCAGCCATGGCTGTTCAAAAGAGCAAAATCTTTTTAAATCAAATAATTAACAATAAGCTACAAGATTAATATGATTAACAAACATGTATTTGATTTTGTGTGACATGTTTATAATAAAAGTTTGATATAAATTAACTTACATAAAGGCCTCTACGCTTCAACGATGAAGTGTAATTGCAGGGTTTTGTGTATACGCTGTAAGGATCAATACGTCCTTGTTCCATTCTAGCAGTGTTTAAAGCTCTAGCGCACTCGACGGGTGGATTCTCAAAGGGAGTTCCCACACATTTGTTTTGAAGAGATTTATACGTAGAATCTGAAATTAACCCGTGGGCCCACCAGTATTCGAATGTGCCAACGTAATCATAATAATCATCTGTAACAGCATTTCCCACCTAAAAACAATGATTAAAGGTTGGAAGTTATGAAATGTGGTATCATAAACTTATAATGAATGTTAGATGTTGATGATATGTTGATGATTATAAATCAGTTTTATGGTTATACCATGAAGCCCTTGAAGTTAATAACTGGATTCTTTACACCTTTGTTTCGTTCGTAAATGAGTTGAGACAGTTGAGGAACATAATGACCTGAGTTAGATTAATAATATGCATTAGAACAGTTAGCGCGAAAAACTACAGTAATAGTATTAATAGCTGTATAACAACCTGCATAACTTTCTCCTGCAATGTAAAAATCTCTGTGCTTGTATTGAGGGAACCTCTCAAACCAATTGACAAGAAATACATAGGAATCCTCAGCTACAAAAGTTTAAATTAACAAAATTTAGACTTAAAGAACACAACTTTATGCAGTCTAATAATGTAATCAACAACAACAGATATCTTTAAGAGTGTGAAACTTGAAAAAAGATGAACTTTTTGTAAAGATCATGGGGATATTACCAGTTCTTGAATCGCCAACGGTGTACAAATCTGATGTGGTGTTTGAATATGAATAACCAACTCCAGCTGGTGATTCAAGAAACAGCAAATTTGCCACTGCACATTCAAAGAATCATGATCAATTACACAGTTGGTGACATTTAATGTAGAAATTTGTGAAATTAAATAAAAAGATTGATGGTATGGTAGAAATGACATACATTTGCCACTGTAAATGTAAAGAATCAATATCAATTACAAAATTAGTGACATTTAATGCAGTAACTGGTGAAATTAACATAAAAAGATTGATGGTATGGTGGAAATGTCATACATTTGCCACTGTTGGTTTAAAGAATCAATATCAATTACAAAATCAGTGAC
Source organism: Flaveria trinervia (assembly GCA_025506515.1). Taxonomy (NCBI): domain Eukaryota; kingdom Viridiplantae; phylum Streptophyta; class Magnoliopsida; order Asterales; family Asteraceae; genus Flaveria; species Flaveria trinervia. The sequence continues at coordinate 69,759,291 of CM046458.1, forward strand.
ATTCAATGTAGTAATTGGTGAAAGTAACATAAAAAGATTGATGGTATGGTGGAAATAACATACATTTGTTCCAAGAATAAGGGTTTATAAAAAGGGTCTTCCCATCAGAATTAATATGCAAAGGACCAATTTCTTCTGCAGCACCATAAGCTATAGAAGAGCAACCAGGGCCACCATTGAGCCATAACAAGAGTGGCCTTGATTTCGGATCGCGATACGCGGGTGCCTCGGTTAACCAATAGAATAGTGCTCTCCCAGCTTGTTGGTTCACAGTAACATAACCTGAGTACTGTGAGAAATTAACATTTGATGGTTGTCCAGGTAGCTGCAAGATCTTATCTTTTTCTTGATCCAATAAAGAATTACAAGTTCCAAGAAGAACCAATGAGAAACAAAACACAAAGAACAACAATGAATGACCCATGAATCCAAAAGTGTTAAAGATTTATCTTAAGAATAATATGAATAGACACATATAATAACTCTCTGAAATCAACCAACGGGGGTGATAAAAACCAATAGCAAAGACTTAAAGACACACCCAAGTGCTAAAAAAAGGTACAAGAGTCTTCTGCTTGACTGCTTTTGTGGTATGATTATTTAGACTTTGTTAAAAGGCTGAGAGAAAACACATGAGGAAAGATGATAAAAAGTGACGTGAAAATGACCCACAAAGGAATTATGGCAAAAGATGATAGCAATGTGTCAAAGAAGACCACTTGCTTGAACAGATGATGACATATTTGAGGGACTATAGAAGATGAGTGTAATGATGATAAATAGTGGTTGGGGCAGAAAGACACAGAATATGCCAAAGGGGTTGACAAAAACACAAATTTTCTTGATTCTTGATTTCTGATCACAAATTTTGCTAATTAGTTGTAACGCAACTCGCAACAGTTATGTTTTTTCTGGTTTTTCTCATGTAACACATTAATGTCACATCAGATATTTTATTTTCGTCAGTTCTTCCCGTTTTACATTGTGTCGTTCCAGTTTTTCCCCATTTTCCTTTTTTTTTTTAAGTCTCAACGGTTGGTGGTGTGCCGGTGAAAATTTACCGGGTTGGAGTATCTCGGAACCAGGGGCCGGATGTTCCCAACCGGCCTTGGTTTTTATCGGGCTATTCCTGGTATTTCCCCATCACCACTCTGTGTGGCCTAAGGAACGGTTTGCGATGATTTTGATAATGTTTCTTGGTTGAAATTCTATATTTGTAGTATTTATTTCTATCGATGTTTTGACGTAAGTTTTTCTCGCGAACAAATTTTTCTATTTATATATAAAGATAACTAAATGGGACATGTGTTAGCGCCGTATTTATTTTCACAAAAAAATTATCGTTTCTTTCTTCGATTAAATAATCATATTAATTGTTAATAATATTATTTAATTATTTTTTGATTAAAAATAGATTTTTAATAAATTAAAAAAGAGAGCTTTTTGGTATAAGAAAATTTTCAAAAAATTCAACTTTTTAAAAATACAAAATATTTTAAAATTTTTTTTAGAAAGTAAAAGTTTTGTAAACTAAAAATAATTAAAATTAAGAGTTATAATAAGGAAAATTTTAAAATGATGTTTTTCTAAACGATATATTTTGAAAAAAAATGATTAAACATTTTATTTTAGAATATCGTTTTATTATTAATACATTGTCATTATATTTAATATTTTATTTATTTAACTCGTGTAATATACGGGTTTACTGAAAGTATTATTAATATTAATGTATAAGTCATTTATATTAATCATAATTCACGAATTTTAATTTTGTCGTTGAACACGCTTGTTTTGCCATTTAATTTAAAGTGCGTTGACCAAACATTTAATTATCTCACCACCTTATATAAAATAAAATGTTTGTTTTAAAATAAATCAGAAGTTGCACCAAAACATGATTACAGTCACATTGCCGATTTGTCACGTGCTTAGTGTTTGTAAAAATGATGCATAATATGCTACAATTAACATTAGACAAATACTAAATTGGTATAGTCTTTTTGCACTCTATTTAAAAAGACACGTTTATGTTATTGTGAAAATAATTTTAGGTGCAATAATTGGACAAAGATGTGACTATATAACATAGCGGGTATTAATAATTTATTATATTTATAAATCATTTAATTAAACGTTTATTTATTAAACGTTAAATAATTACGGGTTTCAGTTTTATATCGTGGGCTAAATTACAAGGTCGTTTTGAAATTAATTATCAATTTAAGAGGATCATTAGGGTGAAAACCCTTCGTCTGTTTTTTGTGATTTACTATTGAGATAATAAATCAAGAGATGCATAATTCTTGACTGTAAACCCCAATAACATAAAACTATTTTCTGTTCATTATTGTGGCCACCTTGATGCAACAAGAGCCCACCTTGATGGCCACTTGCGAACCGCTGATCACTGCATCCGTCTCCGACAACCTCTATGAGAGACCGAGACCTAACCTCAAGCCACGCGCCTCTCGAGTCGCGGTCGTGATCCATGTCTTGTATTCATTCATTTCAGCACTTGTTCGTTGAACCTTTGGTGTATCAAACGATTAATCATTAACCACCAATGTATTATCTTCTCGTTTAGTAGATTAATTGTAATTTTGTATTTGTATTGTTTGTAACCCTAGATCCTATCATGTTCGGTTTGATATTTAATTCTTATTTTGTTGTGTTAACTGGTTATAATCTAATTAATAATGAGAAATTTTCAAGATTAGTCTGTGTGGTTTGGTCACATTGCGCGTTTCGTCCCCAGGATTTGAAAATTGCAAGTTTGGTCCAATGTTATATGACCTGGTTGCACAAATGGTCCCCAACGTTAAATGTTGTTAGCTTATGGGGTTAATTGGGGGGTATATATATCGTTTAACAATAAAATCTATTTAATCTAGAAAAACCACTTAAAGTGTACTTATATACTTGTAATTGATGTGTATGCAAAGGGTTCGTCACCATGGCTAGGGTTCATCACCATCGACCCCGTTTATAGCATTAGGGCTTGTAGTTTTGTTCTTGATTTATGTTTGGTGTTTTATCGAAGAGCAAGAATTATGTGTTTACCCTTTTTTTACTGGATTGTTTATGTCATTTGAATTGAGCATTTGTGATGTATGTGGTATTTTAGTTATTCTTTGACAATTGATTATAATTAATGTAATTATGGTTAAATAAAAGCCACTATGTGATGGTGGAAATTTTTATTTAGGTTAAATTGTTTTTTGACAAATGGATCATAAAAACATGTTCATTAAAAAGATACAATGAATGATAAAATTCAATGTTTTATATTGGTGTAAAAGTAAACATGATCACTGCAAACAAATAAATTGAAGAAAAAAGTGGTGTGGACTTCAATCTTTTGGGGTGTTTAGGTGCTCATTTGACATGTTGATCCAAACAAGCAAATTGGGCATGACCATTTTGAGCAATTTTCACATTCATCATAACCAATACCATCTATTTTGACCCATATCAATATGCACAATATTTTAACTAGTACTATGTGCACAACAACTTGAAACATAAGCCATATTAACCATGTTGACCCATAACCAATATCACCCAAGTTGACCCATTAACTTTATCAATCATTTTAACCCTAACCAATATCACCCATTATGACCCATAACCAATATCACCCAAGTTGACCCATAAACTATATCAACCGTTTTGACCGTAACCAATATCGCCCATTAAGACCTATAATCAATATCGCCTAAGTTGATCCATAAACTATATCCATCGTTTTGACCGTAACCAATATCACACATTTTGACTCATAATCGTTACCCGTTTTGACCCATAACTGTTATCACTCATCTTGCAATGGTTTGTTTTAGCAAATAATGCATTGTTTTTATTCTGCTAATTGATGATCTGGAATGGTTTCTTTTGTTGTCAACTTTGATCACTTGACCCGTAATAAATAGCGTGCAAATTGCTGAAAATTGGCTGCATATTGCTGCAAGTCAGCTGCACTTTTGATGAAATTATTATTAAGTTTGGTCACTTGACCCGCAGTAAATAGCCTACAAATTGCCCAAAATTAGCTGCATATTCGCTACAGACTATCTGCACATTGGCTGCGCTTTTGATGGAATTAGTAGTAATTAAGTATGGTTTTAATACATAATACATCACTTAAAATATGGCTGCAACTTTGAACATCTGCATGAATTAAAAATACAACTTTGAAGATGGCTTCACTGTAAATACTAATCCACTTTCATTTCATTATGGCTGCAACTAAGTAACTTTGACCATGTGCATATAAATTAACATATGGCTCCACTTTCATTTCATTTCATTATGCACCACTTAATATATAAATTAAACAATGTCATAACCTGCACTTTTGACTACACTGTATGCATGAACAAATTCAACTAACTAACATACGTGAAAAACAGATTACATTCTTAGAAAACAGTAAACTAACTAGAATTCATTGCAAATTCACCACATTAAACTTGATAAACACATTACACGAAAAGAACACTATTACTCGTCAATTTTGGAAGATTACAACTTAATATGAGCCCTAATGCTACGAGCAAGCCACATATTACAACGTTCTTCATCTGATTTCATGGTTTTACTTCTTTGACTTCATTCTCAAGCTTCAACTGATTTCATGATTTTAGTTTTTTGAATTCAGTCTCAAGTTTGTTTTCAACCATTGAACATCTGTCTGATTTCAGCCAATGTGTTTGAGAAACCAAAGTCAACTAAGATCGAATTGGTTGATAACATTAAAAATGAAAGTTAATTGCGACGAATTGGTTGATAACATTAAAAATAAAAATAAATAATAATAATAATAATAATAGTAATAGTAATAATAAAAATAACAGTAATAATAATTATAATTATAATTTTACGTTATAATTTTTCTCGTTTAACGGCCCCGCCGCAACGCGCTGGTCCTAGCTGCTTGACTTACTTATTTTTTTATATGTTTTACGTTTCGACTGCGTGATTCAATGTTTTTACATCTACTTTCAGTTTGATTTATTTTTTGTTTTTTTATTTCTTTTTGTAATACGGGATTTTTGTGTGTGTTTGTGCTCACTAACGGTAGTGTATCATTAATGCCACTTGATACAGTTTTACGCCTCTCGCTGCAACGTATGGGCTTAATACTAGGGGTTTTTAAGTTTTATAAAATACTAAAAAAATAGGAGACGTAAATGATAAATTTAACCCCACTTAACACTGAAACCAACATGCATTTAATGGCATGGACTATTTCAGTATTTTTTTACAAAACTTTATAACTATCTTTGTTATTTTCAATTATGAGGACCAAACATATAATCTAACTAAAGCACAATGATTATTTTTGCAAATTTCTCTATAAATATTAAAACCGGTTTGACAAAAAAATATAATCAAGATACCGGTGAACCTAACATAAGTGATATGATTTTGACGCCAATAGTTTTCAATCTATTCTAATGAAAACCAATGAAATTTTCTGAACTTGACACTGGAGATAAATAAGTTGGTTAAATCGGTAAACTTATGATATGACATTGTGTTATGCTTGTAATGAACTCATATTTTCTGGGTTTTTTAACGAATATATCCGCGTAGAGTTGCACAAAATGGGTTTTGGGCCGGACCCGGAACCGGGTTCAAACCGGGTACGGTCCGGCCGGGTTTTGTGGTACCCGGTATTGGTGAACCCGGGTACGAACCCGGGTTGGGTTGGTGACTGTAAAACCCTACCCGGCGTACCCGGTTTGGGTCGGGTACAACCGGGTTTTTTTTACTATTATGATTGCTATTAGTATTATTATTAATATTGCTTTTATTATTATTATTACTATTATTATTATTATTACTATTATTGCTATTACTATTATTATTATTATTACAATTATTATTATTATTATTATTATTATTATTATTATTATTATTATTATTATTATTATTATTGTTGTTATTATTATTATTATAACAACATTAAAAAAACATCATAACTCATTGATTTATGATTTATTTATTAAAACAACTTAAAAAATACATTAACGAATCAATAAAAAATAATATAAAATTTTATTTAACTAATCGTCTTCTTCGAGAGGCTTCATCAAATGTTAATTCTTCGTCGGATATACCAGAAGATACTTTTTTTTCTACCTCTTCATCGTGTACTTTAGATTCGATTGCAATTTTGTCTTCAAGATTTGTTTTGTCTTGTATACGATCCATCGCGTCTAAGTGGTCCTTTAAACAAATGCACATCTCCACCGCTTCCGGAGTTAATCTTGTTCTCCGTAATGATATCACCCTGCCACTAAGAGAAAACGCAGACTCTGAAGCTATCGTAGAAGAACGCCTAGTAAATCACAGGCCATAGCGGAAAGAATTGAAAATTGAGATTCCTTTCCTTTCCACTAAGCCAAAATATAAAATGCATGATAATCTTGAGTATTCATAGTTGATATAAAATTCGTCGTACTATATATACCAAGTTTGCTTGTTGGGGCATTACCCCTTTGACGTTTAGCCGTCACATCCCGAACAACATTCAACATAGTCATAACGGGGTTTTTAAATGAGGTACTAGCACTTGAAGTTGATTCTCTTGGCGTAGTTATATTTACGTTAGGCCTATATTTATTTAAATAAAAATTATAAATAATTTTCAAACTTTTATTAAAAACTTCTTTTGCCTCGGTTGAAAAATTGGGGTTTTCGTCATTTATATCCAAATTGTCATTTATCTCGTCTATTAAACATTCTACTCCCGCAACATTTAAAAAAGGATTTAAAGCAGCAGCACAAGTAAAAACGAGTAAATGTTCAATATTTTGTAGTTGAGTTTTTAAACACCTCAAGAAATTCGGATAAATGTTCAATATTTTTCCAATCCAAATCCGGAAACAGGTCGGCTTCGCAATTATCCGAAATACTATTATGAAAAGCTTTTAAAGTGCCTTTTTGTTTTAAAGCACAATCAAACATATGACAAGTCGAATTCCACCTAGTAGGTACATCCTAGTTAGGCCCTAAAAATTTAGATTATGTATCTTTACAAAGTTGTTTATAATCTTGATATCTTTTTCTACTTTTTTTAAAAACGTCGTGTAACATAAATCGAAAAACTTTTATAAAGTCAGCAACAAATGGTACGGATAGGCCATCTTGCACTACTAAATTAATAATATGTGCAACACAACGAGTATGAAAAAAATCACCGTTTGCAATCGGAATATATTTTAATTTTAATTTTTCAACCGCGGTTGTGTTGTTGGAAGCGTTATCAAATGCCATTGAAAATATTTTATTTTGTAAATTAAAAGTAGTTATTACATTATCCAAAAAGTAAAATAAAAACTCTCCGGTGTGTGGATACATAAATAGATCAAATGCAATCGTACGTTTCATCATTTGCCATGAACTGCGATCTACCCAATGATCGGTGACGCAAAGGTACGATTCGGGCAAACCGTGTGGCGCCGACCAAACGTCACTAGTTAAGTTTACACCGGTATTTATATTTTCAAATAATACAATTAAATCATTTTTTGCTTGCTTCCATAATTTTAGACAATAACGTCTAAGTGTAGTACGACTTACTTGAGTGTAATGAGGTTGAAGCGTCTCTCAAATTAAGTTGGTTAACCGAGGGTTGTCAAAGTGATTGAAAGGCAAAGCTTTTTGAATCACGAACTTTGCCATTCGATCTCGAACCTCGTTAACGTTGTAATTAAAGATTCCACCGTCTCCACTCAATTGAGTTTGTTGTGAATCCGGATTATTTTTCAACGACTTACAAAACTTCTTGCTAATGTGTTTGTTTAAAGTCGTGTTAGAATCTGTAGCAAGCAAAGCTCCACAAAACTTGCAACGAGCCTTTACAGATCCGTCACTCAACTCAACCATATCCCAATTGCACCAAACATCCATGTTACGATTGTGTGCAAAAACACGAACGACGGTTGGAGAGTTCGATGAACCTTGACCAACGGAAGATTGAGAATGAGCCATATTGAGATTTGAGAGTAAACGAGAGTATTGTTTGCGTATTTTGTATATGTTTTTTTGTGTTTGAAGCTTGGGTACCATACCATATCAACCAACACATATTTATACTTATTTTAGGGGCAAAAACAACAAAAAAATGTCAAATTTGGTCCCCAACGGCTATATAGCCGTTAAAAACGGCTACTTTAAAAAAAATGGTCGAAACCGGGTCCAACCCGGGTCCAACCCGGGTTCAACCGGTTCGGGTACGGGTCGGGTCCGGGTCCATAAAAATTCAAAAAACCGCAAACCATGTACAAACCCCCGGTTTTTTCCGGGTACACCCGGTATCGGGTTGTACCCGGACCCGAGTACGGGTAGACTTGTACAAAAAAACCGGTTCGGGAACCGGTCGGCCAAAAAAACCGGAACCGGTTTGAGGCCCAAACCGGTTTCAAACCGGCCCCGAATCGCCGGTTCTTAAGCGGTTTTCACATTCCAAACTACAAATCGGTTTCAACCCGAACCAGTCTTCAAACCGGTTTCCAACCCAGTTCTTCAACCTGGTTTTCAAACCGGTTTAAAACCGGTGACCGTTGCCTAACGGCTATATAGTCGTTTAAACTCGTTTTTGACCATTTATTTGAAGTTTTTTTACCATTATACCCCCACTAGGTTAGTATATATATGTATGTGATGTTTTGGTTGAATCACAATAATTTATAACACTCTCTACTCTCAAAAATCTCAAAAATGCTCTCCACAAATACTTTCATTTTAAACGCTCTCACAAAAATCTCTGAAATGGCTTCAACAAGTGCTCAATCATCCGTTGGTTGTGAAGCGTCTTCAAGCAACGTGATGATAGCAATCCTTCCTACGAATAGGAACCCCGAAGTATGGTGCAATTACGATTTATGTCAAATGGCTAGCGGTTCAAACAAGGCTCGTTGCAAGTTTTGTCATAAGTTTTTCAAAAAAGATGCATACACAACGTTGAAAAACCATATTGCAAATAAATATTGTAAAGCGTTAAAAGGTGAACCTTCTCAAGGACAAGCTTCGATGACAAACGAAGGAGATATTTGGGCTTATAACGTTGATGCGGTTCGGGAGCAAATGGCGCAATTTGTAATTCAAGAAAGCTTGCCATTCAAACATTTCGACAACGAATGTTTGACTCGACTCATTCAACGAACTCTCCAACCACGTTACACCAATGTAAGCCGTGCTACTCTTCGAAGAGATTGTTTAAAAATGTGGAAAAAAGTTAAAAATGAATTAATATCTTATTTTGAAAATTTACAAACCGGTGTTAACTTAACTAGTGATGTTTGGTCGACATCTCACGGTTCACCGACTCGTACATTTGTGTCACCGCCCATTGGGTTGAACCCGATTCGTGACAAATGATGAAACGTACGATTGCGTTTGAATTGTTTGATTATCCTCACACCGGCCAAAACATTTTTTATCTTATTGATAAAGTTATTCAAACGTATAAATTAGAAAACAAAATATTTTCTATATCTTTTGATAATGCATCAAATAATACTCTTGCGATAGATCATTTGAAATTAAAATATAAACCAATATGTGAAGATGTATTTTTTCATAGTCGATGTGTTGCGCACATCATAAACTTAGCCGTTCAAGACGGTTTAAAAACGATTGAAACATTTAAAGATTGTTTTAAAAGAATGTTACGTGATATTTTTATTAACAACCAAAGATATACTAAATATCGCAAGTTTTGTAAAGACGCAAATACTAAATGTTTAGGTCCGAATTGAGACGTACCAACACGATGGAATTTCACATGTAACATGTTTGAAAAGGCTATTGAACAAAAAGAAAGTTTAATAGCCTTTCATAATAGTTTGGTAAGTCGGGGAAAGACAAATTCTTACCATCCATCGGGTTGGGCCATCATCGAAGAAGTAACAAAAATGTTTCAAGTTTTTAAAAATGCAACTACATGTCTTTCTGGAGTTTATTACCCAACGAGTCTGTTGGTACTACACCAAATTTATTTGATAACTTCAAAATTAAATGAATTGTCGTGTAGGGGTAGACCTTATTCCGATATGATACTCCCAATGAAAGAAAAACTTAAAAAGTATTTTGAAGAAACGCCTCCCGTTATTACATGTGCCGCTGCTTTAAACCCTTGTTTAAATTTGTCGGGGGTTGAAACTTTACTTGATAAAATTACTTTTAATTTGGATTTAGAAGTTGGTAAACCAATGTATAGTAAAGCTTTAAAAGCTACTTTCAACAAACAATTACAACAAATGTATGATGTTTATTTATTAAAATACGAGGAAACATCACAAATCCATGATGCTTTAAGGCATGCGGCAAATGCTGAATGGTCGAATGATTCAATGTTTGATTTATATAATACTTTAAGGGATGAATGTAATAAACGTCAACGTGGTAACACTCCGAGTAGTGAGCTCGGGAGGTATGGTCTTACAAACTTTTTATCGACCATGACTCCACATGAATTTAAAAATTTTGACTTGTTGGCTTGGTGGAAAGGTAAGGAAGATCAATTTCCCATCCTATCCACCATGGCCCGAGATTTACTAACCGTCCAAGCTTCTACGGTAGCTTCGGAATCTGCTTTTTCTGTTAGTGGTAGGGTTATATCAATCAGAAGAACTCGACTCACTCCACAAGCAGTTGAAATGTCAATTTGCTTGAAAGATTATTTGGATGCCGCGGAAAGAGTACAAGACAAACGATCGCTTGAAGGAGAACTGGAATACGAAGCAGAATTATACGAGGATGAGGTAGAGAGCGGATTGACACCAGGAATGACTGATGATGAAGCGGCATATGATGACTACCTTCGTAACAGTGCGGTTCTTGTGGCGAGGAATAAACGTACAAGTATAATACGAACGAAGAAACGACTATGTTAAATGTTTAGTTTTAAATGTTTAAATAATTTAAATGTTTGAAATGTTATAAATTGTTAAAATGTTTAAATTGTTTATAAATGATATTAATTGTTTAAATTGTTTATAATGTTATAAATTATTAAAATGCTTAAACTGTTTATAAATGTTAATAAATAGTATATATATATGTTATAAATGTTATAAATTGTTTAAATGTTTAAATCGTTTAAATGTTTAAATTGTTTAAATGTTTTAAATGTTTATAAATGTTATAAATTGTTTAAATAATATAAATTATTTTATATATGTTATAAATTGTTTAAATTATATAAATTTTTTTAAATTATATAAATTATATAAAATGTTATAAATTGTTTAAATTATATAAAATGTTATAAATATTTATGTTTTAATTAAAAGTTTAAAATTTTGTTTGAATATAACAAAAATCCAAATTTAAAAAAAAAAACCGGTTTGGGCCGAACCGGTTCCAAACTGACCCAAACCGGTTTGATAGGTTTGGGTTTTTATGGTTTGAAACCGGTTTGAAACCGGTTTGAACCCGGTTTGAACCCGAACCGGTTTGGGGCCAAACCGGTTTGACCGAGTTTGACCAAACCGGTTTGGGCCCCCAAACCGGTTTGTACACCTCTAGGTACGGGTCGTGTATGCCGGGTCGGGTATGGACCCGGTTTTTTTGTACAAGTCTATATTCGCGTTCAATCTTCAAACTTCAAAATGCTACTTTCAAGGCCCAAGTTTAAAATATTGGGCTCCAATGATGCTAAGAGTAATATGATTCATGGGCCGTAACAATTTGACCCATGTTTTGAGGAGACCAAGCCTGTTGAGCCCGATAAAACACGCAAAGATGTTAGATGTATAAAGTTATATATTTTTTCAAAAGCAAGATTGGAGTTTAATGATACAAATTATTACTCAATGATTAATAATAATTTTTACTATTAGTTACACTAATAATATTTTCAACTTTTATTTTTCTTACCAATGATTATTTCAGTGCTATAATTATCGTAGATTCACATCCGGTTTGTATATGTGAGCGAAATCAAATGCAAGTCAAGCGTAAATATTTAATAATTATGTTACCAAGGCTATTATTGATAATAAAAGTAAAAGTTAAAAGCATTACTAACCAAATAAATAATATGGATTATTATCGATAAATGTTTAATAGTTATTAAATCTAATTTCTATTTTTAAAATGACAGATGACTTAGCAAAAACCTTATACTAATTTTGGTTTTTAAATATTAGCAAACAATTGTCTGGTTATAGTAATTTAAAATTTTATGAAAATGTTTAATAACTTGAAAGTGTAAAAAGGATTAAGATGTTTACACATGTCTTTTTGATCAATATTAGGTTGAGGGCAAAATAGTAATATTCTCCAATCTCAAGTTTCATGTTATTTTAAATGATCGTAACTTTTACATATGATATTTTTTATTATATCATAAAAACATGCATTTTTTTTCTTTAGAACGCGTATTTTGATATAAAAAAGTTCACGTTTATTAGATTATTGTGTAATTTCATCAGATCTTTATGTAATCTTCTGAATTGACGATAATTACACAATAAATTTATGAGGATTACATTATGAGCTTGAAACATACAAAGTTTACATTTTTCATCATTGTATTATTTAATAATTATCATTAAAAACATAATAGTCAACATTAGACACAATGAATATCACAATGACTACAACTAGACTCGATAATCAACATTAGACATAAAGAGTTGCTTACGAGGATTGCACAATAACCTGATCAGGACTGGCAAGTAAATTGGAAAATGTAAATATTTATTTTTTAACATTATGTTATTTAAAAATTATTATTTTAAAAATACACAATAGAAAACACAATGATCTGACTAATATTATACAATAACATGATATTACACAATGATATGATGAATATTACACAATGATTGCACAATGAGATGAAATAAAAAAAGTTTAGTTTTTTATATATCAATATTATACGCGTTTTAAAGATAAAAACGATTGTTTTATAGTGTAATTTTTTATGAACAAGTAGTATTATATGTAAAAGTTATGAGAATTTAAAGAAAATAATAAAACTTGAAAATGTGGCTAACATTAAAATACTTTTGGTATATCATTTAAAATTATAATTATTTAGCATTATGCTATTGAATTTTCTTAACACTCAATCTAAGATCTGATTGTTAAATCATTCAATCACTTCTTTATCCCCCTCTACTCTTTAGAATAACTCCACCGTAAAAGTTATAGCAAACAATGATAAGTAAAAATAAGCAAGTTGTACGAAAAACATACTTTACTTTCTGAGAAAAATAATAATTGAACCCACCCACACGCTACATCGTGATAAATTGTATGTCTCGGTTTCTATAAATTGTACGTTAGAATTTGCTCAGTTGTTTCAAATAAAATTTATATCAAGATATGGTTAAAAAACATTTTGCTTAGGCATATTCAAAACTTTACAAAAAAACCATAAGTAAATATGTCCTATACGTTCGTGCTTCGATAACATTTACATTGTTGTTCAAAACTTAGTTATGAAAAATTTTTGCGTTGAACCACTAATATAAATAAGCACATTTCAACGGAAAATTATGGATTTTATAACGTATCATATAATTTGTAAGGTAAAAATGGTAAACGTGAGGAACTTTGACGGCAAGTATGTTTATGGTTTGATAACTTATATATTATACGTAAAACTTGATTTTTAATAAAAAATTATATTGAAAATAGATATAAATGACCATGTCATACAGTATGTTTAAAATTATATAAAGAATTCTATGTTGAAAGCTATAAATAAGAAAAAAACAAAATGATGAGTTTACCATATGCCAACATCTTGTTGCCACAGACAAAAAAAGGTTGTGTTATACAAAATTATTATTTTTTTTATTTAGACATACTATTGTTTATATATTTCAATTAAAAATACAAGATTTAAATGGTAAGTCTAATCAGATGATGAGACCATTTATAATATACAAACTTGTTAATTTGCTACAATTGTAAACTTCGATTTATGTAAACATTGTTTCACTTACTTTCACAGAAACTATATATAAATAAATTTAGTTGATATATATTTTCCATTTTTATAAACCTTGTTTTATTTACGGTATTATAAAAATTATAAAATTAATAGAAATATGAAAGTATGCAAATAGATTTCAAGGGGCCTTTTTATTTAGACTATAAATATAGAATCCTAAAAAATGAAGAAAAGAATGCAAATGAGAAAGTCAACAAATGTAAAATAATCATTATAGATGTTAGTGACATATAAGTATCCACGTGCGTGTCACTATCTAATATGAAGTCATGAATCAACTTTGTTCTAATTTTGGAGTTTTATGGTGCATAGGTGTTGAAAAAAATTATGTAGTAATATAGGAGTTGAATAGTAAATTTTCTAATATTAAAGCCCATAGGTCAATGGTTGGCGTTTTTAGTGGTAAAAGAAGCCACTAATTAATTTTACATCATTTTAACCATACTAAAATTTTACCTAAACATTTAAAAGAGGAACACCAGTTTAATATTTTAATCCTATTGGGTTATATGTTTTTCGATCATTCTTTTTCTTATTACCACTCACTACAAGTTTGTAGCTCAATTTTTGACAAAGGGTCTTCTAAGTGTTTTTTATATTTATTTTCATTCCATCTATTTGTATGGTCTCTTACATATGTGTCATACAATTCGTTTACAATTAAAACATGGAGTTTTATTATTACATTCATGTTTCAACAATAAAAAGTTCACTACAATATGATATTTTATACATTCAATGCGTGGTTGTATGTTTGATGCGGATAAGAAGTCTTTTCCCCTTATTTGATTCATAAATCATTGTTTGCTAAAGTTCACCCTTGTTAAAGCTCCTATTGAAACTCCATCGTTGCAGTGATGGTATAAAATTGAAAAAAACTAATGTTGAAACGTTGTTATAAACTCGCTCAAGGAAGGTAAGTAAAACAAAAGCCAGATGTCATTGAAAACATTCAAAACTTTATATAAAAAATGAAACCATAAAAAGATTAACCTCAAATCCTGATAAAAGGCACGTCTCGTTAAAAATTTAGAAAAGTGTTCGAAAATATTAACATCAATAAAAGCAAAACATACAAATTTGGATTTATAAAATCATATTTATTAGTTTAAGCATAAAATGAAAAATAACTTATGATAAAATCAAAACTTTAAATTAACTTTGACAATATATACATTTGTATCGATAACTTGTACTGTTGCATATGAAAAAACAATTACGTATTCAATCAAATTGTTTGTACCGTATACCAACATATAAAACTTAAATCCAATGAGGGCATTTGACACCATAAAACTATAAAACGCAGAGACGACTAGAATGATATCCATATGTGATTGGAGCAGTAGTGCGATTAAAATCTAGAAGAGACAACATAGGAAAAAACCAACAAAGTTTCTGAGAGTATTGATTGGTGTCGTGTGTGCCTTTAATTTTCTTTTCATTAATAAGAGCACTTATTTTACATATCTTAGTACTCAGTTTTAACACTTAACTATATTCAACATCAAACACATTATTACAAAGTTTAAAAGGTTTTACTAATCTTAATTTTTACAAAATAAGGATGAAATCATGAAATTCATTAAATTTATATAATATACAAAATTTCAACCTTTTTATGTATAAGGTGTTGTATATTATGCTTAGAGTGTTTTTATTTTACTTTTAACCCTAAATTTTTCAATTTTGCAATGTAACCTCACAAAAATTAAGTTTTTACTTTTAATTCAAATTGTATCATTTGCAATTTGACCTTACAATCTTTTTACTTTATAACTTTAACTCAACGCTTTTATCTTACGTAAATATGTATTACGTTTCGTTTTACATTTTACAAGTTAACACGACGCAACATGCATGCGTTTATGTTTCGTTTTACGTGTCGTTCTAATTTTTGTGACTTAACACGATCCAACGTGCATGTATGGTTCAACGTTTTTACGTTTATTTTTACCCGTTTGATAGTTTCATCGCAACATGCGGGCCTAGGTCGACTTAGTTAAACTTTTCTATGTTTTATGTTTCGGTCTACCTTCTCTGTATTAACACACTGCAAATTCAACACTAGTGGTCGGTGACGATGGTATGATCCTATTTGATACCGTTTTACGTTCCCGTCGCAACACAAGGCTTAAATCTACTTAGAGATGTATTTTTATAAAGCGGAATTACGTCATCCACCGCCCAAATACACATGTCTTACTATCTTTGAACCCGGACGTGAAAAGCGGAATTCAATATGCTTTAGTGGGGTGCGGTTGAGACACAACGAAACCGTCACCCACCCGTCACGTTAACCTCCAATTTTCATTTTCCATTTATTATTTTCATCACAGCTTATCACCTCAACTCTCTACAGAAACTTCAGGCTAAAGTTCACCTTCTTCTTCTTCTCATTATTCAAACCCTAAATTCCACCATCTTCAACACCTGTTGAATGCCCCTGCAAATAATATTATCATTATTCCGACTTCTTGTTGCTGTTGCTGTTGTTTTGAGTTTTGACAATCGTTGTAAGAAGACGAAACCTCGTTGTGTTTGGTTTGTGGCGGATGCGTTATTGGAGGTTCAACGATCGATTTCTGTTAGGTTGTGGTTCAATTGACTGATTGATGCCGTCGGAGCCACTGCAAATCGATTTGAAGGAGTTCTTGAAGCCGGCGTCGTCGGAGCCGTTGGAAATTGTGCCGAATCGATGGAGAGATCCGCCTGCAACTCCGTCGTCTCGGTATAACAATCATGGATCTCCGTTGTCGTGTCGGTGGGGTGGTGGTCGTGGTGGTTCTGATTTCTACCGGCCGTTTAGCGGTTAGTTTTTGTGTTTTGTAGAGTTTTTGTGTTTTGGTGAGGGGATTGGGGCTTTGGGAAGTAGAAATTTGTGTGCTTTGAGGTTGAATGAAACGATTAGAACTAAGGTGTTAAGGTTATTTGATAATCTTTCTTTTTCATCTTGTGTATCTGTTTTTTAATTTTTCTAACGGGAGCACAGGCATATAGAATTAGGGATTTGTTCATAGATCTGACTTCTGAGAGGATGATATCATTGACTGGTGTACTTAGATAATTTCACTTGCGATTTTCAGAAGGAAGATGGTGAATGGTCATTTAGGTTGAGATTTGGGGCTAGTGACTGTATAGATCTGAGGTTCTTTACCGATGCTAATTGATTTGGTGGTTTTGTTTTTCTTTTTGCCTTTTTTTCAGGTAATGGTAAGCCAGTTAGTGGTGGCTGGCATATGACATCAGTTGAATCAGGGGCACGAGTCTCTGTTGCATCTGGTATGCCGAGGGACCGGAAAGTAGAAGACTCTAGGGAGACCAGCGCATCGCCACAAAGTAATTTTCATCCTCAAACTGACTTTGTGAACTCTCGGGACCGAATTCGGTTGAACGATCAACATGTTAAGAAGAATTGTGATGGAGTCAGTAGTACAAGTGGCCAGAGACTTGAGAAAGAAACTTCGTTGGGATCTTCGATTGATTGGAAGCCTCTAAAGTGGATTCGCTCTGGGAGTCTATCGTCAAGAGGTTCTGGTTTCAGCCATTCAAGTAGTGGTAAGATCATTGGGGTGGACACTATTGACACCAAGATGGAGGCTCATCAGTGTAATGTCACCTGTCTACAATCGCCTTCTGGGGACACTGTTTCCAGTGGGACGCCAAACACTCCTGATGAGGCCAATTCTCGCAAAAAGCCCCGCCTTGGTTGGGGGGAGGGGCTAGCTAAGTATGAGAAAAAGAAGGTTGACCCTGGTGATACTGTTGATAAGGAGAAGGGATCGAGAAATGCAACGGTTGATGGTGTTGGTAGCTCAGAGTCTCTGCTTCCTAGTCCTTCTAGTTTGCCTGGCAAGAGCCCAAGTCTTACTGGTAACTCAGAAAGTGATTCTCCTACTACGTCTTGCTCGGTTGCTTGCAATTTGTCTCCAGGTAAATTATACACTCTTTTCTTATCTTCACATTCTATCATTTTTACAGTTATCCTGTTGTTATTTAGGTTAATGGTGAATGACCCGTCTGTAATTTCTCATGTTTGCTAAGACTAGTTGTGCATTTCTTCTGAGGAAAAAAAATGGGTGACCAACAAACTGAAAATTAAGTTTCTTTTCTTTACATGGCTAACTAAGTCTTGTTTTTCTTTATTAGCACTATCGCTATTATGCTCTGTTGGAGTGCTACGAACAATGCTTATTCGTATTTGCCATACAATGCTTAAAAACCAGATCAATTGGGTTACAAAATGTATTTAACATGTATAATTGTTTCAGTTTGGCTATCTACAAGATGTATAACAGTTCATTCTTGAATACCTTAATACGATAGAAATTAGAGTTGGAGAATCTGAGTGAAATTTGAAAATTTAGTAACATAAGAAATGTAAGAGATTTTATTAGTATGATAGTAGTTTATTGCTATGAATATAGGAAGTACACTCTAACCAGTTGGTGTAGTAGAGACTCGAAAGTAGATGAGTGTTACTTAGTTTGATTTAGTGGCTCAGTTTTGCTTTTAATAGATATGAACTCTGAGAAGTTAATTTTGTTTATATATTATGTAAGGTTGGATCTTAAATTCCATTTGATACTTTTGCATGGCAGGCCTAGAAGAAAAGACATCTATTACGGCAACTACAATGGATAATGTTGATTCTAGTGCTGCATTGTCTCAAAATCACACACAAGGATTAAAATTTAGTTTGGAAAATTTGGATGTTACTGAAGGCTTAAATTTAGTGTATTACTTGATGCACTGCTGCAGAGCGATGATACTAATGCTCAGGGATCTGGCTTTGCAATGGACAAGTTACAGGTATGGAAAGCAGATATTTCAAGGGTACTTGAAATTACAGAATCTGAAATTGATTCCCTTGAGCATGAGTTGAAATCTGACGGAGATTTGTGCCCTTTTCTGCCTGCTTCCAGTTCTGTCTTAAAACAGTGCAACAATAAGAGTACTGAAATTTTAAGTAACATCTCTTCAGTTGAACCTCCTATGAGGAAAGCTGATGTCATTCTAGAAGAAAGGACTTCTCCTGTCAATTCAGATGCAAGATCTGAGAAAGCTGAATGCTCTCAAAATCATGTTTGCAGGGATGGTAGTCAGGTTCCAAGAGGCAGTAGCTGCATAGTTTCTGTTTGTGGTGATGTAGCTTATGATGGAGAAGATAAGTTATATGATCCTATATATGGTTCAAACAAAGTTATAGCTGATAGAACATCGGATGAGCTTAGTAAGTTATTGCCAACCAGACATTTATGTGCAAGTGTTTTGAGAACTACTGATGATTCAGGAGTTGAGAAAAAGGTTTATATGAGGAAGCGATTTCTAAAATTCAAGGAAAGGGTCACCACTCTTAAGTTTAGGACATTACAGTACTCTTGGAAGGAAAATCGTCGCTTGCTCTCTCTAAGATCTGGTGCAAAGTCACAGAAGAAGTTTGAATCAAGCTCGCGTATGGGATATGCTGATCATCAGAAGCACCGTGCTTCCAATCATTCTCGTTCATCTTCTTCTGGTAAGAAATGGTTAATATACCAACCACACTTTTAGCCATTCATTATAGTTTTTATTGTTTTTTGCATCAGTTTGTATAATTGGATTGCTTGTAGTTGAATGTTATTTGTTTTAATAAAATCAGGTTTTAGCCTTTCAATTGTGTGGAAACATAAAGTTGTATAATCAATCATAAGTAAAGCAAGAATCCTGTGTGGCTGTGTTTTTGCCAAGCTTGTCGCTTTATGATAGAAGTGATTATCATGTTTAACTCTTTTTCTCAAGAACTTAGTTTAGTGTATAAACTTGTTTTTAATTCTAGATTTGTTGACGTTTGTATTTACTCACTTAGTATCGTCACCTACTGTTTCATTTATATTTACTCATATGGTGGATCTCATGTTAAAATTAGTATTTTGGTTTTACTGTTTAGAAGTCCACTTAGATTTCTATCTATTATTTATTTTGAGACGCCTTAACTATTGTTAAATGCTTTTTTATAGTTGCTTGATATTCTTGGTAGATGTAAGTGGATCGCCATGTGATGCACTTTATTATTATTCATATAGACAACATTTTGGTACCTGAACTGATGAACTGGATGCTGTTTGCTGGCTGGGTGTTTCTTATCTATGTTTTGCTTTGTAGGGCTTTCATATCCTTCATATATGTGGTGTATTAATTGAAATCCTTTTTTTTTGTAGGTGGGAGTTTAAGCTTGGTTCCAACTAAAGAAGTAGTTGAATATGCGAGCACGTTGCTTTCAGATTCACGGGTCAAGACTTACAGGAATGTAGTGAAGATGCCGATTTTTATATTAGACAAGAAGCAAAGATTGTGCTCCAGGTTTATTTCCGATAATGGATTAGTGGAGAACCCTATTGATGCGGAGAAGGAAAGGTCCCTTGTTAAATCTTGGACTGTAGAAGACGAAGAAATGTTCTTGGATAAATATGCTTTGTTTGGTAAAAACTTCAGAAAGATTGCATCTTTTTTCCAACACAAGACAGTTGCTGATTGTGTTGAGTTTTATTACAAGAATCACAAATCTGAAGTTTTTCAGAAAACAAAGAAGAAATCACAATTTGCAAAAGGGAAGTCTTGTGGTACTAGTACGTATTTGGTCACATCTGGGAAAAAACTGAATCGAGAGACTGGGGCTACATCTCTTGACATGCTTGGTGTGGCTTCAGAAATGGTTGCTAATGTGAATGGTAGCATCTTAGAGCAGCGGTCAAATGATTTTGCTACTTACTGTAACGAGCAAGAAACGGCTGCAGCTGATGTTTTAGCCGGGATCTGTGGTTCCATATCATCAGAAGCTTTAGGTTCTTGCATAACAAGTTCAGTTGACCACCAGAAATTGGGTGGTTATTCAAATAGACAGTCACTAAATGATGTTGATGAGGAGACTTGTTCAGATGACAGTTGTGGGGAAGAGATAAATTCTTCTATTTGGACAGATGAAGAGAAATCTAGTTTCATAAAAGCACTAAGATCTTATGGTAAAGATTTTTCAATGATCTCACGGTGCATGGGAACTAGATCAAGTAATCAGTGCAAATTGTTTTTTAGCAAGGCTCGTAAATGTCTTGGGTTGGATGTGATTGATCTTGAGTCTGGTAGTGAAGGTACAACGGGTGCCAACCGTGGGGGTGGTAGTGGGAGTGATCAAGATGACCCTTGCATGGTGGACAGCGGTTCAGGTATCTCCCAGGATAAGTCTTCTATGGAATGCAAGATGGATGTCGAAGAATCTGATTCAAGGGAAGAACAGGCTGAATCTGAAAGGAACATAGTAGATGACTGCAGGGTATCTGAGCTTGTGCTGGAGAGACCCGTAACACATGATTGTGGAGCAGAAAACAAGCATGCAGAGAAGGGTTCAAATGGTAATTTGGAAGGAGCCGCTGACAGTGAGGCTGCTAACATGGAAGAACCCCCACAGAACTCTTGCTCTGATTCTGCATCAGGTGCTAAAGTTGAAGAAATCGACACGATTGCCAGGGTGTTGTCTGATAAAGAAGGAACAAGGGAGTTCGAACATGAGTTGCCTGACATAGTGAAAAGATCTAGTTATCGTCCTGCTGAGGATCTCGGTTCTGTTCCCTATAACACGAGAGTTAGTTATGTGGATTTAACCATTGATAATGGAAATAATCTGGACTTAAATGCAGCTTCTGAAAAGTCTTGTCAGGAAACAGCGGCTAAAGGGTTCATGATGTCTAACTTTTTTCCCAAGGACCCTGATAGAAAGACTCTTAGCCGTGATGATGCATCATCCAGACTCACCTTCAGAAAAAGCAGTCAAAGATCATCAAGCATAGATGGTTATCAATTGCATCTTCAACACTCTCCAAGCTGCAATGAACCACAAAGCAAACTTATGTTGGATGAAAGTCTCTTACTGCCAAGAGATGGCTGTATACAAATGGGCACTGATTTGACCTTCAACGCCCAACAACAGAGGCGGAGTTCCTCCGTAGACATTGAAAAGCCAAGTAGGAGTGGTGATCTGAAATTGTTTGGTAAGATTATAACCAATCATTCATTGCCAAAAGCCAATGGTGGTGTTGCTCAAGAGAGTGAAAAAAAACTAGACGCTGAAAAGTCTTTTAACTTGAATTTTGATGAGACGAGGAATAAAGATCATGCTTTTGCGGGGAGAACAGTTTTCAACTGAAAACAAGTTACGGGTTTTGGGATGGGAACAGAATCCAAACCGGACTCTCCTCTTTGCCAACCTCTGCCGTGTTGCTGGCTAAATATCCTTCTGCTTTTAGAAAAACTTCTACGCTCTCAAGTTGGATCAAAATCGGCATCAGCAGCTGCTTTCTTCTTTAGAAAGCGGTAAAGAGCAACTTACTAACTTAAACGTCGTTCTAGTTTTCAGACTAGAAAACTAACTAACAACCTAGGTCCAAGTTCCATGCTTACAGTCAGCCTATTACAGTAGATAAGTTGTTACCCGAGATGCATAGGAAGAAAGGTTTAGAATCTTTGCCTACAGGTGTAGGCATGATGAATGTGATTGGTGGCACTTGTAACGGAGTTTCAGACCCTGTGGCAGCCATTCAACTGCACTATGCCACAACTGAACAATACAAGAACAGCGCAGGTGAGTCTTGGAGAACCAACGTTAGTGATATAGGAAGCAGATGAAGGCAGAAACACACTTTTCTTTTGTCACCTGTGTAATATATGTTTTGTTGTAAGGAGTTGAGCAGTGATAGGTTACGATGGCTCACCGCTGCCGTCTGTTTTGGTTACTTTAGGTTGTTTTGTAATATCTGAAGCAGTTATATTACTTTGTTTTGTTGTATTTGTCAAATGCACAAAATAATTCTGTCAAATTTAGGAAAGCCAGCAGTTCTTATCATATTCTATGTTTTTTTAAACTTTAACTAACTTTATGTGCTTGTTGATGTAAGCAGTGAAAGTGATGAGAGAAGTGTTAATGATTATATACAGTAGTTGTAAGTTTGGTGAGCATTAAGTGGGAAGTGGGGTCACTCTGTTATGTGATGGAGATTGTGATTTATGACAACTGGACTTTAGGAAAAGAGATATTATTAGTCAAAAGTGGTGCTGGTAGTGGGTAGGAATTTTCTATATCAACTTCTTGGCAGCTTCTTACTGCACTTCTTTTTTATTAGAAAATAAAAGTGGGTCTGGATTCATACGTCACTTATAGATATTCTATATCAATAACACGCTATATACCACAGTTTGCTTAATGTAAACGACTATTTGTAGTGTGTATGCAATCTAGATCTTAATTACTTGACTGTGATAAACTTGCAACTTTATAGAAATCACTTGTATGGATCATGTAACATGTTTCTAACTTGTATATTTATCTGGAAATTTTGCGTACTCGGTTGAATATATACATATTTAGGGTAATGTAGCTTCTTCGTTGCACCTATTGCTTAAAAGAAAGAAATGTCTAATCATCTTGAATCAATATAAAAAATATATAGTTACCCTACTATGTGCTATGAGATATGAATTATTAAAAGTTTTTTTATCTTTTTTTTTGAACGGCAAGTGTTGATTAGTTATGTGTCTTTCTATAAGATAGTTTTGAATTTGGGATTTCTAGCAATCAACTTATTTCATTAAGAGGACAAGGGTAACAATCTAGAGCTTGTAATGTTAACGATTGTGAGCTGCACATCCAAGAAGGTGATGCAAAAGGTGCATGCCATTTGTTACATCGCGTATCATCCCTAAAATATAATTCACGAAGACACAAGAATGATGAAGGGTGGACGTGAAGCGTGAACAACTTTTGCTTATGTAGTAGTGTTGATGTTACCTACTTACATTATTACTTTAAACAATATGACTTTGCAACATTGATTACATGAAAGATAATGCCAAATAATATTTGTCTCGGTAAAAATGTAGTTATTGTTGGCAAACATGATGTTTCATCGTCTTTGCCAGAAACATCTTATCGTACTCATGATTCCACCGTTAATATCCATTGAACACTATGTTAAACATATTTCTTTATGATCAAACATCATAAGCCAATGTTAAGTTTACAGTGTTTGCATCAGTGGTGAAGCTTAATCAACTTTGTAAGGGGGGCGGGGGCGAACTCGATATTTATATAAAAATTTACACTACTGGGCAAAAAATTTACACTACTGGGCAAAAAAATTACACTACTGGGCAAAAAATTTACACTATCGGGCTAAAATTTAACACTACGAACGAAAACATAAGGGGGGCGCCCCCCCCCCCCCCCCCCCCACTTAAAAGCTTCGCCCCGCATGATGTTATAATCTTAATAATTTAGACAAACTCTAACAACATACATGCCAATTTTGGTTGAAATTCCCTTTGTCAAAAAAAAGAACCTAATAAAAAAAGATGGGAACTAATCACCTCACAAGGTGTGCATATCAACCTATTTTCACAAGGTATGCACCTCTAGCAAAGTGATCATTTTATGTCCTTTTCAACTAAGTTTTCCTCATTTGATAAAAAATAGCTTACAGCCAAGCCCTCAAATGTTAACATTGATAGCTAATTTATCAAGAGCATAAACATGTAAACAATATTAACCTTTCAAAAGACAAGAACATGTGAACACTAAAATACATGTCCATCATACTGTTGAGAAGGGACATAACGTTTAGAAAAGCGTCTTACGTTGGACTCGAAGCGTACAAGTGTTGCCTTGCTAAGTTGAGGTCATGAAAACAAGTGCCATTATAAGGTTAAAAACATTGTCACATACATCATGGAGGTGGTAAGAGTAAGTTTCTTACAAGAGTCTAACAATATAACGCTTGTAGAAAGACAGAAATGTCAACTATTGTCATTCTACATAATAAGTAGTGTATGTGTGATATCTCTCTACACACATGTATGTGTGCTATCTCTCTACACACGTGTATGTGTGCACGCCTTTTCCTCTATATGAGTTGGACACATTGTATATTTGACCCATGACATATAGCTAATGAAAGATTTTTTTTTTATTTTTTATTTTGAATATGCCACTGATGGTCGAGTCCAAGTCAAATATGTTTAATATCCAAAAGCATCAGGTCGTCCAAATTAATTGCTTGATACAAATACATGACAATGAAAGATACGCGAGTTGAGGTCACACCGAAGAGACGGTTTTTAATGCCACACAAGTGACAAGTGATGCAAGTCCTAGTTGTGTACTTGCGTGTATGCATTAATGGAAAAAAAATTGCATACGCAAGCAAAAGATACATGAGCAACCAACATGTGTGATTTTTCTCTAACACGACTATATAGATAGATAGATATGCTCAGACAGATATCTATTTTCAATTTTCCTATACGTTGAGATATTAAATCTATCTAATCTTCCCATTTATAAAAACAACTTTAGAATTATATAAAAAACCATCCTATAGCTGTCTTATAACTACTTAGCTCCTTACAACAAAACATGTAATACACAAAAAGGTTTTCCATCATCTTTCTAACTTTTAAATCATGAGGTAAACAAGCAGATTGGAATTCCAAAATACAAATGATCAGCAGTCTGAATCAATATTTCAAGATTCATCATTACTAAGCCAAAAAGCTTGGAACCATTCGGTAAAACTGAGAAAACGAAACCTTAAATGTGTCGGGATGTTTTCAGATTCCAACAGGGACAGAATCAGCATTGCTTTGCCCAGCTGGATTCTGCTTCCTTTCTGCTTGAAGTGATCTGCATAGCGATTCAAGCTTTTCTTTTTGATTCTTGGTTTTCTCCAGTTGTTTCTTCATGCGTTCACGCTGTTCCAAGATTACAACCAATAATTTGCAAATGCCACACTTTTATAAAATTCAAAACAACTATAAGCTTTGTTGAGCTGTAAGAACACATAAATGAGAACTGCAATCCAACATTCCCCTTCTTGACAAAAACTTCAATCAATGTTTCTTTGTAACACATTGGGTAATGCAAATCTAAGAATGTGACTGAAATATTTTTATTCAGGAATGCAAATGAACAAAGCAAACAATCACTTTATTGATTTTGGCTTAAAATTTAAACTCACCTCTTCCACGAGTTGTATAAGAGTGATGTCTGACTTTTCAGTCTTGCTCTTCAGAAAAGTATTTTCCTTTTTGAGATCCTTAATCGATTTTGTCATCTATATCCACATAAATAATATTAATTAAGAAATATGAAGTGCAACAATAAGATATTGTAGTTAAGAGTATAATGTGTATACCTTTTCAATTTCTTGCTTAAATGTCTCAAAAACCTCATTACTCTTCACTAATGCATCCTGCAAAAATTAACCTAGTTTTGAGTGCCATAGTTCACTAACAGATCTATCGGCAATGGTGCACTAGACATGACTGAATAAAGTACACCTGGAATTGTTGGAATTTTTCACCGTCAGCAGTTAACTGTAACCGCAAGTTCTTTTCCGTTTCCAACAATTGTGACACCTGCTCTGCATACATTTTCATCTGTGACTGTTCCTTAACTAATTTTTCTTCATGTTGCTGGATCTTCAGATCTGCAATTTGGAGTTCTAGAGTTTTCTGCTTCAACTGATGAGCATGCTGTTGCTCCATCAGAACAATTTGATCTTCCTTTTGTTTCAGTTGGTTTCTTAACCTGAAAAGTATTTTGTAACTTGATACTTAATACCAAGCTAATGGAATAGATAGATAACAAGGAGAAACAATACATTATATAAACAAAAAAAGCTTTCTATACATTGAAACGAGCAACCAAAAGAAAAGACTTACACACTCCTAAAGGCTAAGTCCTAATATGCCATTATGGCATTTTCTTACATATCATCAGAGTTTTGCTACTTCCTTACTTTCAGGAGGATAGTATATGAAGATAAGTGAAGAGGATAAATTCTTTCCAGAGGAATAATATGTTTTTTTTTATTTCAATAACACACACTTCTGCAATATACGAATTATAAGTGCATAAAATATTTCACATGGGATAAGAAATATTCACATGTCATTCTCCTTCAGTTGAGTCAGACTGTCATCCCTTTGCTCCTCTAGCTTATTGGTCACATCCTATCACAGCAAGGAAAAAATTTATTAGATGCAACATGCATAATTGCATACACATGCAATAAAAAGATACTATTATCAAATGAAAAACTACACAAAAATAATTACTTTCCAGAAATGAAGTAGTGCAGTTTATATTTTAACAAAGTATATTATTTTATAGAACTTGCAAATCTTAGTATAGGAAAAGTAAGCACGCTCCCTCCATTTTAAAGATTGTCACAGAAAAATCAAAAGAGGCAATACAGAGGTTACCTCCATGAATTCTGAACAATTTGAAATTTACAAACTGACAAAAACTCTTGTGTACATCAGAAAAAAACTATTATGACAACTTTCTATTTCACAAATACAAGGCTTGACATTGCAAACTCAAGAATGTAGCTAGTTTTTCCATAACAGCGTGAATGCATGTGTAATTGTGTGCGGATAAACTAATTCTAGGATCTCACTCAAGGATTCATGCTGCCATGCTGGTGGAAGTTTGAGCTCCAATGTGTATAATACATGTATTAACACAAACAACATGCAATATGTGGTGTCTCAAGAATGGCTATATATAAACATAATAACACATATAGTGAAACCTTTATTGCTTCCTGAAACTTGTTCGATAGCTCTAGTCTTAAGTTTTGACTTTCTGTTGATACTCTTTTGCACTCATCCTGTCAAACAGCAGAAGACTTGTAAATTAACTCAATACTTTCATCAAGGACATGCTTAAAGAGAACAAAATCAACAACTTTGCCGTTGATCAGAACTGGTAATCAAAAGATTTGAGAGAAAAGAGTGATCAAAATTACAATGCATGATAACATTCTAACATCAAAGGAATTCATCACTTGTTAGAACAAAACATGTAAAACAATTAGGAACAATTGTAAATTGAATTGATCACAAATTACTTCAACTATAGCATGATGTTTGGAATGTTCGTAACTAAACCTATTCTCAATCATACAAATATAAAAGGGTGAACCAATGATAAGCTTATGAAAGAAGAAGCTGGTAGCTAACAATATCAGTCAATAACAATTATGAAATAGATTTATTTATTGGTCATCTCTAGAATGTACTTTGTAATGTTGACATAGATTATTGTTGAAACAAACATGAAGTTAAAACTACTAAATTTTGATAATTATTAGCTCGATGGACACATATAACTAAAACATACCATTAACATCTTGTTTTGACGTTGTAGCTCCCTACACAATGACTCGAGCTTATCTCGCATAGAAATTGCTGAAAAAGAGAGAATAATCACATTAATGTAAAAACGTATAACACACATTCAAACTCAAATGCGGTCCAAGAAAGAAAACACTAACTAATTCATCAAATCACATGTTTTAGTAAAAATAACACACCTGCATCTCTTTCAGAAAGAACTTTCTGATAACTCAGAGTGAACTCTAAGAATTCCTTTTCTGTCTTAAATGTACGCTTGGAACTTTTACGTTTCACTTCAGATGTATCCTGTATGTAATACGAGTAACAGTGTCAGAGCTGTTAAGAGCTTCTGATTCAATTTAGCATACGAAACAAACTTTTCAAGCAAAGTAAGTCTCTAATACCAACCCACCAAAGAATTCAGCGAAAAATAAGCAATCTACATAATTAAAAGTACAAAGTTATTACTAAATACTTTTCTGCTTGTTCCAGAGCTCTCTGATGATATTGTTCCTTGTACATGGGCTGCTTGCATTTCC
The DNA here is from genome assembly GCA_025506515.1 of Flaveria trinervia. Classification (NCBI taxonomy): domain Eukaryota; kingdom Viridiplantae; phylum Streptophyta; class Magnoliopsida; order Asterales; family Asteraceae; genus Flaveria; species Flaveria trinervia. Next base: position 69,788,019 of record CM046458.1, read on the forward strand.
ACTCCTTGCTCGGTTGCTGAAACAAAAATGTAGCTAAAAGTTATGGTGTGCAAAGTACAATCCTTATGCAGTAAATCATATTTCAGGAAGAAGAATATTACATTTTCCTGAATTTTGACATGTTTCTGCAGCAGGCTTGCTTCCATCAATTGAAGTAGCCAACTCTTGTTCTGATTTTCTTACCACATTTTCAGAAACAAAATCAGGTGATCCAACTTCACTCTCATCTTTACAAACCTCTACAGGCGTATTTACCAACTTCTGCATATCACAACTAGCATCTTCAGATAGTTCTACAGGGAACGTTCTTGCTTGTTCAGCACTACCATCATCACCTTCACATGACTGAAAGTCATCCACTACCAAATCAGGCCTCGAATCAACTTCTACCAGTTTCTCCTCTTTATAATCAGCCACTTGATCTTCTTGATCCGGCGTTGGAGATGAAGGAGTTAGAGGTTCAGCCGAGCTATCAACAAATCCGTCAGGCAATGAATCTGCTTCTGGCAGTTGATTTGCTGCAGGGTTCTCCATTCTACCTGCAACTTCAGACAGTTAATCTTAACATACATCATCAACCCATCTTTCAACCTCATACTTTCAACCTCATGATACCATAAAGCAACCATCAGACCGTAACTTTCCTAAATAAATTTCTTAAACAACATCCCATGACAATATGTTCTAGATAAATAGACAGTATCAGATTCACAAACAATACAAACTACACTCACACACACAAACAGATTCTCCATTTTGCCAAACAAAACGCGCCTAAAATTCTCAAAATCACAGGTAACGGAAACAAATCACAATCCTAGGGTTGTCAGCTAAACATAATCCGATAATCTCAGTTAACAACATCTTCACGCAGTTAACAATTCATATAAACATGATCTGAAACCTAATTTGATGATAATCGAGCGAACAATCTGACATAAAAGCGAGGTATGTGCAATCTATATAACAGCGGATATGATAAATCGTTGAAATAATAATAATAGAAGCATAAACCTAATGAATGATATTAGGGTTTACGTACCGAATAAGCCGATAGAGAATGAATAACTGATGAAAAACTCAACAGATTTGCGTAGCGACAAGCGTGTGCTTGTGTGAATGACGTTGAGGAAGACAACCGAGGGTTAATAGGCATCCGACCCGACCCTTTTTCTTATTCGGATTTGCCACTAAATTTTTTTAACCGGATCACCAGCAAACCACCTACTTTCATTACTTTAGTACGAAACTTTTGGCCACTACTAGGATGTCGCATACCCGAAGAGAAGCTCGTATATTAATCTGTCGTTAACAATCCCGAACCTGAGACCATTTTCAAAACGAAACTCGCCTTAGTTAAGAATATCCAATGATCCTGTTTATAACTTTTATTTATTTTTTTTGTTATAAGTGAGACTTAAACATAAAATATCCTCATATATTATTAAAATTTTGAGTTATCTCCATTTAACTAGTTAAACTAAGGATTATTAGTGGATTTGACATTAAAAACCAAGATCAATATATTTTAAGTGAGTCCCGCAACTAATAGGTTTATGAGTTCTAGATTTGTCTAAACACAAATATTGTCTAGAAAACTTATAGTCGCGTTTAAATAACTATAAACATTTTAAATGTGAGTTTGTGCAAAAACATAATATGAGTTATCAAATGACTTTCGCATACGAGTATATGATGTTTCTTCTAAAATAAGTATAAGGATGTAATTCTAAAATAAGTAAAGGTTCTAGTTTCGTAGTGATTATTAAAATTATGAGTAGGCTTAATAAGTATGTGACTATGTGAGTTTGACAGTTTGTTGTTTCCCTAACTCGGACTCGGATTCAATCGGTTGGTTTATTGGGTTGGATCAAAACCGAGCTTGTGTTGGGTAGCAAATGGTGGGCTAGGCTGCTAAGCAAATCACTTATTGGGTTACTGTTTCTTCAGTCTCCTATGTTAATTAATGCATTAATTAAAATAAATACTTTAATATTAACTACACTCTTGTCATCAAATCAGTAATGAGTCTTAGATTAAGTGGTTTAGGATGAGTCATCCCATAACCTTTTAAAATGGAGATCATGAGTTGGAGTCTTACTATGTACAATATACTCCAAGTGGTTGAGGATTTTACCATAATGGGTCTTTGGGTGGTGGGTTTCTCTTGGAATGGTGGACGAGCCGGGTTACCAGCGTTGTCTGTGTTTGCGGACGTGAGTGACCTTTCACCAATGGGTTTACCCGGATGACCGGGCTTAATAATTATTTGTTGGCCGTTACAAAATAAAACTAACCATAGGTTAGCCATATATTTATTCAAGTTAATAGTTGTGAACATGATATCCTTCTATCCTTCCTTTTTTTAAAAAAGCTCTACACATTATCCACCTCATGATATGTATATGTACAATTAAGTTTTTATGAGTCTTAAAGTATTTACAGTGAGTTTTTTATCTTTATTCATATAATTATATTAAAAATTACTATATTTTTTTCTTCTTTTCAATTAAATAATAATTTTTATACCCCCTATTATTATTTTTTTCTCTTTCCTTCACTCACAACCATTTCAAAAAATATTAAAAAATTTATAAGGATTGAATAGTAAACCTTAAATATATCAATCCACAATAACATTTTATCTCTCATTCACTCATAACCACTCAAAACCATTACATATAATATCCAAACAACTCACTTATTTTTAAGGATTCCACTGTTTTTACAAGCCTTATACTCTTATTTATGTTGATTGTTCTAAACCTCTGTGTGTGGACTGTGGAGGTTAGGGTGGGGGTAGACAGGGAGACGTAGAACATAAAAAAGATTTCTTTAAAATGATTAGGGAAATAAATCGTGTTCTTTTAAGTTTTATCCCTAACTTCTCTTATGTGACTCAACTATAAGTCTATAACCTATGCCATGAACTTGGCTGATTTTATTTCTAGTCGTTGTTTCCTAGGCGCAACCCGCGTGGGTTTTGGCGGTGTGCCCACCTTACCAACGTAAACCCTCCACTCCACCTGCAAACGTCTCGTCCAATAATAAAAACGAAATAAAGAGTTTAATACATATAATCATCTCATTAGCTAACCATAATGTAAGCAACAGTCAATTGAGTTATTGATTAAAATATAACTTAATATTTTCAGTAAATTTGAAAAAGCAAACAACGAAACCTCAAATTTGATTTTTTATATATTTTATTTGTTTATCCATCGTTTTACTAATATAATGCACCCTAGCCTTGCATACACATATATTTAATAATAAACTAATACCTAACATAATTTTATCTTTACTTGAGGACCTAGTCACATCAATCATGCCATTAAAATTTCGATACAATACACCCAAAATTTACTGGTTAAAAAACAAATAGTTTATAACTTTTCATATTTAACATCCAAGGGATTTTCCTATGGTTATGGTTGATCAAAGTTTTTCAAATTATTATGAATTTTGAACTTTAAGCTTACAAGTCTTCTGATCATAGATGATCCATCAACTGTTGATTTTGTCTATTTTCAACCTACAAGATATAGGTTAAGTTGGGACGTCTGACACAAAAGAATATGTAACCACACATGATAGTTCAAGAAAAGCCCACATGACATGTCATGTGGGTTGCGTCAACTCGCAGCTACACACTTGGCCTTTCCCTGGACTGCCACATGTAGAATTACATATATTTCTATGTCAGGCGTGCTGACTTAGCTTATATTTTGTAAGTTGAAAATGGACAAGATCAACGGTTAGGATTTGCTGGATCATCCATGACCAAAGGGAGAGAGCGTTGCGTTGATTGTTGTTAGTGTTGTTGATACTTTTATCGATTGTGACCTCCATTTGTTACAGAATTGATAAAAAAATATTAGGGTTCATGTGAGGTAGGTGATGAATAAGATGCAGTGTATATATGCGATGTGAACCAGAGATGGCGTTAATTTGCTAGCGTTGGAATTTTAATGAAGTAAAATAAATTATTTTGGAGCGTCAATATTATGTAGTAGAAGATTTTCTGGGGCCTTTATCGTAGGTGGAGGAACAGAAGAAATGTATGTTGGTAAAAGGTTGTTGTATATTTGTTTAAAGTTGTTGTTGTGCAAGTGTTAATTATGTATCTAGTGAATCTGATATTCTGATATGAATTGACGTGACTGCTTTCTAAAAAAATTCATATCGAAACGTAAATAAAAAGAAGTAATTCGCAACGATATACTCAAAATTTCACAAAAACATTATATATTAAAGTTATATAGAAACATTTTTTGTTTAAAATTTAAAAAACTAAAAATATACTATATTTTGATTGGACTCGTTTAAAAAAATCATATTGAAACGTAAATACAAATAATCATACTAAAGTGGCGGTGCTTTCATTTATCACTAGGAGCATCAGTGATGTCTTCTTGGCACGTATACAACACTGAGTTCTATAAGTATCATTTTATTTAAATAAATGAAAATCATCGCGGCTAGAAGTGATGATAACCCCATTTGTATAGGCTGACAATTTATGACACGAACCTTTTAACACGACACGACAAGAAACTAACAGGTTTCGTGTCTAAAACAGATCAACACGTTAAGACACGATAAAATTCATATAATTAAATAATTATATATATATATTATATATATATATATATATATATATATATATATATATATATATATATATTATATGTTATTCAACAAAACAAAACCCTAAATTGGGTCATCCCTAATTTTTCTACCCACCATCCACACTCCCACCACAACTGCTACCCAAGTCCCAATCCCAACCCCGAACCCAACCTCGATTCCTTCTCCCCAGCCAACAGCCGCTACCCAACCTGCCAACCCAGCCTCTGTTGAGAGTCTCGCGACCACTAGGCTGCAACGACACCACCATCACAAGTCGCGACCACCATAGAGAGTCCATATGCCACCGTCGAGACCAGTCTTCATCGCGAGTCGCGACCACCATCGAGAGTCCACCGGCCACCGTCGAGACCATCCTTCATCGCGAGTTGCGACCACCATCAAGAGTCCACCAGCCACGTCGAGACCGGCTTTCATCGCGAGTCTCGACCACCATCGAGATTCCACCGGCTACCCTCGAGACCAGCCTTCATCAACCATTTAATCTACAAGTGTTCCTAAACAGGTTATTGCCAGCCCTACATTTGTAAAACAATAAAAAAACCAACCCCTTATGTGAAGCCTTAAGATTACCCATAAAACTTAAAACACTATTGAACCACTACAGAAAAACATCCTAATATATAACCCATAAAACTTAAAAAACTATTATACCACACCTAATATAGTTCATAAGATTCTTAAAGTATTATATTATTAGTATACACAAAATGCAACGAAGAAAGTAATAGGTTCTAGAAATCTAGAATATAGAACAAGAAGATTGTGACTTGAGTTGTATGATTGTTGTACTTTTACCCGTCAAAGCAATCAAAATTTCACAGAAGGTGTTTGACGAGTTTAGTGGAATCACTAGAAAGAAGAATCCATTTATCGGTCTCACGAGTTTAGAAGATGCTTCAAACTTTGAGTTACGATGGTTCACAAGTATCCTAATGCTGATTATCTAAACTTTCTAGTTATAATGTCTATCATTAATTCGTTAAAAATCATAAGCAAAACATCTATGAATGTTTTACTTTTTTATATGAGTAAATTACTATTTTAGTAGATATGTTTTGACGAAAATTACGGTTTCAATCCAATATTTATTTATTATACTGACAATCCAATAATTTTAGGCTTTGTTTTAATTTTAGTACATACGATTAACTACTTAAAAATTTATCTGTTAAATAAAAATGAAATAACAATTTTACCACTATCATTAAAAATACAAAATAATTTAATCAAAACAAATAAAAGCCTACTCCACCCTAATCAGCCCCTATATTTCTTTCCCTCCCCCTCTCCCTCTCTCTCCACCTTAAACTCATCCCAACCCTAATCTGCTGTCACATCACCGTCCTCTCCGGCCACCACCACCACCGCCCAACCCTAATCATTTCACATTAACTTAACAAAATTACACTAGTAGAGTTAGTGGTGTGGACTAAAATTTAAACAAACTTTAAAACTATTGGAATGTCAGCGTAATAAATAAATTATTGGATTGAAATCGTAATTTCATCAAACGACATGGACTAAAATAGTAATTTACTCTTTTTATTTTTTAAACTTATTTTAATAGTCTTGGTAGGTTATGTTGATGATTTGTTGCAAAAAACGATGCTAGACGTCGATTAATCGGTGAGGAATTGGAAATCGAGAGTCAACGTTGGCGATTTCATGTAATCGGAGGCAATAATTGGTAATCGGTCAACGTTGGTCAAGATCAGACCTAGACGATCTTAATCGGGCAAAAATCAGTGATTCCGACGAAATTCTGGCGACTTTCAAAAAATCTAACCAACACTTGGAAAATCCAGCAAAAACTTAGAAATTCCGGCCAAATATGTATGTTTATATACAAAACTGAATTTTGTATTAAAATTACATATTAAATTGTATGTATTTATATATAAAACTAAAAATTATATATGAAAATTCCAATCCAATTAATCCCGATTAATCCTAGTCCCTACCTCGCCGCCCGACTAGCGCCTAGCGATGTTACAATATTGGATTATCGGCTAATTATGTTCGACCTCGATACCGATTATTCTAATAGTGTAAGATGCTGTTTGTTTTTTTACCAAAACCTCTTCCCCACCTCTTCATTCGCGCGCATACAAACGCGGGAAGAGTTTGAGTGCGTAGAGTGTTTGTTTTTTGGAAGATGTTTCATTAAAACACGTTTTCTTGAGGTCTGCGTGGAGAAGATGTAGACTTATGACTTCTGAGATCTTCTAACCTCTTCTCACCTCCCATGCCTCCCCCTGCCCCCCCCCCCTCCCCCCCCCGACCTCGCCCGTCGGCCGCCTCCACCTCCCCCGCCTACGCCCGCCTCCCCCCTCCCCCACCTACGCCCGCCTCCCCCCTCCCCCTACTTGCGCTCGCCGACCCCCCCCCCCCCCACCCGCGCTCGCCTCCCTCCTCTCCCCATCTACACCCGTCGGCCCCCTACCCCCACCTCGCCCGTCGGCTGCTTCCCCCCTCCCCTACCTGCATCGGATCGTTTGATGAAGTGGTGATTATGATTTGAGATGTTAATGGGGATTATGATAGTGGTTTGTGTATATATGTTGTATGTACACATGGATGTGTGTGCATGGTACAAGTCCAAGGAAGCAAGTGTTAAAAAATAGGTTTAATTTAATACAGAATATTTTTTACCATTCTGTATATGTTAAAAACAACAGTATTTTTCTTGTAAAATGCAGATATTTGGTTCACCTTTTCTGCTGCAGATGTCTGTAGATGTGATCAGTAGACTGCAGACGTTTTACTGCAGAAAAAACAAACAACACCTAAGAGAATATAACCAATAGAAATGTCCAATGCATTTGTAATCTTATAGAGGTAAGATTTATTATATTCAACATATATGTTTATTATTATTTTTTATTGTATGGCATTGCTTCAGAGAAATTATGTTATATTAATTAGACCAAACTATACGTTTTCTCGCCAAAACAACACCCCAACCCTTTAAACAAGAAACATACAAATAAAAAACATTAACTATCTGACTCAACACTAATTTTACTTTGAACAAGACTTGAATTCATGATTTTAGCCATGCTACCATTTGATCAGATGGTTTTGTGGTAACATATATGTTTATTTACTATGATGTTTTAAAAGCAATTTATATGTCCATGGTTATTCCTTACACTCGTACTTTAAGTTTATAATTTATGTAATTTGTTTTAGCAACTTATCTTGACCATATCTCCCTTCTAGTAACCATATCTTTTCATTCTTCCTACATGTGCTACTTTAACACCAAAAACAACATCAATCTTTGTCAAAATTTACCATCTAATTAATTTAAACATCTAGAATGTCACAACACATACGTAACCTAACACCATCTACAATAATAAATCATTTTGATATATCACTGCTTTCAATATCCTGCAAACACATATCAAGTGATAAATAAATAAATAAATACATTGCAAAAATCTATGGATGGATCAAAGAAGACGGTATCTTTCGCAGACGTTCGAGCTAGCGACGAGATGGTCGGACCACAAGGCTTGGAGCCAATGCGGGAGAGTAGACTAGAATCTCCGACGAAGTCTAACTTCAAGGTGTTTATGTTTGGGTATGGGACGGGTAAGTTTACAAGTAAGATGGAGTTGAGTGACATGAAAGAAGGCAACTCTGGCTGCAGACTACCGATACGGTGTCTGATGGCGGTGAGGATGAGGGTGATGGCCGGAGAAGTGGGAAGAAACGGCACTGGTGGCGATGATTGATGTATTCAGATGCGGTGGTGGATACGAAGACGAGGTCGTTGTGAAAGACTTGCAAGCCTCGTTTCACACACTTAAAAGATTTGACTGAGATTTATAATTACTGATTAGACATTCTACGTGTACATTTTGTTTTGTTAAGTAAACTGTAGTTTATAGACATATAAACTACAATTTACTTAATTTAAACGATCGTTTTTAATACAAGTGATGTATATACTTAGATTGCTTAATCAAAATTCTTTTTATACAAAATAAAAATATAATAGGTTGATCTCAAACATATAATTTATGGTAAGTTTTTCTTACGAACTTGTTTGTCAGTATCTGAATCAACCTTTTAATGGTTCGGATGTTTGAATGATTCAACACTTAATGGTTTAAATTGTTTGTTTCACGAGCAAATGTTTGAATGGTTAAGACGTTTGCCTCTGAATGGTTAAGCAATATACTAATGTTGAATGATTAAGACCTTTTATCTGAATTTGTCAGACATTTGCCTTTAAATAGTAAAACGTTATACTAGCTTTTAATGGTTCAACACTTAATGGTTAAGAACTCTTATTGGTACAGTACTTAATCATTCAAAATTTGCTAAACAACCTCTTCTAGTATTTAATAATAAAGTCTGGTCACTGACTGGAGTCTGTCATCGACGCTTCCTAGCTTCACCGAAGGTTTTTTAGAGGACATATCAGACATTAAAGTTGAGGTAACTTTATAAAATAGTAATTAAGTTTCAAGAATGTTTTGAATATTACATTCATAATTTTTTTTCTCAATCAGATCATTAAAGTTTCACGATTGTTATAATTAGGTCATCCATAAATTACAAAAAGTTTTAAACAAAAATTAAAATATTAAAAATTAACACAATATATAAAAAACTGAATTATTTTAAACAAAATATGAATTATTTAAAAAATTAAAAGAATATGAGTGATCTAATTGAAACACTCGCCAATGAGTCCTACATCAAGGGTTTAGGAGGAGACACCCCATGATTTTTCAAAATGAATGTCATGGGTTGGAGTCTCACTAGATGTAATATGGTCCAAGTGGGCCAAATGTTTTACCACGGTGGGCCTTTGGGTGAATTTCCCTTGGAAGGGTGGGCGACGGGTCATGAGCGTTGTATGTGTTCGCGGGTGTGGGTGACCTTTTGCCAATGGATTTACCCGGGTGACCGAACTTAAAAATTATTCGTTAGCCGTTCAAAAAAAATTGAAACACTCCTAAAACTTTAGTGACATGAGTGAAATAAATATAAATATTAGTGAATTAAATAAAACACTTTTAAAACTTTAATAAACTGATTGGAACAAATAAAATATGAGTGATCTAATTAGAATATTTTTAAAACTTGTTTGCTATTTTACAAAGTTTTCCACTTAAATTTCTTTAACTCATAATGTGATAAAACGAATCTGGTAATTGTTTAAGTCGTACGGACTGGTTAGCTTAGTTGTTCCATTACTTGTTTCATGTTTAATTTCTTGTTTATTTGATTCATGTAAGGTTACATAAAACCTTCGGTGACTTAATTATAATTTTTGAAAGACGGTGATTCATTAAGACCATAAACAAATACAACAACTAGTTAGAAGCTACCCAATTGTACACCCATAAAAACTCCAATAAGACATTAATAAACATAAAAAAGATAACTTCCAAGAAATAAGAAATTAACTATACATGAAATAGATGTTTCTCCAATTGCTCCCTTTCAAGTTCTTAACTTTCAATTTTTATTATCTTATAGGAATCCTCTTGACTTAATCTTTCTAACGAGTCTTGAAATTGAAACTGTCTTGATTGAGAAAACTACATTGTTTTAGTGTTTTTCAAATGCACCAACTACAACATGACCTATTGGACCATTCTTTTTATGAATCATTAGATGTGTGCAATGTTTATGCAAAATGAATAAAGCGCGCGTTGAGAAAGCATAAATTGACGGGATATTCACCATTCACTCACCAACTACCAAACTGCATATGCAATATAACATGCGGTAAAAATGTAATCTGACGTTTCCTAAGCTTCTCCATAAATAGCAAATTAATCGAGTCAGTGATCGATTAGGTTCCTTCTATATAACGCAAGTCACTGTGATTAAGTTAATTTGTTAACATGTAATAAAAAGATTTATTGAATTCGTCTATGTATTCAGGTGATTATGATAGGAATAAAGTTGGTTTCTAATTAACTATCAACAGACTAGTAAAAGTAAATTTGACAAAGCAAAAATTTATAATCTAAACTTTAACATGTTTTTTGAAAATAATTCATTCCGACAATTTAACAAATGATAATTTTAGCTTTCATTTTCATTGTTAACGACAGCTTCACTCACATAACTATTCGTAAATAAGTGTAAATATATGATGTAAATCAATGGTAAACAACTAATATCTTTTGATTTGGAGAATTGTACTTTCCTATAAGCGAAATTGAGTGAAAAACAAATATAAAGTAAGTGTATATACATGATCATTAACATTAAGACTGATATCAACATAAAACTGAAACTAAAAGTGTCATTAGTCACATTAACAGTATATCTCTTTATCGATCGATAACTTGTAGCTAGATTATTAGAATTCAATGCAAAAATACATCATAATTAGATAACCATCTATAATAACAACAAAATAGAAGAGATCTATAATCTATATACTAGTCCAACAAACATTGTCAAAGTCAAGACACCAAAAATGGTCACACTTGTCAACCATAACGAACATAGTAAAAGTCTTATCTACCATTTTCCACCCTTCTAGTAACAATATTAACATTTTATGAATCTTCATCGACCCTAACACCTCATGGGCTTCTTCTTTCTATCTCCCTTTATATATATATACATACTACACATTCATAATCTCTCACAACATTCACAAATCATACAAACACGTTAATTTCTTCAAGAATTCTCATCCAGTACCCATGGAAGATCATATCGAAGACGTTGAAGACACGATTTCCCTCTCCGGCCTTCTATTTGAAGACGATAATACCCTCGGCCCTGATGAAGTTTCTATACCAAACCAAAGCTCATCCTCATCATCATCGTCGAATTCTTCGTTTGAACAAGATTTCCTAGGGTTTTTTAGCGAAGAATGGAGTCGCTATCCGTCTTACAACACTTCACCTGAAAAAATCATTTTTTGTGGGAAGATATTATCATCAAAACCATATGTTTCCCATGTTGGAAACATGGAGACGAGTGGCGAAAAGAGCGTGCTCTTTAGTTCTGATTCTTTTAGGTTCGTCAAAGCTGATTCAAGGCAACGCACTCCAAGATCTAAGTCATTACCAAATTACAAATTGTCGTCGTCATTATCATTATCATCATCATTATCATCATGTAAGTCAAAGTGGCAAGTGTTTATGTTCGGTTTTGGGTCGGGTAAATATCCAACTACAATGGATATGAGTGACATCAAGAGCAGGCAGCTCCGGCGGCAGGGTACCGTGGCGGTTGGTGACCGCAAGGCGGAGAGCGGCGGCCGGAGAAGTGGGAAGAAGAGTTGGTGGCGTTTGGTTGATGTTTTGGGATGTAATAGTGGATATGAAAGAGACACCATGGTGGTCATTTAAGGCTTAATTTGAATGATTAACTACTTAGGTGGTTAATGAACCAATATTCTAGTTTGTAATTAAAATCTTGATTTTGCATAGATATATTCTTGTTTAGGGTTTCAAGTGGTATAATGAGAATAAAAAGATGTAAACTAAAATAGATGAAATTTTTGTATGTAATTGAAAGAAAGTATTCATAGGAAAAAAAACATATAAGTTGCCGGCTTAAATTGACCATCTAAATTATAATGAACTAACTGATTGAGAGAGGTTAACTAATAATTATAGACCATTATTTAAATTAACATTATTGAGCTCGATTGTGTTACATTTGGATTCGATCTGTGGCAATTACTAATAAATTAATTACAAATTATGTTCAAGAAGACATGGTAAGTTGATTCGTTGTTTTATTTAAGAGGTTAAGGGTTAATTATATATACAAAGGTTAATGGTTTAAATACGTAAAGTAAGTATATATTTTATTTAAGAGGTTAACGGTTTATATATATAAAGGTTAATGGTTTAAATATGTAAAGTAAGTATACATGGATAATAATAAGAGTACAGATATACAAAAATGATATAGATATACATACCAAGTTTCTCAAATTCACTTGGTAAAAGCTAAAATCGACGAACAACATCTATTTAATTTTAGTTTTAATAGAATTCGACTTGTGACAAAAGTGAACTAACAACATTGGGACTTGCCTAATAAGAATAACACCTAGGCATAACGCACAAGGCCATCTTCATGAATGACTTACAATTGATTTTCACGAACGTGGGATTGTGGGAAGCTGATTGCAGAAGACCTTCTGATGCAGCGAGGCTAACGATTTATTTTTCTTCGTAGGTCCGTCCATAGGCTTAGCCAGATCTCATCGTATAGCAACAATTGGCAGCCACCATACGGCATGTTTCGTATTCGAGCCATATCTCATCTCTTTTTACCTCGTAGAAGTATTGTAGAAGTTGATCAATACTTAATTTGCTTCCATCATTGTTTCCTTTTATCATGTTATTAGGGATATATTGTTCTTTTTCTAGGATAAGTTTAAGTTTGTTAACACATATAGTTTGTGAAAATGTTGTGGACTTGTGACCTCACCGTCAACTCCACATCCTCACTTCTTCTTCTTTTTTGGCCAAACGGAGAAGCTAGGATAATCTGGGACGACTTCGCATCAAACGAGAGAAAATCAAGGGGAAGGGAAGCCGTTGTGGCGCTGATGTGTCACTCGGGACAAACAAGGAAAAACGGACGACTCCCAATAGCCTTATTACCATTTTCTTTTGAAGCAGTAAAACACAATTTCGCATTTCAATTGTTAAGCAACTACTGGTTTTTTGCTGTTTGCGTTTGTGTTTGTCTACCGTTCATATTTTACTTCTAATTTTAGTGACTTTGTGCTTCGATTCTAAACGAAATATTCTCTCTTTTTTATAATTTAAGAAACATACCGTTCCATACATTACATATTCGGCCAGTCACTGAACAAATATAAAACTAGTTTTCAAGTTAGTATAAAGTATCAATAGTTTTGATCTCAACTCGGGATTCACCTTACTTCAATAGACGACCTAGGCCCTTGGGCCTCTTTGTTAATGTAATGTAACATGTCCCAAAAGACATCCGGATGATAAGTTGTCTTATGTTTAAAAAAATCAAAAGATATAAATAAACTGTTAGTAGGTGAAATAGTGAAGGTGTTTAAAAAAATATAATAATAATATTGAGTAATAGTTTATGATAATGAGTTTGCAGACTTACGTCGGTTCCTATCTATAAAACCAAACACCAAAACAGAGGGATCTTGTTTATGGCGTCTGCGCTTCTAGAATCATATCAACAAACCTCAATCATCCATTGCCTTTTGATTCTTGATCCTGTTTGTTAGCGGTGTATAACGGACTGTGTAAATTTACTGATCACGAGTTCTTTAATTTGTTCACCAAAGAGAACAAGGACACCGACACCATGCCAAATAACACCAATTTCAAACAACTGTCAGTGATCACCGACACCGGAAAAGCTCGTATTATAAAATAAATCAGTACGAAAAAAATAAAACCAAACAGAAAGTATATGTAAAATGTTGAATCATACATGTGAAACGTAAAACATTAAAAAAACAATAATTATGTCGATTTAGGACCGCCCGCACGTTGCGACAGGGCCGTTAAACGTGAAAAAGATAAGTGTACCAACGTTGAAGCATACATATGTTATTAACAATAAGAAAAAGAAAGAAACCAATACTCTAATAGCATGTACAACTCATCAATGCATACTCTAATAGCATGTACAACTCATCAATGCATAATATATAAACTTTAAAACACATAAGAGTTGGTAATTAGTATATATTAAATTTCACTTCTATGTTTTTCATTTCGTTCATAATCATTATTGCGAACATAATCGAGTCCAAATCAAACATAAAAATTGAAAAATATGTCACTGATGTGACTGTTGTAAATAATAAAAGTAAAATTGAGAGTATCACCAACCAAATTAATAGTATAAATTATTACCGGTCAATAGATAATAATATGAATTATTAAAATCTAATTTGTCTTTAGAAAATTACGTATTTATGATCATAATTTTGGTAATAAATCTATCATATTAGCCTTTTGCGATTGATTTACAACATAAACTGCAGTAACAAAAGCACCCATGGCTATGCTACAATTACGATACTCTAGTATAGAACTGGTTTTAAAGGAAGGTAATTTTTATTTGTTAGGATAGTTTCACACGTCCTTAAAAACATAGCTCTAGAAAATAGTTTTTTATTATGTTGGGGTGTTTTCGGGGGTTGGTGTGTACTGCCTTAAAAGTTTTATCGGGGGCGGTTTTGGGGCGTGCATGTAAAGTTTTGATAATGTGAACAAGATCAAGAGTATAAAACTAACAAACAACAAATCTCCACATACAACTACACCAACTCTTACAACACAATCTATTCGCTGTTTATACTAGCAACGATGAGTTGCTAGTTAACAATGATTTCAATATGTGGTTTAGCGAATATGAAAGAACAAGAGACTAAGGTGGATCAGGTGAGAGGTTTCACAACCCTAGAGGAGAATTTGGAGAAGACAACTTCTGAACTTCTGAAGAACTAGAACAACTCGAACAACTCTTATAAAGCCTGCTACAATTCATCAAACAACAACAATCCTCGAACTCATCCAAATCAGCAACATTAGTCCTCGAACTATTTTCAAAGATCAAAACATACCCTAGACTAAAACTACCATAAAACAAATAATAAAAACAAACAAAGCATTAGAATTGAATTTTCAAATACATAATATGCTAGAAATTTAACACCCCCTCCCAATTCAATTCCCAAAGAAATCAAACATACCTAGTTTGTTACACAAATAAGCATGTTGACCAACACTAAGACCTTTTGTAAACAAATCAGCTGGTTGTTCAACAGTATTTATTTTTTTCAATCTTAAAAACACCAGCCATTTCTTTTTCCCGTAAAAAGAACAAATCTATTTCAAAGTGCTTGGTACGCTCATGAAAAACAAGATTAGCCGAGATAAGCATTGCAGCATTATTATCACAATAAATTAAAACAGGAAGAGAATAACTAACCTTTAAGTCTTCTAACAATTTAAGAATCCAAATTACCTCACAACCAACCATATTCATTGCACGATACTCAGCCTCTGCTGAAGACCTTGAAACTGTGCTTTGTTTTTTACTTTTCCAAGAAATCAAACAATTACCCAAAAACACACAATATCCAGTAACACACCTTCGAGTAGACAAACATCTACCCCAATCAGAATCAGAAAAAAGCATTAACCACAAAGTGTTCAGACTTTTCAAACAACAACCCTTTTCCAGGAGCTGACTTAGATACCTTAGAAGTCTTAAAGCAACTTGAAAATGTGAATTTAAAGGTTTACGCATATACTGACTCAAACACTGAACATCATATGAAATATCAGGTCTAGTCAAAGTTAAGTAAATCAATTTTCCTATTAAAATATGATATTTAGTGATATCCTTTAACTCAAAATCACCTCTGGACAAATCAGACAAATCAGACAAAGTAGTATTCTGTTCTAAAGGAATACCAACTGGCTTAGACCCCAGCAAACCAAACTCATCAATTAATTCCAAGCAATACTTGCGTTGAGATAGACATAAACCAGTTTTGGTTCTCAATACTTCTATACCAAAAAAATATTTAAGTTCTCCCAGATCTTTAATATGAAAAATTTGACTTAACTTTTGTTTAACCTTATTCATCTCAACCATACTATTCCCAGTAATAATAATATCATCAACATAAACCAACAAAAACACCACAGAATCACAACTAGACTTAATAAACAAAGAAAAATCATTCTTACTTTGAACAAACCCAATATCAATCAAAGTCGCAGTTAATTTCTCATTCCATTTTCTAGAAGCTTGCTTAAGTCCATAAAGAGACTTAACAAGCTTACAAACCTTACCATTTTTTAAGATCTGAATTGCTTCCATAACCCTCAGGAATAGTCATATACACATCTTCTTCAAGATCACTATAAAGAAACGCATTATTAACATCCATTTGATACACGCTCCGGTTATTTTGAACAAACAAAGCAAGAAGCACACGTATAGTAACAATTTTAACTACAGGAGAAAAAGTCTCATCAAAATCCAGCCCCTCCCGCTGACTATACCCTTTAGCCACCAACCTTGCTTTATACCTCTCAATATCACCAGTAGATTTATATTTAATTTTGTAAATCCATTTACAACCTATAGGCTTCCGATTAGGAGGAAGATCTGTAATAACCCAAGTTTTATTCCTATTTAATGCAGACATTTCTTCATTCATCGCATTCACCCAATTTACATCTTTAGATGCCTCTTTATATGACTTTGGTTCGACACTTTTATCAAGTAAGGACAAAAAACAAAAATTTTCAGAATTTAACTTTGAGTAATTAACATACTTCTCAATTCCATATTTTACCTTACCTTCAACTACAAAGTCAGAAAATTTTCTCGGGAGGGTACTAACACGACCAGACCTTAGAGAACTACCCCTAGGAGTTGCAGATGTGCCCTCAGGGAATTCAGCAGCTGTTGTTTCCTCATTGGAAGGGATGTAAGTGTTAAGCACATCATTACCCTGATTATCCTCCACACGCAACTCAGAATCAATTTCTGACTCACTAACAGGTGCCTTACCAGCCTCAGACACTGGTTTGTCCCTGGTTGCAGCCTGTGGAGTCTGAACACTATTTTCAGAATCAACTGAGTTAGTAGTGCTCGAGTTACTACTTGACTCAGGTTCAAAGAAACAGTTAGGACTACTAGAGTCAGGCTTAGGTCCATAATCAGGAGCATCAACCTGCTTAGAATCACTATCACCTTCCTTGGATTCCTTCCCTTCATCATCGGGCAAAACATTTTTATTAATAGATCCATTGGTTTCAAAAACATCATCAAATAAGTTTGAATGACTGACACCATTTTCAGTGGAAGGTTCGTGAACAAGTTGACTCAAAGAAAAATAACTCTATAAAATTTTACATCTCGAGAAAAAAATACAGTTTTATCATCAAGAGAGTACAATTTATAGCCTTTTTTATCAAAAGAATATCCAATTAAAACACATTTGGATGCCCTACAATCAAACTTATCTTTAGGATTTAAATTCGTAGCAAAACACAAACAACCAAAGGATCTAAGATGCGACAGGGAAGGTTTTCTATTGATTAGCAACTCATATGGACATTTACCATTTAACACAGAAGTAGGAGTCCTGTTAATAAGATAAGTAGCAGTTAGAATACACTCAGTCCACATATTCAAAGGAACTTCACTTTGAAAAAGTAGAGACCTAACAACATTTAAAAAATGCTTATGCTTCCTTTCAACAATACCATTCTGTTGTGGGGTATACACGCATGAAGCCTGATGAAGAGTATAAAACTGACAAACAACAAATCTCCATATACAACTACACCAACTCTTACAACACAATCTATTCGCTGTTTAGACTAGCAACGATGAGTTGCTAGTTAACAATGATTTCAATATGTGGTTTAGCGAATATGAAAGAACAAGAGACTAAGGTGGATCAGGTGAGAGGTTTCATAACCCTAGAGAAGAAATTTGGAGAAGACAACTTCTGAACTTCTGAAGAACTAGAACAACTCGAACAACTCTTATAAAGCCTGCTACAATTCATCAAACAGCAACAATCCTCGAACTCATCCAAATCAGCAACATTAGTCTTCAAACTCTTTACAAAGACCAAAACATACCCTAGACTAAAACTACCATAAAACAAATAATAAAAACAAACAAAGCATTAGAATTGAATTGTCAAATACATAATATGCTAGAAATTTAACAGTGCACCACTCTATAAAATGGTTTGTGCACCGCCCCAAAAATTATGACCAAGTTTTTTAGCCGATTTAAGGTTGAACCGTTTTAACAAATCAAATAAGGGCGCATCAAAAGTTATATTATGTACGAGTGATAGTTTTCTTTTATAATTTGTTTTTGAACAGCAAATTATAATAGTTTTCTAGCGACTCTGTGACGACTATTTTATCATTTTACAACTAGTTGTACAGGTAAATAGATACAAGATAAAAAATGTGTGGCTCTTTTTATATTTTTTAAATAATCAGTTGGCTTTTAAAAACTCTTGCATACCTAAGCTTAACTTCCATACATGCATGCATCCCGTACAAAAGCATGTGATTAATAAGTCTTATTATATCTAAAATACAATTAACATAATATTAAATATATATCTCCCGTTATTATCCTTGTCGGCTGCAGCTAACGCTAGCTAGCTCTTATCAACTTACTTATATTTAATGAAGTCACATAATTAAAATAAAACCCACAATGTCACATGCTCATACTTTATAACCATAAGTTTTAAACACATATCGTATATCTCATGCACCATAAGTGTATATATAGTGTGATTAACTCTAAATATGTTTAAACATATACAAATAATCAAATATACTTTAGTAAACATGAATTTGCATGAAGAGAGTACTGATGAATCCTTTGATACTTTTTCTCTTTCAGATTTCTTATTTACAGTGATCCCTCTTGTTCATCCAACGAAGAACGTGACCATGCGAAGAATTCGTCGTTTTCATCCTTTCGATTCAAGATCTCGGGGTCTCTACGCGCTGATCAAGAAATTGTCATGTACCGTAATTTGAATATTTCTTCGCCGAAAAGGATCAGAAAGCTTTTCCGGCGAAGAATGGTGGTCGTGATGGCGGTGGAAAGGCAGTGAACTTGTTGCCGACGGTGAGGCCACGGCGGAGGAGTGGCTGGAGAAGTGTGAAGTTGATCGGAAAGTTGTTCGGAGCTTGCATTCCGGTGGTTTGAGTTGATGATGTAGGAAAGTGGTAGGTTTGGAGATGATTCAATTTTAAAAGTTATGGGTTGTTGGTTATAATATTAAGAAAATTATGATTTTTATTTTTTTGATTTTTTTATGTAAGGTTTTCATTTTAAAGTTTGTAATTAGTTTGTTGTTGAGTGTATTTTTTTATTAATAAAGTATTCGGTTTATTTTATATCAGAAAAAAGATTATAAATCTTGAACAAAATTTCATTAAGCTTGTTTAGAAAAAATTAACTTTTCATTAGCAAAATTGACTAAAGATGGTCTCAAATTATTAACCATACCTCTATAATATGTATCTTTATGTTTGAAACTTCATATGAAAGGTGATGAAACATTTTAATGAATTTTGAATCTACAAGTCTAATCTTAGTTGAAATTGAGTCAACAAGGCTTAAATTGACTCTTTAAGGGCACAAAAATGGCCAAATAGATGTGTTTGTAGCTACTTAAGAACAACTAGAGTTGAACTGATCGCATGAATGATAAATTTAGTTATTAGATCACTCGATTCTTAACTGTGCTTAAAGAAGCACATAATATGAGGTCAACGGTTATTAGACAATGAATCGCTAGTCCGGTGCTTAATTGGCTAAGGTGAACTTATAAAGTTTTATGTAATAAGGTATAGCTCAAAACTATTCATTTTAAGGATAGATATGATTGATATGCCCTACTTACTATATATTGTGTAAGAAACAACCAATTTGAATTATCTGATATAGCTCAAAACTATTCATCTTAAGGTACACATTTTAGTGTAAATGTTTGAAGTATGTTTAAATTCACATGTTTAATTTGATATATAGCCGGCCCGTTTTCAAACCATATGTGTTAGAAAATGTGTACCAAGAGATTAATAGCATGCAAGCATGGGCGGACATATAAAGAGGGCAGGGTTAGAAACTCTCGTTTCAAAGTGTAATTTTTTTTATCGTTTTATATATCGGGATGCCCCTGAACAAAAATTAAATACCCCTTAAATTTCAAAAGCTGAAGTTAATATAAGATTAAAGCCCAAATAAAATTAAGATTAAATTTACATGGTATTCTTTTAAATTTTTTTAGGTTTTTTACTTTTTATATAGGTTTTTTTTCTTTTGATTTTAAATTTTAGGGTTAATAATATTATGCACATAAGGGGGATGAAATTAGATTTTAGATTAAAGTTTAGTTTCTAGTTTTAGTTGTTAATTGTTATTGTGCTTTTGTTTACGTTTTGTTTGTTATATAAGTAGGGATTTGAAACTTGAAAGATGAATAAGAACGTACCTAATGCTTAGGCACGGGGTCGTCCTCACCCCGATTTTTCTAATGACATATACCCGATAAAATTCCAGCTGACACTCATAAAATTGCAAGACCAACCCTAAAAAGAAGTTTATACGTCTCTTAAGAAAATTTTGAGACCAGCCTATTTATTATCAAATAATCTAATAAAATAAGTAATAAATATCAAATAATTAGTTTGGATAACTAATTCATCACTACAAGAAAAAGAGCTATGACGACTACACCTATGGCGACGACATGTCGATGTCACTATAGGTCACCTATGGTGACGACATGTCGTCGCCATAGGGTCAGCTTGGTTTTGGCTACTGCAGACCTATGGCGAGGACAAGTTGTCGCCTTAGGTCCTATCTATCGCAACGGCAAAAAAATTGTCGCCATAAGTCAATTTGTTATAATTTTCATTTACTTTTTATCATACAAAAAAACTAAAAATTTGTGTGTAGGTGAAAATTTATTTTTTTCTTTATTTTCGTCTAAATAACCTGGAGGGAAATAAGCCCGCCTTTTATGAAACATCTATGGGGTCGTCATAGGTAAAAACATTTTTTTCTTTTTTTCGTCTAAATAATTTGGAGGGAAATAAGCCCGCCGTTTATGAAACATCTATGACGACATGCCGTCGCCATATATTGTTAAAAATTTCAAAATTTTATATAATAATTATAATTATTAATATCATTATTAATAATAATTGATGTACATATCATTATAATTGTTAAAAGTATTATTGCTATTATTACAAGTATTATTGTTATTATTAAAATTATAAGTCATATTTTATTATTTTATAATAATAATAATAATATAAATATTATATTTATTAATTATAATTATAAATAATTGTTTCCAGTTATGATCAAATGTGTTCAGTTATGATAGTTAGTTTAAATTATGTTTTATTCGTTCCCTTCTATTATCCCACTTGGGAGAAAGTTCCAGATACTTTCAAGATAACTTTGTTTAATACTCTTTTATATTATTCTAGTTAATTTCTTTTTTTTGTAGGAATATTTTGATCTAGAGTCTCACCGTGCTTTAGATCATTGGCACGAAATACAACTTGGAATTCATATGGACTGTCAGAGAGCTTTTAGAGACAAAAGATATGATATGATGAAACATTTTTTGGATCAAAGAAGTTATGATGATATAGAGCGGGCTAAGAGTCATCCTCCGGATGGCCAAAGTCTAGAGGAATAGACAAGATAGTTGAGTTGTTCACAAGTGAACAATATAAACGTCTTTTATAGAAAGGCTCCGATAATAGAGCTAAACAGCTTTATCCAAGTTTGCATGGGAGTCGTTCCTATGTCCAGATGCGATATCTTCAAGTAAGAAGTTATTTTTATCCATTTATGTATTATTAGTTTTTTTTTTAATTTACATATTATTATTTTTAATGGTTAAAGGAGCAACAAACAAGGACCCCGAGCCACATTGAGACGTGGAGGAGGGCACATTATAGGGAAGGGTTTGGATGGGTCAACTTGAGGGCAGAAAAAAATTGGGTAAGTTTAAAACTTTATTTGTTATGATTGTTGAATATGTTATTATCATGTATTTATATGTTGCTAGTACTTTAATTAAATTTGGTATGTTAGTTTGTTAATCTAGCAAATTGTTTAATTTAAGGTCAAACACTTGAATACTATTACTTTCATTATTGGTTATTAAAGTTTTGAAATTGTTATTTACTACTTATGTTTGAATAGGATGGTTTTTCCATTTTACAGCAGTTATGCTATCGAACTTTCATAAAAATCTAATAACTTTTTATTTTGTTCTTTAATAATGCAGGAAAAAATTGAAAATCAATATGAACAAATGGAAATAGAGGCGGGCGAGTCACCTGTAAATGAGATGGAATGTTTGGAACGCGCCTTAGGACAAAGACGTGGTCACACGAGAGGTGTTGGACGAAAAATAAGAAACATTTCTCGTTATGAAGCATCAAGCAAGTCGTCATCACATCGGGATGAGAAACTTAATGCACTTAGGTAATAAGTGCGTGAAATGCATGAACATATGAATGAACTTGGAATAAGTAAATCTAATCTTGATAACGATGAAGATAATCAAGACGATGATAATTAAATAGTTAATTTGTATGGTTTGTAAAAATTTAAATGATGTTTGCATTGGTAGTTTTGTTTGTATAACTCAAATCGTATAAACTTTCTTTTAGGTATTTATGATATCAGCTCTCGTTTTAGTATATAAATTGTTTTCATAACCTGGAAAATTATAAAAAAATCAGGTTAATAAAAAAATTAAATATTAAAAACAAAAGGAGTTGGTGTCATCGTCATAGTGTTGGTCAAATTTATTTTATTTTGAATTTTTATTTAAATAATTATAAATAATAAATGACCTATGGTGACGACATGTCGTCGTCATAGCCCAGAAAAAAAATTGTTTATAACTAAAATATAATTCGGGAAATTCTTTGCCGACAACTCTGTGGCGAGGACATGTCGTCGGGATAGACCTTTGTGGTGACTACACCTTTGGCGACGACAATAAAATGGGCTATAGCGACGGAGCTGTAGCGACTGGGGCTATGGCGACGACATGTCGTCGCGATAGGCTATGGCGGCGACGACATGTCGTCGCGATAGGCTATGGCGACGACAACACACCCTATCGCGACGACAAATGTTGTCGCCATAGCCAAGTTTTCTTGTAGTGCATTTATCTTATTAGCTAGTTATTTGATAGATTATTGATTCCGACCCTTGTTTATAATTTGATTATTTTTATAACAGTTTTTATATGATAATAATTATCTATATAAATATATATTGAGTACTAAGTAAAAGTTATATAAAAACTAAAGTTCATTTCAAGAGGGCTCGATACATAAAGCTTTCACTGACGCTTGTTTATTAAATGGTAAAAATATAAGTTTGAGCTTGTTTAAGCCCGATTCAATCTAAGATTTTGACGAGCCAATTCTGAGTAACTCACAACTTCACATGTTTCATTTACACTCATATTGTTGAATGTTATTTATTTCAATTTAATTTTTTTTATTCTTTTAGTGTGATCCGAATTATGTAAAAAAGATTTAATACTATGTGTAAAAAAGATTTAATACTTTGTGATAGAAAACCGACTTTTAAAACTTTTCGACCTTCATGTAAAAAGAATTATGGATATGCTACTAAAGATGAAACCTCATTCTAAACAAATTATTATTAGTAAAAAATTTCATTATTGAATGAATGTATCGAGAGAGAAAATTCACTCTTAAAATAAATGTATAGCAATTTTCTTTTATACCTCTTATATTTTAAACTAGATCCGTCACTATATGCAAGATTTGATTAAATTTAAGGCAAATGATTCTTGGTTACGAGGACCTATTTTCATAAGGTTGAACAGAAAGCATCATTTACAAGCATGCATACTCTTGAATTGACATTAATAGGTTAGAACTTAAAACAATATTAAGCATGAATTGTATTAATGGTG
Source organism: Flaveria trinervia (assembly GCA_025506515.1). Lineage (NCBI taxonomy): Eukaryota > Viridiplantae > Streptophyta > Magnoliopsida > Asterales > Asteraceae > Flaveria > Flaveria trinervia. Next base: position 69,812,191 of record CM046458.1, read on the forward strand.
GATAACGTGTTATGTGTGCAGCTTGAATGTGCGGTATATATGTGTAAGTTTGACAAAATATGAGTCGACAAGACGTGTGCATATCAAATTTCAACGAGTACAATAGTAATATTTTAAAGAGATTAGCGTGGTTGTATTATTTACGTGTTGATTTGATTATTATTATTTAACTAATTAATACGATAATTAAATTAGGGTGAAAATATGAATTCCATCCAAATAAAAAGATTTTTTTTTAACTTAAAAAGACTAAAAAAAATCTTTAGTTTGACATATTTTAAAGTATAATTTTTGAAAGTGAGAGCATTTTGGTAATCATGTTAACCTAGTTTTAGATGATCGTGTCTCAAATATGATGATCAAATCATTATACTATATGATTTATTATTGTGTTTTATGATAGTTACGTTCTAATCATTTCATATTATTTTGTGATTGTTTTATGCATTTAGATAATTTTTTTTATGTTTATATCATTGTGTATTACATATTAAAAATTCAAAAAAATGTTATTTCACTATTTTATATTTCAGAAACCATCATTTTTACAAAACATATGGCAAACAGAAAAACTCAATGACATGCTGAAAAACACAATGAGCAGAAAAGCGTAGCTTTTTTATAACATTATATATATATATATATATTATATATATATATATATTATATATATATATATATATAGACACACACATGCATACCAAAGTTACGAGCGTTAAAAGAACCAAGGAAACTTAAAAAATGTCAATAAAATAATTCATGACTAAATATCACTTCAACAACTTTCCTACTATACAATATGATCTAGATCTCAACTATTAATTAAAAAATTTGATGGTTAATTTTACTTTTTTAAAATTTTAGTTTAAACTAGTATTAAAGCTTCATGTTGTAATGGGATTGTAAAACTATGTTAAATAGCACCAAAGACACACTATATTAGCGACCACCAATCGAAACATAGAACCAAGGACACACTACCGTTAGACGAAACTTAAAACATATAAGAGATAACTAATTCGATCTTGGACCAACGCGTTGCGATGAGACTGTTAAATGGGAAAAAATAAACGTAAAACGTTGAACTACACATGCACACTGCACCGTGTTAACATGCAAAATGTAGACCGAAACGTAAAACAATTTTTTTTAATATAAAAAGTATAGGGACCAAAGTTAAAAATGTAAAAAAAATATTTAGGTTAAATTGTAATAGATGTAAAAATGTCGGGTAAAATGAAAATGTTGGATTGAAAAAAATAAAACAAAAGTTGAATACAACCCTTTAATCATAAGAAATTATAAGAAAGTATATATATAATACCTTTTTAATATAGCTCAATTTGTGACAATATAACTTTTAGATGCTAAATATCATTACCTATAGATGCGGAGGAAAGTTTAAATTATCGAACTATATTGTTATTATTTTTCGCTTTACCATGTTAACGTATAAGTTGTATTACTATTATATATAACTAGGTTAGCTATCATATGAGATTTGTAAAAAAATAAATTAAAATATTAAAGTTATCTTAATCATTTTGGATATGAAAAATGAAATGTAAACAATTAATTTAAAAGAAAAAAAGCTCATATTACAATAATAATAAATCTAATAAAATATGAAATTTGAAAGAAAGATACAATATTAAAACAAAGACTAGTTAGTGTAAAACAAATGTTTATAAAGATCCAAATACTTATACGTAGACAATATTATAAATTTTATTTATGACTTGTATGTCTTCGTGTAAATTGATAAAATCAATTAATACTTTATATATATGTTTGAGATTATGGTTGGAAAGAATATACATGTTATAATTAAAAAAAAATCAAAATTTTTTGAAGTTGTAAAATATATGAAAATGATTTTAAGGTTATATTATAATAAAATTAAAATTAAATATCAAGATTTTCATAATTATGTTGAAGACTTATGTCAAAGTCTACATGCCGTCGTCTAACTGTACAATCTAGTTAGACGTCATTTAAACCAAAGTAATTTTTTTATTTTATGTTATAAATTGTAAATTACAGATATCTCATTTCTAATTATACTATTACTACTGGCGTAAATAAAAGTCTTGAAAGTATCCTTGTTTCATGCAATCCCTGATATTACGAAAACAAAATATCCAAAATCAGAAAACTTGTACTAGTATTTAATTATATTTTGTTTTGTTCTTCCTTTTTCATAAAATAAGGCAATTATTAGGGGTGTATTTTAATAATTTTGAATAATGAAAACATATCATTGGACATATGCTTGAATAGAAGGATGTAACATCGATCATTGTCATATCGATTCCCATGAATTACGAGAGAATTTGACCCACAACAATAATCCAAAAGGAACTACTGCAGCAGCCATAGTGGGTCCGAACACAACATATACGTACAACTGGCCTAACAAGTAACAATATTGTTATGTCATACGTGACATCTATTTAATGTTTTGTTCTAGAAAACCAGCCTCCTTTCCTACACGTATTTATTGTAATTTTGTTATATTATTATTATTATTATTATTATTATTATTATTATTATTATATATCTGATTTCGAATTTTAGATAGTTTTGGATTGTTGATTACGACTTTATTATTGGTAGATAGATGATTCTAGAGGTGTTTTAATAGACTGGTCATGTACTCATGTGAGTACGGTTTAAATTGTTTTTTTTCTTTAAAACGTGTGACAAATGGTTCTAGAATTGAGATAGTTGTTTTTTCTTCATTTACTTTGAGTTTTTAAGGAAAACGATCAATTTCCTTTTAAGCCAAAAGGAGTTAAAGGATTGTCATTGTACTGTATAGAGATTTGTATTGACCTCGTATTGAATTTCTAAAATGTTAACATGTTTTGAAAGTGTTCACATCATCTGAATTTTAAAATTATAAAATTACATATCTCTTTAATTAAATAAATGTTCTCAAATATAATCATGTCAAGTTTAGGAAAATTTTAAGATTAAATACAAAGTTTTATCACTTTATTCCACTTTAGATAAAGTTAAGTTTTAAATATACCAACTTGACATTTTTGAGATCGAAATGGATCTAAATCAATATAATTAAACTTTGTAATCTCTATAAGACTATAATTAATATAAACTTACATTTTAAGATAATCGTATGAAAAAATCATATAAAAATTATATACGAAAAAAATAACGACTTTAGGTACACGATTGGATAATAACATTAATGAAATCCTACTTATAAACTCTTAAAAGTTTGTCAAATACAAAATTCAATCAAACTCATCAAGACTTTCTTTTTTAAAGATGGCTTTATTTAATTGTCTTCACCCTCTAGAAGTATAGCCTATCAAATTGCACCCTTTGTAGCCCTTTGAATACATTTATTTAGTGATGTTCATTTGTCTCATTACACACCAAAACTAGTTATATACCAAACATCCATTGTTTCAAAATAATGCAAAATACTTTCATCTTTTGTTATCAAGATTTCACCATCAACATTCTTCAAGTTCTTGCACATGGAAGAAGATCGATACATTCAAATCCATCAAACACAAGACTCGAGTCACGAAGATGAAGTGATCGACACGCTTTCCCTCTCTGATCTTATGATATAGGACAACAATGGCGATCCACACGACTTCTATCAAATAAACAACCAAAACCTTAATGACTTTGATGATGATCAATTTGAGTTCTCTAGTGAGCTTTTGAAGACCTCAATGAACAATAGTGTTGTCTTTTGTGGTAAGATCATTCCTTACAAAGAATCTATTGCTTCTCCAATCACTCACAAGATCAAAGGTGAAAATCGACATAAATCCCACAAGTTCCTTAGGTTTTTCAAGAGATCAAGTAAACATAAGTCACATACCTATTCGGATAAACTTGATTTGAGGTATGAGGTACCCATTAAGCGCGTATCCATCTTGGCTTCTGCTACGAAGCCAAGATGGTACTTGTTTATGTTTGGATTTGGATCAAATAGTTTTTCGGCACAAATGCACATTGGAGACTTGAAGAAAAGACAAACATCCATAGGGACTAAAGATAGGAGAGATGACAACAAAAGTGGATTGGGGTCTTGGAGACTCCTAAGGTTCTTAGGTTGTGGCGGCAGCGGTGGCGGCAGCCGTGGTGGTGGTGGTGGTGACAACCATCATCGGAAGATCATCAAGAAAATAGAATGAGTTAGTTAGGTGAACAAGTTGGTGTGTAGTTTGTCATCTTACGGTTAAAGTTATTCAGTCGACACATCATGTGTTGATTAGAGAATGTTTTGTTTATATTTTTACAATGTAATAATATTTTAAACTACGGGATGCTTACCATCATGTTAATACATCTAAGTTAAGTAATCAAATCATGAGATTATTTAAGTTTCTTCTTTGTTTTTTCCCTAATAAAAATATCCCAAATGCCAATGGTTTTGCTAATGTCGGCAATTCAAAATGTTAACTTTTTAAGGTAGAGTACAAAAATTTTCTTTAGATGTATACATTTGACCTTTCTCATAAAGTATTTATAGGTTAACCAGCGGTTGTAATTTAACGATTTTGATAAAAACATAAACCAAAGTACATAACATATGACGTAATGTGTGTTACGAGCATGACACATTGAACAATATGATCGATTGTCTTCTAGTACGTTATTGATTAGCACATAGCTTAATTTAGGTATTTATAATATGTAAGGGTGGAAAGGGCATTCATATATTGGCGTATCGGTGTAACACAGAAAACCGCCACATGTGGCGAGATATAAAAATTGGGTTCATGTATTCGTGGATATGAAACCGATGTGCATTCCGTTAGCTATTTCGAATTTAATTCAAACAACTAATCGATCATGGCTTTTCATGTGTTTATTATGTTTTTTCATATTTTTTAATACTATATTTAATTTAAGGTCAATTTTGATTCTTTTTAAATAACTTGTGCTCATTAATTTAAGAATGTTTTAAATATTTAGTCTTGTTTTTGTTTTTTTCTGAAAATGGTCTTATAAATTCAACTAAAATGAAGTTGTTTTAAAAAAATATATTCCGTAAGAGGTTTTGACTATCGTTTTAGACTTCAATATGGTTTTGTGAAACACGTTGCAAGTCTATAACAAACTTATACATTTCAAATTTAGATGACGAATAGTTATATATAATATTTTAAACAAAAATTTTGTTATTTATGTCTTCTTTTATCGATGAAAATTATGTTTTTTTTTTAAATTTATGTTAATGCTTTAGATGTTTTTAGATATATAATTGTTTTATATAAAAATCCTAGAGATTCATGTAGGTTAAAGAAAAGTTTCACAACTCTTAAGGGTAGTTGAGTGTGGTAGAATCTATAGTTTAAATGATGTACCAATTAACTTTTTTATTAGAGGGTGTTGAGGGTTGAGAAAAAAAGTCCTCCCCACTTTAATTATTACAAGTCAGGTTACGATTATTAGGCTTACGAATTGAAACTTATAAATTCGAGACTACCTGTTATGTTAAAGTCATCAATGTTATTTCATACATATATACATTTTGACATAACTTATTAACAACGGGTCCTTTCTTTTAATCTTTTATGGTTAACATAAAACCTAACTATTTTCATATACGATGTGTCATGTCATATGTTGTGTTAGGAATGAACCTTTTTATTCTCCATTCCATTTATAAAATTTTGTTGGTTAATTATTTTTTCTAACGGAAAACTCACACCGATCACGTTTTTAATTATATCATGTTAGTAAATATTTTTTATCTTTCTATCAAATTTTAGTCGCATGTACAATAATTAAATGATTACAATAATATGGTAGGTACCCCGAATACCAATTAACTGAATTATATATTTTTAATAATTTTCATGTTTGATTGGTTGGTTGGTTATCCTCAAAACCTGAATACCGATTAACTTGAGCCGAGTATATCCAAAAGCCACATACAAATGACATAATCCTTATTTAATTTGGTCCTTAGGTTCATTCCTGATGTCTAAAACCCGAGCAACCCGATCCTAATAACCTGAAACCCCATTACAGAACCTTAATGACACCCCTAACACAAACAAGTTTTTTCTTAATAAAAAATATGTTAGGTTGTGTTTGAAGTTGTTGGATACGTAGAAGTAGAGCAAAGTGGAGAGCATGTAAAGTTGTGGGAAACATCACTCTTGGACTCTTGGTGTTGACCTTACCCACAGGCAGCCTGCAGCCTTCTGTAAATGCATCCACAAATGTATTCTACAAAAATGAATCATTAAAAAGTTTTGATGTCAATTCATATTCAATCACACCAGTAACAAAGCTTTAACTAATACATAAGAGGATCAAAAGTCATATGACTCATAATTTCTTTTTTCATATTGCTATATCAATGATGACTGGACTTAATATATACGTATAAAAATTTCGGATGAAATACATATAAATTTTCACTTTTTAATGAAAAAACAATGGAGGCTAGGCCCGACCCCACCTTAAAAGCTCTGGCATGTATCATACTACATGTTCTTGCTTTTAAGTATTTAAGTGTTCGGTTTAAAGGTTTAGAATAAAAAAATTACATATAAATGACTATTCATTCCATTTCAACACTTATATAAACAAGGCCAATGATATGCGTAGACCAGACCTGTTATATGACGTCTTTTGCCAACAATAACCGTATGGGTAATTACGACCATGTAAGGTACGACCCATGACAACCAATACGGCAATACACACCAATAATCTATAATCTATAACCTATAATAAAAAAATATTTTCTTAAAACACGTGTCATCTTTCTAGTATATCAAATGACACGTGTCATCATTTTAATATATAAAAAAATCATTTTCCCGCTCATCTCTCATAATTAATACGAAATTATAAAAAACTATTAATTTGACTTTTCTTTTTAGCTAAAATATACTAAAACAAATATAATTATATTTGTTTTTTTATCTTTCTCATATTAAATAATAATTATTGTAAATAAGTAAACTAAACTATTAAACATCTAAAATATAAATGTAATTATTTTAATAATTTATTAATGCATATTAATATAGAGTTATAATTTCAAATTCATTATGTGTTATAATTTTTAAATATTTATTAAATTTTTTTTCACCAGTAAATAATAACATCTAAAAAATAAAATATTTAAAAAACCCACATAATACATAAAATTTAACCTAATGACACCATTAAAGAACATTAATTGTTACATACCCATAAAACATGTATTTAACAATACGGCCCGTATTAAAAGCGTTAAAGATAATATATGTTTTAAAAATACAAAGCAAAAACTTAGTTATTCTCTCGTTGATACGAACCCGTCTTCTTCAACCTCTGTCCGTTACCCAAAAACCTTCTCTGTTCAAACAAAACATTCGCAAGATCCATCACCATAAATCTCTCCCTGTTATTACTCATTATTTTGTCTAATTCAACACAACAATCGCTACTTTATTCCCTTAATTTCATCCCCACTTGCAGGTATTTCACTTTTAACTTCATATCAATGCATGTTTTCTCCTTCATTTATCCATTCTCATCACCAATTTTCACCAAAATCCATGTGGGTATCGTGATTCTTGCATCAATCTCTCCAATGAAAGTGTTTCTTTCTAAATTGATCATCTTTTTTGTTAGTATCAAGATTTAAGATACTGATTATTGTTTTGTTCTTCCCAAATATGTTTTGAAATGTATTGTGAATGATTGCGTTTTGCAATGTTTCTTGATTTTTATGAAATCAAATTCATCACATATTCGTATGTAAAGCATGTGTGTAAAGTTTTATGTTTATAACTGTTTGATTAAGATGTAATGTTTATAACTGTTTGATTGAGATGATTTTTTATGTTGGTTATCTGTTGTTTGTTGTTTGAAGGTGATTTGATGAGCAAATGGGGAAGAAAGGTAGTTGGTTATCTGCAGTAACAAAGGCTTTAAGTCATTCTGATTCCAATAAGAAAGAAAAGGTTTGTTTCTCTTTGATTTGATCTTCTTTTTCAAGTTCTTTTCTTTGTGCACAAGTTGTTTGATGAAACGCCAATGTGAGTTTTATGTTACAGAAATCGCGTAAAAGCAGTTCTAAGAAGTATTGGTGTGGGAGGCAAAGGAGTGTGGATGAAGATTTCTCACAAACAGAAGAGGCTTTAGGGAACAATGTCACTCTTTTTACTTCTAACACAGACACGAGTATCGTTAAAACTGAGGATGAACATAGCAAACATGCGTATTCAGTGGCCTATGCCACTGCAGTGGCGACAGAAGCAGCGGTTGCAGCCGCTCATGCTGCTGCTGAGGTGGTTCGTCTGACCTCCAGCGCGCGTTCATTGGGTAAAACCACAGAAGAAATGGCTGCAATCAAGATTCAGACAGTTTATCGTGGGCATCTGGTAAATGAGTCTCTCAAGAACTTCTGATGTCCATTTTAACAGGACGAATACTTGTACAACAGTCTTTTGATCTTTGTGGTTTTATGGTTTTCAGGCAAGGAGGGCGCTGCGTGCTTTGAGAGGGCTCACGCGGTTGAAATCATTGGTTCAAGGTCAATCCGTCAAACGCCAAGCAACCACGACTTTGAAATGTATGCAAACATTGGCTCGTGTGCAGTCTCAGGTTCGTTCAAGGCGTGTTCGTATGTCTCAGGAGAACAAAGTTGTGCAGCATCTCCTTCTGAAGCATGAGAAAGAGCTCAACAGCATTAGATCTTCTGTAAGTGCTAAACATATATCAAGATTCAAAAGATATCTTTTTTCTCCATTTATTTCACATATTTTCACGTTTTGAGAATCAAAGATTGGTATATACAGTTGGGGAATACATGGGATGACAGTAGAAAATCTAAAGAAGAAACAGAAGCGAGTTTACAAAGGAAACAAGAGGCGGTTATACGTAGAGAACGAGCATTGGCTTATGCACTTAATCATCAGGCATGTTTAAGTATCATAACTTGCATTTTGTTTTTGATATGATGAAACTTTGATCTCATTTCGTTTTATGTTTAAACAGCAAATGTCGAACAACTCTACAAAGTCTCCAAACCCAACGTTTCTCGACTCAAACAACCCTCATTGGGGATGGAGTTGGCTGGAGCGCTGGATGGCGAGCAGACCCTGGGACGCTCAAACCACACCCGACAAAGAGCCATCAACGGCTAGCCACCAGTCACCCTCAACACCACCCACGAGGGCTCGGTCATCTAGCTCAAGGGTCCGGCCCGAAAGCCAAAAGGGTAGTGTGGATGAAGACTCCAGAAGCTTCTACAGCGTGCAGTCTGACCGCACCAGGCGGCATAGCCTAACTAGTTCAGTGTGTGATTACAAGAGCCTAGAGTCATCATCTCCTGTGGTTCCTAATTACATGACTCCAACGGAGTCCGCTAAGGCTAGGTCGCGAATGGCTAGTCCTGTCCATTGTCCAAGCCCATTAGGGTCAGGAAGGAAAGGCGGTTCGGAAAAGGGTTCAGTCACTGGATCAGCCAAGAAGCAGCTTTCGTTCTCGGGCTCACCGGCTCGTGCAACAACCAGGCTCACCAGCCATTGATCATGGGTTCAAAACTTTTAAGTTTGTAAGAAGTTGTTTGTGTTTTTGTGTTTTGAGTGATTGTTTACTTTGTTTTCAGCCACTTTATGATTTGTTAGTTATTATGTGATATACTAATATGTATTGTGGGTTTTGGTATTTATCATGTACAAGTGTTTGATGCATGAGTTTGCAACATATTATGTATTGTTTGATTTTTGTTGCAAGTGTGTTGTACAGTACAAGCAAGTGATGCAGGAGAAACTTGGGTTGAAAGGTAAAATGATTGGATGTCAGCAAGCACAGAAGTAGTACCTTGCTTTGTCGGGGGAACAAAACAGTAATAATACTTTTTTTATGTAGAAAAAACTACAACTTTTTTATATAATTTTTTCGAAATTATGCATTGAATGTTTACACATGTATGTCCTACGCATGTTAACACCATGTTATGAGTATTTCATGATAAAAGATTTTTCGACAACATTAAAAACAATAAACTGAAGATCTATAATCGTTCAACCCAATGAATTCATAGAGTGATTAATTCACACACTCCTTAAATTAGTAATTGAAATACGTATCTTTCAAGAAGACACTCTTAGGAACTTGCTATATGATCAAACGAATGGTATCACTATAACATTCTACAATATCTACTTGTGGACATTTATTGAATTCTCTTTATAAAGGGTTGGTGATTTTGTTTGAGGGTTTGAAATTATTGAACTCAACACTACACGTATATTTATGTATGTCAAATAATCAACATGGATACACTTAAAACCATTAGTGGCTCGAACCTCAATAAACCCGAGAACATGACACAAACTCGAAAACCATGGGCATATGAAAACTAAACTCAACCTGTAGTTTAGTGGGTTGGCATTGACACAACTTGTTTAACACGAAAATTGATTTTTTTTACATAAAATTTTCAATACATATTACATGAGCTCACTCTAACTTGGTTTTCCAAACAGTTCGTGTAGGTATCAGCTCCAAATCAAAATCTGTTTAAGTTAATAACCGGTTGGGTGTAGTCTAGGTTGTTGTCCAGTTTTTGATAAGTTTTTTTGACTATTTTTTCGGGTTTACTTTTAGCTGATCGTTTCGGTTCCGGTTTCGAACGGGTATAACTACATAGGAATATAAACTGGTTACCAAACCTACGGTTTACATCGCTCCCAAACCAGTGCATCTAGGTACCGGTTACAACCCGGTTCACTTGAACTGTTTTTTTCCCACCTCTACTTGAAACAGGCCAAACTATCCATAAAAAATGGGCCGAAGCCCTAATGTTTCTTTAGTTGTTGGGCCTTCAAAGGCCCAAAACAAAAATCGCAAAGGATGCCCTCTTATTTCTTAAGTTCTTTTCATCGTTTATTGTCTGCAAGTAGAATCTTCAAGTAACAATCTTTGATGCAATCATCGTCTTCTACATCCCAATTGGTTACAAGCTAATGGTAAGTTTACTTGCATCACACCTTTTATGTAGTTCAATTTCTCTGATTTGTGGTATTTTCCTTTTGAATTTCTCCATTTTTGATTCTACCCTTTTTCATGCGATTTGCCCTAAAGATTATGAATCTTTCATTGATTCGAATTGAATTTGACGTTGAATGAATTTAAAGAAGTTCGATTCGACTAATTAACCTTAGATATCTTGGGAAGCGCTTTGAGTTATTCTAATAGCTGTTTGTTAGCAAGATTCATTAGGGTTTAACACTTTAACATGAAAATGAGAAATGAAACTAATTGAGCTTAATAAGTAGAATATTGATTAGCTGATGTTAAAATCATTGATTTGGGTATATCAAAAGCATGATTGGAGAGATTTAAGTTGGTAGCTTTGTGCTTATGTATATTTGAACTCCATTATATTAGCTTGTTCAGCTGATAAACTTATGTTCTATACAAATCATGTGTGGAGCTTTTATTACCGAAAAAAACAAACAAGTGTAACTGGTGTAATCAGTTAATCACACTCACTGTAGAGCCTTTAGTAGGGTTTTGGAAACCTTTTCGAAAAGGGGCTTTATGTCGACTAATGAGACTTAACTGTGTGTGTCAGGCTACCCCTTTTATTGCTGGGCTTGCAATAGCAGCTACAGCCATGGCTGGTAGATATGGAATACAGGCTTGGCAGTCGTTCAAGACTAGACCCCGAGGCCCAGATCACGCAGGTTCTATGAAGGCGGATTCCAGCAAACAATGACAAAACGAGAAGCTGCGTTGATCCTTGGTGTTAGGTAAACCAACTTCCCCTTGACAAATACCATATAAAACATAGTTAGCATACTTATAAAGTTTTCTTTATGTTGGAGCTTTTGTATAAGGGATAACTTTGTAAAATAGTAATCAAGTTTTAAGATTATTCTAATTAGGTCACTCATATATTTATCTGTCTCAATCAGGTCACTCATAAATTTTTTGGTCTCAATTAAGTCATTTATAATATTTTTTGTCCTAGTCGGCCGGTCAGGTCACTAATGTTTCAGAATTGTTCTAATTAAATCACTCATAAATTGTAAAAATATTTTAAAAACAATTGAAATATAGAAGATATTAACAATATTTATAAAGAATCGAAACATTTAAAAAAATTGGGAATTATTAAAAATTTTGAAAAAAAATGAGTGAGCTGATAAGAACACTCCTAGAACTTTAGTGATCCGATTGGAAAAAATAACAATATCGATGACCTGATTAGGACAAATAAAAATATAAGTGATCTAATTGGAACACATTTAAAACTTGCTTACTATTCTACAAAGTTTTCCCTTTGTATAATCTTGTAAGATTATGGTAGATATGATCAGTAAAACTGCTGAACTTAGAAAGTACCAATCACTTGCACCCTCTAGATTTGTTTATAACGACTTTACCAAAGAGGGTATTCTAGATTTATTTCCCTTCAAGAATATCATCTATGATATATTTGCATACTCGTAAAGACTCTTGGTCGTATAATCTTGTAAGATTAAGATATGAATGGCGAAAACTGCTGAAAAAAGATCAGGAGCACAATGTACAATTTATTAGATTTGTTTATTATGTTGTTATTGTAAGGGTATCATAGAGATTTGTCATATTGGTTGTTTGACAGAGAGAGTGTGGCGGCAGATAAGGTGAGGGAAGCACATAGAAGAGTAATGGTTGCAAACCATCCGGATGCTGGAGGCAGCCATTACTTAGCTTCAAAGATCAATGAAGCCAAAGATGTAATGCTTGGAAAGACTAAGAACAGTGGATCCGCATTTTGATTCGGGTGGGACCCATCTAAAACGCCGGGTGACTTGGTCGATTTCTTATGACAAACTATTGATGTGGTGATTATACAGAACACCTAGTCTGAGTGGTGTTAACTGTTAACTACAGAAATCTGTATCCATTGTTCTTTTGTTATTCTTTAAGCCTCATAATGTCGTTTGAATGATCATTAGTTAACGCGTACAATGGACTAAATTCGAGGACTAACGACGCTTAATGGCTGTTGACTGATTTGTCTACACTACCAGTTTGACTTTCATTTCTATGGTCAAACAGGTTTTCATGTTTATAATTTTTCTTGAAAGTTGTTGATTTCTGTTATGAACAAGACATACAAAATAATCTTACAGCCCTTTGTACTCTACAACAAAAAGGATCTGCTAAGAGAATTTGTTGAATCATATTTTCATTGATGGTAATGAATCCAATTCAAATGATGAAGTGTTCTTTCTTATAACTTGTTAAGTATGTGAGATCACCGTTATAACGTTTCGTTAATATGATAATGATGAATTGATTATAGCTTTTATAACCTCTTTTCTTTTTTTGCTCCATTAGACTTTGTTCATCACAAAAAACATTAACTTGTCTGATAATTTATACTATATATAAAATATATGAGAATGATGTTTTAAAATACCATTAAATTAAAAACACCCACTTTACTTAATGGATAAGATACAATTATTTTTAAGAGTAAAATAGTATTTTTAGCATTATTACAAATTATCCCTTATAATTAGTTACATAATAATTTTATTATTATTATAAATTACATAAAATTTTACATTATCTACTCATAAACAAAAAAAACTTAATTTGTTTTAAGATCTATTTTATATCAATTTATCATGTTTAAAAACTTATTAATACTACAACCGTAAATGTGTATTTTTAAAAGTTTTGATGTAGTTTTTTTGCTGAACCGATATGTATATTGTATGGTACAATAAGTTAATACATAAGTATACAACTTGTCATGCAAAATCCAATTATTTGGTATTTTAAATTTTAGCTTAGAAAAATATAATAAATTTTTGTAAAACTGCTATAAGATTAACACCCTTCTAGTCATATTAAGTAGATTTCATTTCTTTTCAATGATCATGGTGATTTGTTATATTGCAATTGAACTTGTTAAATTTTTTTTTTTGCATTTGACTTTACAATTTGTGTAACTAAATTATCAGTTTTGTAATTGGCCTTACTTGGTGTTGTATTTTGCTTTATGGTCTTATGATCCAATTTTTTTCATTTGATATTTTTGATTTTGGCCTTTACCCCATCTAAAGAAAAATATGATGTGGTCGTTAACATTCAAGTGGATTGAAATGGATGTTTAGTATAAAATATTGAGCCTATTATGACTTCTCATTACTTAATCTCCTTAGTTAATGGGTTTGGTAAGGTTTCTTGTAATGATTTTCATAATTAACAATAAATAAAGATTCTTTCAAAGATATAAAATGCCCGAATATATCGTGACTTAAATTATAGACATCATGTAAGATCGATTCTTGTCTATTCTATCAGATCAAATAGAATTAATTATATAAACTAGAATAAATTAGGTTCATATGATACACTCATCTTATTAAATATTTGCTAGAAAAGGACAGTAATAATTTAATTTTCTTATACATTTCTATAAAGGGATCCAAAGTCAAAATTTAAAATAACTATTGAAAATGTCTGATTTAAAATAAATGAATTCATATTCTGTCTACATTGGGTTCAAAACTCATAAATTGGTCAGATTTAAAAGTATATTTTAAGGGTTATATGTTATGTTATCTTACGTTACTAAACGAAATGCACAAAATCACAACACAAAAAAATATATTTCGCCAAGTATTTTAATTGGGTCCACCTATTCGTTTTTCAGTTGGAACCACATCTCAAATCCCCTTAGAAGGAAACTCACTGGCTTAACTTTAAGTATTTTTACTAAAAATAAGACTTCAACTCATGATCTATCCTTATTTACATGTTATAAGTACTTAACCATAACCAGTTGGACTAACGATCTTGATATATCGCTAGATATGTACTGAAAAAACATTCAATATAAACTAGACCTGTTTTAACTTTTCATGTACAAAATTGATATACCCTCTTGATATACGGTAATAAATTTTTTTAACTGTTTTAGATAAATAGCAATTATAAAAATTGATAATAATATATCGTAAGTATAAAAAACTGTTTTTACAAATACATAAGTATAAAAAAACAGCATCCTTATCCAGGTAGGATACACGTCATTATCATCCCACGGTCACCTCTTATCCATCTTATTCCTTTTTAATAAAATAATTTTAATAATTAATTTTTTGAATTTAACAATAAATTTATAAAGTTCATAAATTTACAAAAGACCTCATTTATACTCAAAAAATTAGAAGCCTCTTCTTCTCCTTTTATGGTTTGTTCGTAATCACCACCACCACCACCACAATATCCCTCTTTCTATATTGCATACATACACACACACATACACACATACATACATACATACATACATACATACATACACATATGCATCGGAATGCATATGCTTCAGATTCCTTCAAATCAGCCCTAATTTGCTACAGGTAAACAGTTTCAAATCAACTTATTAAATCTCCACTGCAGATTTCAATCGTGAAATGGTGTGTATGGTGTACAGTTAGATTGTTGTCGAATTTCATGTGTGTGTGTAGAAATCGCATCTGCATCGCGGATTCAGAGTGATGGTGTGGATACAGCCTACAGGTTGCTAATTGGTAATTAATCTCATCGAATTGCGACGAAGAAGTTCGATTTTGAATTAGGTGTGTGTTGTGCTGTTTGAGGTTGTTGAGTTTGGTGTTTGATTGGTGGAGTTAGGGTTTTGTGTTTGGAGTTGGTTGATTACTTGAATCCGAAGTGGATTTGTGTTTGTGTTTTGGCATCTGTGAGTGTGTTGAGAAGTTGAGATTGTGGATTTGGAAGGTAAGTAGGGTTTGACGATAGGTGGCTTTCAGTGATGGTGAATGTGAACAGGAATGATCCTTTGGAGTCGTTTGTTAGTTCGCTTGAGCTCGTGAAGAATGCGTTTGGTCCGATTGAATCTAGTCTTAGGAAGGCTGCGAAGGACTTTGAGCGTAGTTGGCCTGGTAGTAAGAATGGACGTAAAACGGGACCAAGTGTTATTGGAAAGGAGGGTTTATCGACCAAGGTTGAATTGTTTGGTGTGAAGAGAAAGAATGATCAGAGTGCGGTTAGTGATGAGAGAAAGAAGGGTGTGTCAACTAAGGTGCCGTTTAAGACATGCTTAGGGGTTTTCACCCCAAATGATGCGGGTAATAAGGACCAAACAGTTGGTATGTCCAAGAAAGAGTTAAAGTTGAAAGATTGCAGTAAAGAGGATGGAAGTTCCATTAATTGCATGCAATTTGTGGTCACTTGGTCTTTGCTAGTTAGTAGTTTTGTTCAGGCAGTTCCGGTTCCATTCAGAAATGGTAAAAAGAAGCTACAGAAAAAGACTAAAGGTGATAAGGTTTGTAAGCGTGTGCATGTGAATGAGTATGACTCAAAGATTTCTAGAGATAGAAATGAATTTATGGCTAACGGGGTATTTCCGGATAGTATTTCTGGCGATAGAAAGCAAACAAAATTGGAAAATGAACTGGTTTTGGTTCCATGCAAGGAAGCATTAAAAACTAAAGATGATAATGGTTTGCTGCTTGAGCATATTATTGGGTTTTTTCTTGACCAGCTTGTTCAAAATCTACCGAAGTTTGAGTTGCGTGCCCAAGAAAGTGGAAGCGAGAAATGCGACGTACCTGCAGTTCCTCTCTTTACAAACCAGGTTGATCATTTGAAGGCTGTTGGTAGTATTTTGGAAGGTAAAAGATCTGATTTCAGTGGATTTCTGGGGAATTTGAAGTTTGCAAGAGTTGGAGGTGTTCCATCAGGTATTGTTGACTTAAGTTCTCCTATTAAGGATGATGGTGTTGATGCTGTCAGGTCTAATGTTACAGAAGAGAATGTTAGCAGTTTTCCACAGAAGATGGCTAATGGCTTGCTAAGTATTCCTTTATCAAATGTTGAGCGTTTGAGATCCACTATATCTACCGTTTCATTGACTGAGTTGATACAGCTTCTACCCCAGATAGGACGGTCAACTAAAGACCATCCTGATAAGAAGAAACTTTTCTCTGTCCAGGATTTCTTTAGATACACCGAGGCAGAAGGTACGTCTCTTTAGCACTGAAAAGATGCTTGGCAGTTTGCATATTACAAATTTTATAGCATCAGATTGTTATTGTGAAGGTTGTATTGATTAACATCAGCATATCATCTATTCTTAAGTTTTTGCCACTTTCTAGATTCCTTCCATATGCTTGCTATTCTATCTAAATTTTTATTTGACTCAGGTGTGCAAGTAATCTACTTTTCAACATCGTAATCAATTCACTTGAATCTTTATATGGAAATTTTAACCCTGTTAAACCATACAACCACCCATTTTAAATGAAAAGGATTGTGAACATGCATATTAATTCTGTATTTAATCAAGTTATGGTCAAATTTCAGTGCCCAAAGATAGCAAGTGGTCACGTATTATGTAAGAACCAAAGAACATGTTAAAAGACCAAGTACGATTGTATTTTCTTGTGATATCGCGGAAATGCTCAAGATTTCTTATAGATTATCATGATATATCTGTAGAGATAAACATTGTCAAAAGAGCTGTCTTTAGACTAATAGGGTTTTTGAGTTCTTAATCATTCCTGGAATAGTTTGAATGTAGCAAACTGAAAAAAGTAAGCAAACTTTAGTCACTCCTTTTCTCAATCTGGATTCCACTGGTATCAACATTATAGGTTCTGGACTCCTAATATAAGTTTGATACTTATCATGGTATCAACACCCTCTTCTCACTTTTCCAACACGCTAAGAAATATCTGCTTTTGCTATGATGCGTGTTTGAGGTTGTTACATCTATAGAACATGATCATTCTGTATTCATGCACTAATATAGCGAAAAACTTATATTAAGCTTCTGCAAGCTTGCCTTTAAGAGGACACCTAAATATGTGCAGGTAGGAGATTTTTTGAGGAGTTAGACAGAGATGGTGACGGAGAAGTAACTCTAGAGGATCTTGAGGTTGCTATTAGAAAGAGAAAGCTTCCTCGAAAATATGCTCATGACTTAATGCGTCGCACAGGAAGGCATCTGTTTTCAAAATCATTTGGTTGGAAACAATTTTTGTCTTTAATGGAACAGAAAGAACCAACAATCCTTAGAGCTTACACTAGTCTTTGTTTAACCAAATCCGGGACACTGCAAAAAAGTGAAATCTTAGAATCATTAAAGAACGCAGGACTTCCTGCAAATGAAGATAATGCTGTTGCAATGATGCGTTTTCTCAAATCTGACACTGAAGAATCAGTTTCTTATGGACATTTCAGAAACTTTATGCTCCTTCTCCCATCCGACCAGCTTCAAGAAGACCCACGGTAAATATGGTGCTGATGCGCCCCTCATATTTAAATATTGTTTCATTGAACTTTTTTTTAGCCATTTGCTTTAATTACAGCAACATATGGTTCCAAGCTGCCACTGTTGTGGCAGTGGCACCATCCGTGGAAGTGCCTACCGGAAATGTTCTAAAATCTGCATTAGCAGGTGGCCTTTCTTGTGCATTATCTACATCTGTAATGCACCCTATTGACACAATTAAGGTAAGTTATTATGTTCAACGAGTTATACTTTCTGTTTCGCAATAAATTTCCTGATTTAGCTTTTGGAAATTAAATGGATTTTAATAACTTAAAAATTGGTAGAAGTTTATTAATTTATGTGTGTTATCCCTCTTCAGACTCGTGTACAAGCATCATCAACACTTAGTTTCCCAGAAATCATTGCAAAACTTCCAGAGGTTGGATTTCGTGGAGTATACAGAGGCTCTATTCCTGCCATCATAGGACAG
Organism: Flaveria trinervia; assembly: GCA_025506515.1. Classification (NCBI taxonomy): domain Eukaryota; kingdom Viridiplantae; phylum Streptophyta; class Magnoliopsida; order Asterales; family Asteraceae; genus Flaveria; species Flaveria trinervia. Next base: position 69,830,931 of record CM046458.1, read on the forward strand.
TTTTCGAGGTTCATGTTCATTTTCTTTTTGTTTTTTTCATAGGTTAATTTATCTTCCGACATATAATTTTTTTCATAATCTATTGTTGCAGCCATGGAATACGGACTGGAATCTTTGAAGCAAGTAAAATTGTGTTGATAAATGTCGCTCCAACACTTCCAGACCTACAAGTAAGGCACTAAATAAATTATTTTGCTTTTCTAGAAAATATATATCCTAGCGCATGCTTATTTATATGACGAACTAATATGATGTGTGTTTCTTTTTATGCTCCAGGTTCAGTCTCTAGCCTCATTCTGTAGCACTGTTTTGGGGACGGCAGTTAGAATTCCATGTGAAGTTTTGAAGCAAAGGTTGCAGGCCGGCATATTTAACAACGTGGGAGAAGCACTCATCTGCACATGGCAACAAGATGGTCTCAGAGGTTTCTTCCGTGGCACTGGAGCTACCCTATGTCGGGAAGTCCCATTTTATGTTGCAGGCATGGGACTTTATGAAGAGTCCAAGAAGGTATTTTTCGTTTTATTACATTTCAATATATATGTTTACAAAGTTCAGTATCCTTTGTTTAATATTTCAAAAATGAAAATTCAGGTTGTCCAGAAAGTTCTGGGACGGGAACTTGAACCATGGGAGACGATTGCAGTTGGGGCTATATCTGGTGGTCTGGCTGCAGTCACGACCACACCCTTTGATGTGATGAAAACTAGAATGATGACTGCACCTCAAGGACGACCGGTGTCTATGTCAATTATTGCATTATCTATTCTTCGTCATGAGGGCCCACTTGGTTATTCAAAGGGGCAATACCCAGGTTCTTCTGGATTGCACCACTCGGTGCTATGAACTTTGCAGGCTATGAGCTGATGAAAAATGCAATGTCTAAAACCGAAGAGCAACAGACTCTAGAACAGCAAGCTGCCGAGCAGCTTTCACAAAAGCAGTAAGTTTTTATTTTATATGCGTTAATGTCATGTGAACGCTACAAGGAAGTTTTGAACATTTTCCATGATCAAGTAGCGACACATGGTACAAATTTAAAATTTATATGCCAGACGTCTCCATGCTGTTTTGGACCATCGGCTAGTCATTTCTAGGATGTTAGGACTGCTACTTATTTCATGGAATAGCAATGTCCTTTCTTGCTTCTAATGCTTTTTGCACTTTTGATTTGTGTTATAACTTTATACATGGTTGCATTATATGAATATGGATTCGTCCTTATGAGATTTTGCTCTATTCATTGATGTGCACCTCTGTTGTATTTTGTGTGAGCCAAATTCTGGGATTAAGTATAAGTTTCTATGGGATCAAGATGAATCCAAAGTATGACAGATTACCCATATCATGCAGCGCCTTATTCATGTGCGTTTATGAGCCAAATTGCGTAGTCTTGAGAAGGAACATCATTTGACTAAAGGCAAGAGGTTGTTTGGTTCGAATAATGTTTCTGGAGAAATAGAAACTGTAGGGAATTGGAATTAATTTATGGATATTCTCATACGTTTTTTGGTAAAAGATTGCACTTCTTAAGATTCCATTAGATTTTGTGAATCACATGAGAACTGAAATCAAATTTGTTCTATGTAACCATTTGATACCATAAGATGTCAAACTTCTTAATATCGTTTTTAACGTTATAACTCATCCTTTTAACATGCAGTATCGTTTTAAACGTTATAACTCATCCTTTTAACATGCAGTTTGTGTTATGTTAGTTTTTTTTCAAACTTTTAACAATTTTTTTTATTTGTAATATTACCACGCTCTTCTTCTCACACACAATTGATTTTATACCTATTGGCTATTAGCATACTAGATTGTATGTGGGAAAAAATTAAAATAAATAAACAGTTGATGAGCCCCACAAAATGCCCATTCTTCCCCATTCTTGGCTAAGTGGATGTTTTATACTCTACTAATGGTCATATATAAATTTTAATTGTTTGTAGTCTTTTAATGGTTAAGAAATAAGTTTAACTTTGAATGATTAAAAGGTAACTATTAAAATGTTACCTTTTAATCATTCATACTTAATGTTGCCGTTTAACCATTAAGTGGCTACAAATTATCAAAAGATAGCCTTTTAATAACCATTAAAAAGTTGCCAAATGTGAACTCAAATGCAAAGAGTAGGTTGTCCTCTATACTCCACCAGAGGCCCTCCCACACGTGACTACCATTAGACCAAGATTACTTGCGTTGAAGATGGTCTAACTAAAATAGGAAAATTTTGAGTGACACCAATAGGATCGCATGAAATTTAGTAATAAAAAAGATCGTCTATTTAGGTTTTACTTGATAATCCTTATGTTTTCTTTCTTCATTAGGGTTTAAATTTATTTTATCATTACTCATTAGCATCACCCAATCATACTTTCTTCTAGATTTAAGAGACAGAATAAGATCATTCCATGTTTTTAAAAGTTGATACATGTTCCTACTTTGACTCTCTCTATTGTGTTCCAAGTTAAATAATAGAACATAGATGACCAATCTTATATTTGTTTTTAACATGCATCATATTATTGCAATATTAAATTACCATATGGTGTTAACATGCAATATATTAGTGTTCAGTTATATTTATAACTATTTCAAATCATATAAATTTTGTTGAAAATGTGCTCCATCCAATCCAAAGTTGAATTACTTTATTTGGTTACACAAATAAGAGTCAGCCATGATTATATATATATATATATATATATATATATATATATATATATATATTATATATATATATATATATATATATAGTAGTTGACGACGTATTTGCAGTCAGTAAAAGTTTTATTAGCCCAACTTTTAGAATTAAGATTTTGTGAAAAAAGTAACTTTTGTCTACCTTCTAGAAATATATAAAATAATCATGTGTCACAAAAAGAATACAAGAGCCGGCTAAGCTTCGTCCATATTTGCTTTTCATAGTTTAGAGAAACTACAAAATATAACATTTTAACAAATACAAAACAAATTGACTAGCTATATTGTTTGTAGCACAACAGTTATAGTTAAAAGTTTTTTGAAAAGATAAGTGGTCAAATCCAGATATATAATAGTTTAAACTTTAAAGATTGGTATAGTTTAGAAGTAAAAGTAAACGAGTGTGTGAATTGTCGTTCTAAAAAACAGAACAACTTGATCTCGTTCTTTTTTGGTTAATTGGTATTACTGCTCTTTTATTCAAGTGAACTTGACACTATTTTTAAGTAGAACGAGTTGAAACCCATCTAACTCATTATTAGTTTAGTTCATGATCAATAAAACTCAACGTTAACATATGTTAACTCAAAAATGTATCATTGTGTGTTTAACTCAAAATCAACGTAAGATACTAGGATAGAACAATATAACTACATGGTCATTGATTGATACTAATTATTATTATTATAGATATGTTTAACTATTCCAATATTAATTCGATGGGCAACAACTACTACCATCGTTAATTCACCTTTTCATACCAGGTTAACTGGTTTAGCAATGTGTGTATCGACTTGCTGTCAACTCAAAGAATCCATGAGACGAAACGAAAGTCAAGAACAATGAGTGCATTTATCAAAAAATTAATCTAATGTTAAAAAATACATTTCATTTTTATTAAATATCTTTAATATGATTCTGCTTGCTATTAAATAATAAATGTTGTCTGTATTTAACAATAATATTGTCTGTTTTTAACTAATTACTTATTTAACAATATCACAAATCATGCATCAAAATACTAATTCTCTACCAACAAGAAATAAAATATATTAAAAGTTATATATTAAACTTGTCTGTTACATGGCTTTAATTATTAAATATCAAATTGTTAGCAATAAAGATATAAAAATTAAAAAAGAAAAACTAAAAACCAAGCTTATTTATTAGGTGAATAAAACAGAATGAAAGAAAAATATATAAGGCTCATTAAATGTGACATCCTCATTATGTTATCTTCTTTATCCATGGATATCTAAATAGGTGGTGTTGATGACGGTGACGTTTGGCTCACCAGAAACACCCTTTTGGTTAAAATCTTATGATTTATTTACTTTGCTTTAATCGTTGTGTCAATGATGTTTGGTATTTGCTTATTAGTTTGTGAATTGAAGATGTTTATGGGTTAATTTGTTTCTCAAATTCTACAGACGTTTATTGTTGTTTTCTGTGGTCGTTGTATCCTTGAATCTGGTATGCTTGTAAAGATGAACTAATGTTCTATGATTAACGGATCTCGTATGCTTATAATGATGAACTAATGTTTTCCGTAATTAATAGTTCGTTGTGTTGGTTTTGGAACTGTCTATTAATTTGGAATGTAATTGTTGGTGAAAGGCGATGATGATAAACAACAACATGTTATGCTTGTTGTTTTGGCGTGGTAAACTATTGTTTGCAGCCACAATGAGACAACATTATGAGCCTAATACACGTTGCGAAGCACAATAGGAATACTCCTATACATATGCATATATATATATATGTATATATATATGTGTGTATATATATATACACATATATTTATGAAAACTAGAGAGATGAGAGAGTGAGAGAGAGATGAGAGATCCTAAGAAAACCACAAAGTTATATGAAAACTAAAGAAAATCATGAAATCAATCACATAACTTATAAATTTTTTATCACTACCCTTTATTTTTATGTGTGTGTATATATAAACAAGGGTATGAATCAAATAAAAAACTGTAGCATGGTGTTACACATACGTCACATATAGACTACGTATACGTAACCATTTTTCATTCGACATAGTGTTACGTATACGTAAGACTCTTCGTTCTTGTATTTATGTTCAACATATATGTAAAAAATGCTTAAATAACCTTTTAACAATTAAAATAACATAAAATTTATGAATTATGAAATTATTTTTCTTCGTTTTCTTTGGTTTTCACATAACTATTGGTTTTTCTCAGGAACTGAACCATCCCCTATATATATATATATATATATATATATATATATATATATTATATATATATATATATATATAATTTAATAAATAGGAAGTTTGAACACAAAAAAGGAAGAAAGGATGAGAGCACATGCGCGTTATCCTTTTATTCCCATCTCTCTTGATGCATCTGCTGGTGGTCGACCTATAAGAATTTATTACCCATAAGGTTTCATTTTTGATGACTTGCACATTATGACTTGCAAAAAAAAATTCATGGCGAATAATCGGTAAGAAATAAGCAAGCTTATATATTGCAACATATGAAAAAAATAAGTATATTTTGTTTTACGTTAACAGCAGATAAAAAAATCACGGTGGTTGTATGTTTACAACAATGATATAGTATACGACAAGAAAAAAGTACTCTGTGCAAAATACACATCTGCATATAACAAAGTTTATAAAGATACGTCGAGTAAGGAAATTAACACAACTGCATGTTTTATAAATAACTCAATGAACAAAAGCTATCGGAAAAAAAAATCAAATTATAAATAGAAGATAAACTATTTAAAGGCTTATATACACTACAAGGGATGAAATTAAAAGTTTTTACAACAAATATTTGGGCTTTCAAAAATATATACATAGGCAAATATATGTGTGAGTGTGGTGTTATACTTTAAAGTATTCACACTGGTTTTTCTAACCTAATCTCCATATTTACGGTAAGAATATTATTTTTTACTATATATTTTAACTAAATGACTTTGGTTTAAAGCATATCACAGTGGATAAAAGAAAACATAAAAATATGGTTTGATTGAGTGATTAAGTCATTATTCTTTAAAGAAAAAGATCATGGGTTCGATTTCTTCGGGCTCACACAAAAACTCATGTGACTTCTTACACTGTACATATTAAATATAAAACATGTTTTATTTCATTTTGTTAAGTTTTTATGTTCTTATGTTTTGAGTCGGGTCAAATATAAAACGTTTTTGGGTTGCATATAATATGTTTTCATTCGATGATATAAATTTAAGTTACTTTATGTTTCAACGTAAATTTAGTTCGCAAACGAATTGTGTCAATTGCAACCTATACTTTATGGCGCTGCACACGACATCTTTGCACGTGCCTTTTACGTATGTTTTGAGTTAGCATACGTTTTAACATAAATTTTATTTGTAAAAAGATCAGGTTAAATAGATATGTTTATATTTAACGGCATTTGAGTGAGTGTATATCGCAAGGGACGACGGGATAAAAAAGTAATGTAATAACTTTTGGCTAGATTGATACTTCAACAGTTATTTAAATTAATAAAATCTAATTTTGGGATAAAAAATGATAGATTGATAGTGGTGATATACTGATATAAATCCCCAGAGTTAAAACCGCAAAACACGTGTCATTTACAAGTACAACCACCATAAATTCTTTATCCGCTTTACTCACAACCACTTACAACCATCCCCCGTAATATAAGGCATATGGTGTGGTCCTTTTTTCAACTTCTTCGAATTTCCTATTTCCACCCGAAATTAGGGATATTTGTGATTATCCTTAAGTTTAATTCTTCGGCTCAACCTGTTTTCTCTTTTTGGTTTTTCCCTCGATCGGGTGGATAATCATCGAGTGATCACAACCTCATGACGTCACCTCCACCGCCAATCATTCAAGACGACTCCGACCCCAAAGTTCGTAAGATACTATTCATGAACCATGAGATTTAATACTATTATATATTTTATATATATATACAAATAGCAACCTATTCTATAAATCCTCTAGAAGATTAACTAATGTAAATGTTATTTACCCACAATACATTCTATAAATTCATTGAACTTTAGTGTTAAGTTCGAGAAAGATTAAAGACCGGGCAAACAATTAAACTTGACTCTTGCTCTAGTGTTCATCGACCTAACTTAATAGACACTTAATTAATCATGGTTCATGGTTAATGGTAAATGGTTTACGACTTGTAGTCTTGTTCTAATAATGATGAACATGACTCAATGGTTATGGTTCATGGTTATCGACTTGACTCTTGACCACTCGCTTAATTTCTATATTTTCCCAATTGATAGCAATGTCACTAAGCTTACCTTTTCTCACGGGCTCCCTATGTTTGAAATTATTATTATTTTTTGGGAATAATTAGTGTTCCTTTATAGGCCATGTGACTTATAACATTTGTTAGATACTCAATTTGAATGTTGCCCAATTGACACAATTTGAATGCAAGAGTGGTAATTTCTAAATAATTAAGGGTTGAACTAATAAAACTTGTGAATTATTAAGTGAGATTGAACCATTAATACTTAGTATATCGTTTAAGGAAAATGTCTGATCAATTCAAATAAGAGGTCTTAATCAATGTGTATTAGTTAATGCTTAACTATTCTGAGTAGGGATGACAATCAAACCCGAACCCAACGAGAATACCCGAAACCCGAGACCTTTGGACGGGTATGGGGTCAAGAAAACGGGTGGGGCCGGGTATGGGATTCTTTTTTAAAATTTTCGCGGGTTTGGGACGGTATGAGATTACATTATATACCCGTTTACCCGCACCGTTTACCCGATTAAGCATACCCGTTTACCCGATATATACCCAAAATAACTTTTGGTTTTTCTTTTGTTATTTTAAATATATAATATTTATTTTTAGTTATTTTAACTATATTATATTTTACTAAAGTTTTATAATTCTAATATTCCTATCTTTCGGTCAATATTCTATTTGAATAATTCGACAATTAGACTTTTGATTCTTCTTTAAACATACCTATATAACAATGGAAATAGTGAAACATTAACAAATAGATTTAGTCGAAAATGGATAGCGACAAAGAGCTTTGGTCGAAATGTTGAAAAAAATACACGATGGATATAATTCATGAAATAAATAGGTATACCCGATTACCCACGGGTATGCCCGATACCCGACGGGTAAATACCCGTTACATACCCGACGGGTAAATACTCGATACATACCCGATGGGTTTTGGGTCGGGTACGAGACACACTTTTCTAACCGGGTATGGGGTTGGGATAACCTGAACCCGTCCCAAACCCACCCCATTGTCATCCCTAATTCAGAGGCAAATATCTGAATTATTCAGACATTTGCTCGCGAAACAAACAATATGAATCATTAAATACTGAATAATTCAAACATCTGAACCATTAAAAAGTTGGAACAAATAACCTCTAAAATTTTTAATTCATATGTTTTGTAAAAGAAGAAAAGATAGTCATATAAATTGTAACAAAAGTATATTCTCGTTTATGCGTCTAACGAATAGAAGTAACTGTGAAAAAATACATACGAGCTCGAATCAAATAAAATAGGAAAATTTATATGATAAAAAATAAGTGATGTAAGTCCTTCATGCATGATTTTGTTGACCAAATTTGAAGTGATGACAATATATTATGAACAATAAGAAGTTAAAACATGATTGATAGGCATAAAATAAGCCGAATTCAATTGTTTTCTTCTTTTGTTCAATTCTAGAATCGTTGATATTTCTAAACTCAGATAACATCTATTATACTCCGTTATTCTTTTTTATGTACAAATTTTTATGCATAATTTACAATTATTTAATTACTTTTATATATTTTATTATTTAAGCATTGTAACTTTTTATATTTAACTTTGACCCCCTATATTTGTCATTATTTATAATTTTTCGTTTTACATTTCGCTCGGAATTTTGAGAGTTAACACGTCGTAACGTGCGTGTGTATAGTTCAACGTTGTTACGCTTATTTTTTCCCATTTAACGGTCCGTCAGAACGTGCGGGTCTTGGATCAAATTATTTATTTTTTAATATTTTATATATTAACGTGTGTGGTTTATATTACTTTCTGCTCGAAATTGTTATTTTTTTTCATTTTTATTTTCTTTTTAATACGATATTTTCCGATTTTGATGATCATTCATGGTACTGTAACATTGTTACTCCTTGACGGATTTTACGCTCCCATCGCAACGCGAGGGCTTAGTACTAGTTTTAACTATACACTAAACTAGTTACATTAAACATCTAAGTTGTCTAATTAAGCGCATCTAAATTTGTGTCTAACATTAAAGCGGTGCACCAATGTTTGTCCATATCTAACACATAAACCAAGGCCAGCTATTTGGAATTAGCCGTTGTTATCATTTTGACGAATAAAATTTCCAAGTAAGCACTTGGTATTTGTATCACACGTCGTTTGTGATATACATACAAAATACCCGCATATGATGATGTACATACAAAATAAACGCATCTGATGATGTACACGTATGCGTGTCACATCATTAGATAGTTAATGTCGTAAGGGTTCTAACAAACCGCGAGTGATACAAACACTGAATTATTTACTTGAGAGTTATATTCGTCAAAATGGTACTTGTGGGTAACAGCGGCTAATTTCTAACAGTTAGGAGTATTTAAATCAATTATTTTGTTATTTGAGTATCATATGGCAGTTAACATATTCAAAAATAAAAATAAAAACATATTAGTAATTAGATATTCCAAGAATGCCAATAAACTAAAATTTCAAAGCCTAATAACATGTTCTAGAGAGAACATATTAACCCAATTAAGCACAAAAAAATAAAATTTGATTTTATTTAAGTTTATACCCATCGATTTTAACTCAATCAACAGTCGATTTACACAGAATCACCTACAACATATAAATTATTAAAAGGGTCATATTTACTTGTCGTATATTACATTCAAAACCTATGAACTAGCCTTAACATAACAAACTTTAAAATTATAACTGTGCAATCAAACCATTAGAATGATGCACTTTAAGCAAGTTAGCAAACGAGCATATGGAGTCTAAAATTTGCCAATTCCTAATATTAGATGTATATCTCATAATAATCAAATTATATTATAACGTTACCCAAACTAACATTAAAAACTACATAATGCAGTTATTTTGGCTTTATTTCGAAGTAGCAAATTTTGTGTTATCATGGATAAACTGACAACTGACAACTTATTAATTAATCTAATACTAGTATATAAATCTGAATGACATTATTATTATTTTTTTGTAATATTTGTATGATCAGAAAAATATATAAAAAAATTAGAATTGAATGTCGATAGTCGATAGACCAAGGTCAATCCTTTTGCTTATTATAAACTCCACATGGAAGCGACTTGGTCACGTTGAAAAATACAAATCTAGAGTCTTTGACCATCCACTGCACTTTTGAAATTATTATGAAAGATTTTATAAATCATCCGTCTTGAAATTAATGTTCATTTTGTAATAAAAAATAAGTCGAATCAGTGTTAATATCAAGATAATATAAATTATATGCGGTCAATAGTTATGATTAGATAATAACTGTTGTGCAACCATCATATTAAAAACTAATTAATCTTTTAAATGTATAATTTATATATGTTTGTTTCATGACGTCTATTAACATACTTAAAAGAAATTATTATTAATTATATGTTATAGAGTGGACAAACATTAAAGTGGGGGTCTGATTAATCCAATTAAGTAAACAACTTAAAATCCTATTGTGTATAGATTTATGGGGAATTACATATACCCCCTATAAGTTTAATTACATATATTTGTTTGATTAAACATAAATATTACATATTTATTCATCTGATTATTTTTATTAAAAAATAACTTACATAATTAGTATTTACTCTTATTTTTATTAAACTATAAAATTACGATTTTATTTTTTACTAGCTTCTCGAGTTTTGATTATTTACTAATAATTCTATAATAACGTTTTATGTTCTTTTTGTTTTTTACCTTTTGATGCTAACTTTTTTAGGTTCTCGTATGAGACACTTACAGTCTTTTTATGCAACATGATCCGAACACATATTTTTTGTTGCATAATGAAACTGGACGTGTCACGTATGGGTACCGATAAAAAATAGCATGAAAAGGTAAAAAACAAAAAGAACATAAAAAATGATAGTATAAAAATATTAATAAATAATCAAAACTTAAAAAAAACAAGTAAAGAAGGAAAAACATAATTTTATAGTTTAATAAAAATATGAGTAAAATACTAATTATATAAGTTATTTTTAATAAAAGTAATAAATTTGATAAATATGTAATATTTATGTTTAATAAAACGGATATACGTAATTAAACTTTTAGTTTGAGTATATATGTAATTAACTAAGTTTTAGATAGAGAAATATGTAATTAAACATTTAATTTGGGTATATATGTAATTAAAAAAGCTTTAGAAGGGGATATATGTAATTAAAATTTGGGATTTTTATATATATCCCCTTCCTAAGAACATAAATTACATATTTTCCCAACCAAAAAAATCAATTACATATTTCCCTTTCCTAAAACTTATATATCACACATATATCCATTTCATTCAACATAAACTATTAAATAACTATTTTACTTTGTTTTGGAGATTTTTACATATGAATGTTTTATTATTAAAATTGTTTAAAACTTTTGACAATTGTGTTTTGGATTTGGAGATATTACTTTGTTTATCGGTTATTGTAGTTTTGAAATAAAGTTTTAAACGAGATATGATTTTTTTGTTTCTATATATAGAAGACTCGAACTTGAAAAACTACGTAATTGATAGTATTAGAAAGTGAAATATGTAAAAGTATTTTGGTGAAACACAAATAAAATAATCATTGAATAAGTTATTTCATCAAAATGTAAATATGTAATATGTATGTTTTAGAAAGGGGAAATATGTAATTAATTTTTTGATTTGGGTAAATATGTAATTAATGATTTTAGTAAGAGGAAATATATAAATGCCTCTTAAAATTTTAATTTGAGTATATATGTAATTAACTATGTTTTATAAGGGTATATATATAATTAAAAATTAAGTTGAGTATATATGTAATTGATGAAGTTTATAAGAGGATATATACAATTCTCTCTAGATTTATACCTTACAATTTCAACGCCGTCGATTGTTTGCTAGATCGCAATATCGCATCACCATCACCCTCTTAAAATATTACTTTGCGATTAGCATTTTGCTTTTGCATTCCAAGTCTGTCATATACAAGTTTTTTAAAATTAAGATTTTCATTTTTACTTGTCACAGTTACATCTAAAATCAACGAACAGACCCCAGTGTGTTATTAAAAAAAGTTTTAGTTTGTTATAAAGAATGACTCTATGATTTAAATATATAAAATATATTAACACACGAGAGAATAAAAAAAGAAAACGTAAAAATTAAAATATATTGTTCAAAACTTTTGAAATGTGAATATAATAAAGTTCCTTTTTTACTTATGTAAATGCAAAGAAAAAAACCTACGAGAAATGACTGCTATATCAAAACTCAATCGTTAGAATGGTGAGTGTTTGTCTGGCCACCCTTTTCAAGAAAAATAAAATTTTGTTCCTATTGTCACTCATTTAATAACTATATATATTTTATATCTTTTTTCATATTGCGTAGAATTTTTTATTATCATAGTTCTATTAAATATGTTATTTGTAATACTAAAGAATGCATACATAGGGGCCTTTCACCCCATAAACACAAATAAATACAAATAAATTTAATTAATTAATTATGCCATATATAAGACGGTTTTGTAATTAGATAAATCAGTTCATTTCTCTTTTGTTATATATTATTTGACTTACATGCAAGTGTTTGTAGATAATAATACGTTATGTGATTTGGTTACATGAATCTGTAACAAAGTTAACTTTTTTAGATGGCGGGCAGGACTAAATAGGATTCCGAGTAAGAAGACGTTAGCTAAAAGGAATATAAATGTTAACACAAAAGTTTGTGAAGTATGCTGTATGGACGTGGAATCATCGATCATGTTCTTGTACAATGCCAATTAGCATATACAGTGTGGATGATGGTTAAAACATCGTGCAAATAGGAAGAGCAAGAAATGATCGAATCATCAACAAAGTTAACAAGAGCCCGAGGATAAATGTGCAAGTTATCAAGACAAGTTCGTTTTGCTTGGTCGACTAAAAACATGGCGAAATTCAATATTGTAGCGTGAAATGATTGGTGTAATTTTAATGTAAATGTGTAAGATGTAACAATGACTTACTATAACATCTTCTTGCTATGATGGGTATTAATTTCTTAATAAAACAATTTTTTTCCGTTAAAACAAAAAATTATGTGCGAGTGTTTATGCGATTTTCTTTATCTATTTGAAACATCGTATAGAAACGTATACAAAGTGTGTTCAATTACTAGAATACATCGTTAGTTTCTATCCAAAGGGCAAAATAGGTAGGATAAACAATAATTTTTTTTATTTACCATAATCTAGACAGTATAACAAAATCAGGGTCGGCACTATAGTATAAATTGTAACGCAATGAGCTTGGAACCCTCAAAAAATAAGGGCTCACATTTATAAAAAAATTATAATGTGTTTTAGTATTATATGAATCAATGAAATTTTAAAGCGAGAATGACACTTGATAGTTGAGTCCCAATGAATTTTTGATGATTTGATAGGTTATTAAAGAAACACTATTACACAATTCACAAAGTAAACGATCATTCCTAAGTTCATTCTTCTCTAATTGATTTGATCGGCTTCATCCAGCTTTTTTTTACCAAATCAACTATATCAAGGGTTTAAGTTGGTATACTAATTTTTTTTATTTTTTATTTGTTGCTTTTGTTCAAATAACTTAATTAGGTTGCTTTTGTTTAAATTGTGATTTTCAAAAATTCTATTTTTTATTTCGATTGAATCACATTCTCACGTATGTTTGATCATTTCTTGAACCAAATTGTGATTTAGATTATCCAAAGGTCCTGAAAATTTGTATGAATTTTTTTCTATTAGAAAATTTTATGTTTTTTCGCTGAACACAAATAATTATATTAGATATGAGTTATTTAACTGATATAAGTAGTATATTATTCTTTCTTTTTTAATAAATATGTTTGTGTCAAATGTTTGTTTGCTTTGCTTGTGTGAAAAGTCGTAAAATGATTATTTCATGATTTAATGGTTGTTTTCTCAAAATTTTAGTCTATAAAGCTTTTCCAAAAAAATACTAATAATGAAAAATAAATCTTAAAATTTTGGTGCGATTAGTCCAAAACATAATAATATAATAATAATAATATAATAATAATAATAAAAATAAAAATAATAATAGTAATAGTAATAGTAATAGTAATAGTAATAGTAATAGTAATATAATAGTAATAGTAATAGTAATAGTAATAGTAATAGTAATAGTAATAGTAATAGTAATAGTAATAGTAATAGTAATAGTAAGTAATAGTAATAGTAATAGTAATAGTATAGTAATAGTAATAGTATAGTAATAGTAATAGTAATAGTAATAGTAATAGTAATAGTAATAGTATAGTAATAGTAATAGTAATAGTAATAGTAATAGTAATAGTAATAGTAATAGTAATAGTAATAGTAATAGTAATAGTAATAGTAATAGTAATAGTAATAGTAATAGTAATAGTAATAGTAATAGTAATAGTAATAGTAATAGTAATAGTATAGTAATAGTAATAGTAATAGTAATAGTAATAGTAAGTAATAGTAATAGTATAGTAATAATAATAATAATAGTAATAGTAATACTAATACTAATACTAATAATAATAATATAATAATAATATAATAATAATAATAATAATAATAATAATTTATTTAAGCTCAACCCCTGTTTTTTTCACTCACTATGAGTCCGATGTTCGACCCCCTATATATCATATCAAGTTCCGCTATTGATAGGCTCTTTAAAAACTCGAATCAAATTAAGCTTAACAAGCTCGATCACAAGCTCTTTTAAGATAACGACTTGTTCAATAAGAGCACTTGAGCCCGAGTTTCTTTTATTAAGCTCGCGTCGGCTCACCAACTTAAAACAAGTCTTTTATATATATGAATAATTGTCATAAATAATTATGTTAAAGTAACTAAATAATATATATAAATAATATAATTATAATAACAAACAAAATTAATTATAAAACTATATTAATAACATAATTAATAATAAACAAGTCGAATTTAAGCATAAAAATTTTTCTTTTATGTCAAGCTCGAGCTAGAGGTCCCATAATTCAAAATGAGTCTAGCCAGAGCCTGGGTGAGGTCAGGCTCGGCTCGTTTACCCTCTACTCATACCAGGTCCCACACCTGAATACCTATACATATATTTTGGTTTAATGTTTTCCCATTGGGCTCATGTTTTTATTCTGGCCATCACTTCATCGATGACCGTTGTTTTTCACTACAAGATGTGATTCCCGTCTCAACCCGTCAACGCCGTCATCCCTATAACTTCCCCAAACAAAACTAATTAAGCCCTTAGGTGACCTCGATGACCCACTACATTCATGAAGAGAATCAGAGATCATGCCGGTGTCCTCACGGTGCCAAGGCTATCAAATCTACAATTGTGAAGATGAAGGAGACACATGCATGTAAAACATTAATAGGTCATTGATTATTATTTAGTGGGGCAACTTACTCCACAACTAGGTTCACATCAATTGGGGAACTTGGGGCTGATAAGTTATAGTGTTTATAAATTCTTAAACATTTATTTAAGTAAGAGATGAAGTAGTATATTAAAACGATCTGATAAACTACATGTAGTGAAAAAGAACTAACAAATTGTTGTCTGGTTGAACCGAGAACAGGACATGGAGTCAGGTCTGTTAAGACCATTTAATAGATTGTCACTTGAACCGGTTGATTACCGGTCCAAAAGAATTTTTAAATTTTTTTATGCTTTTTCCTTTCAAATTCAATTTTTTCTTACTAATTTGATATTGAGAATTCATATTTTATTTATATTTTGTTTTGCAGAGGATATATGAATATAGTTTTGATTTTAATATTATTTATGATGATATCAGATTCTTGATAAATTTATATTGACCAGTCGGATCGATTCAACTACTGAACCAGTAAGAGATTGAATTCTTTTCTGTACACGATTTAAAAACACTAAATACAAATATGCAAAAGCAACTATTCACGTACTAGTTTAACTCTTATGTTATATCTATTACATTTTGGAATAATGTATACTATAATTCATTACCATTGGACTATTGCTACATGTCGCTATTTAATTGAACCGCTTCTTCTTTTTATTTTTCCTTTCGTATGCACCAATTTTACATTTTCCCAAACATTTTGTTTATTTTATTACTTTAATCTTTTTACATCATCGTAGCATGATTTAAAAAAATATATAATTTTATAAGTTTAGAGTGAGGTATATGTAATTGCTCTTATATTCTTAATTTCTTATTATTATTTCGCTTGATCATATTTTTTTCTTAATTCCTTTTTTAGTTTTTAAAATCTTTGAGGGTTTGCACAACGACAGCTTTATTTTTCTCGTATTTTAATGTTACAAACTCTACCCGTTGTATCAACTGTCACGACTATATGTACGTAAAAATTATCACCTTGTCATATAACACGGATTCAATCCACATTGCCAAACGATCGTTTTATCTTTTACTTGTACGAACAGTTCAACGATGTACTCATTTATAACCACGTTGACCATCCACAGGTTAACGCTCACGCCCACGCCACGTAGCGCAGACGTCAAACACTAGTAACCTATTATAACATTAAACTTTACACAAATATATTGTTTCATTAATAAAAAAATAATAAAATGATATGCACGTGATGTAGGGCTTTTGTTTGAAGAGATGCACATGATGTAGACGCGGTTTCATATTTGCATTACAAGTTGTATGCCACATTTTATGAACCCACAACGCGTAGCCTATGAGTCCGACAATTTAAGTCCCACATTCGACCACTTTAATATTAATTCTTTTATACAATTTACAATCCAATTTAAATTATAACATAGTTATTTTTTTATTTAATTCCGAAGTAAATAGAATAATACTAAGATGTAATACTTAAATTTCTGTATTTATTTAGTGATGCATTATTTGGTCCTAACAAAATGATGTGACACACACCCTCCTCAAGCTTTTGTTGCCAATTTAGAAGTTCCACATGTTTGAAAATTTGGATGAAACCAACTTCCGCAACTATACAATTGGTCTAATAATTTATTCAATAAGATAATTATATATTTATAAAATAAAAAAGTCTAAGCTTTAAAAGTGTTAAAAGGGTACTTAAGTCAATAACGAGTTTGACAAAATAAGCAAAATGGAGAATTTTATAAATTAGACTAGAAAATTAGGTCACCCATAACTTGATTTTAAATCAAGATTTGGCATGTTATGAGTACAATGACACTTTTCTCTCTTTTCATCTATGTTTATAGTAACTTCACATTTATTCCTTATAGCTTTATAGGATCAGTAAATTGAAGTATAATTAATAATTAATAACATCTCACACACTATGGTACTTGAACTTTGTTAACAAATATTCATGTCTTAAACTTGATTGATGAATCAACTCTTGAAGATGGTCCTTAGCTAGCTTCATGTCCAAAGTGGCTCGAATACGCCGCTCAAGCTGACATCATCAGGAAGAAGTTTAGGTTCTCGTACGGTGTTTGTTGTGGCGGAGTTGGTGGTGGGACGAATTGTGGCTCCATCTGCATAATAATCATAGACAACAAACTCGAATGTTGGCATTGCAAGTTGAGCACCTCGGCTTTTGCCTTGGCTAACTCTGCTTGTAGCTCGCTCACTTGCTTTTGAAGCTGACAGATTGCCCCAGCACAACCGTAGACCGGATCTCTTAGCCTCGCGTTAGCTTCGTATACCATACTGCTCACTGCATCCGCTCTTTGAGACTCTGGAAGCTCCTGTAAATAATACACTACTTAATAATTACTATATTCTAAATACATTCAAATCAAATAAGAATAACAATGTTTGTAAATACATTCAAATAAAAATATGAATAATAATGTTGGTTTCTCTTTAAGTGACACTATTTATCATGACTAATTTACCCTTTTAGTTCGTGTCTATTCATTTTCTTCATTTCATACAAACAAATGTCAACTTTGAATCCTTTTAAGTAGATTGTGACATTCGTAAAACTAGTTGTAAATATGTTGTTTTACAAGTTACAACTAACCAAATCACAAAAAAAAAAAAAAACAAAAGTTTTTAAGTATGTTACGACATACTAGATATCTTAAACTTCATCATCTGTCTTGCAACAGTAAATTTAAAGAGTGTGTGAGTTTGCCGTTAAAAATAAATGCAGTCGTTACCTGCAATAACTTGATGATGTTGCTAGCCCCAAACACGCGATGAGCGATGGTGAACTTGAGCGGTTCAGTGGGCGGGAAGTAAGGCGCCAAGACGCATTTCTCCACGCACCTCCGCCGGAGGATCTTGCAGGCGGCGCAAGGGCTGAGAACCACCGGCGGGGGCGGCGGAGAAGGGGTGGATGGTGGAGGACAATTGAGAGCACTAGTGGGACTAAGTTGAGATGAAGAGTTGTTGCAAGTATTTGGTGAGTAAGTTGAAGATATGATGGTGGTGGTGGTGGTGGCCATAGGTGCGGTGGTGCAGTCAACTCCGTCGCCGGAATATTCCATTTGTTGGTAGTGAATTAAAGGTTTTTTTGTTGATGGAATAGTGTGATGAAGCAAAGGAGTGAGAGATTATATAGAGAGATGAGAGGGTGATAGAATAAAGTTTGGTGATGTCATCAATTGGTCATTTCGTTTAGAATGACGTCATGAGTTCGTTGGGGTTTATCTGACTCGTGTGCGTGCACCGATCTCTACAAAGGATTTTAATTTACATGTTCATATTACCTTTTTTTTATGTCTTGTAGTTATATTATTACCGTACTGATTAGAAATAAATAAATAAAAAGTTATGTTAGATTTTTATCATACACTAGTAATTTTTTTAATAAAATAAAATAATTATTAGTTATAGAATATTTTTAGCACGTTTATACCATCTCAATTTAAACTTTACTTATAACTTTTTATGTGTCCTCACTATAATAAATTTATAAAATTAGATAAATATTACAATTTTTAAAGAGTTTCCTTGATAAATGTTAATTTAATCTATAACCTATAATAGAATATGATTGTTCTTCAAATACGTGTTATCATTCTACCATATCAAACGATACGTGTCATCATTCTAACATATCAAAGAAATCATTTTCTCGCATCTCTCTCGTAATAAATACGAAAGTTATACAAAAATTAATTTGACTTTCCTTTTTAACTAGAATGTTAAAACAATTATACATATATTTAAGGTGTTGCTCTTTGCACCTTAGTCTACTAAAACCTTATTTCATAATCATTTATTATTTTACTTAATAACTATTTATTACACTTCAGTCATTTATTAACTCATTAACTCAAGTATTAAAAACCCACTACGTACTCATTAACTTTTTATTTTTTTTCAAATTGTAATCAAATATTACCTAAGAAATATAAACCCCTGATTATTATTAAAAAAAATTATGTGCCAAACTAGATTGTCGTAGATTTTCTTTTTCTTTTTCTTTTTACTTATAAGGAGTTATTCAAAACTTTTAAGTTTTTTTCCAAATTAAGTTCTCATTTCATAAAAAAACCTTAATTATATATGAGCTAATAAAGTATACATATAAAATTCATATTATTATATACTTTTTATTTATTAATCTAACTATAGTTTACAACAATTTTATTAGCAAATATATGTTCTCATGTTGAAATCCGCGAACTAATTTTACTAAATATATATGCATTTTGATGCTTGTCACCAGTTTTGGTGTACATTACTTGGAACCATTTTTATTTTTTCATTTTATTAAATGTCGACTCTTTCTCTCATTAAGCTTCTTATTTGGTTGCAAAATATTCTATTAAGCTTCTTATTTGGTTGCAAAATATTCTATTAAGCTTCTTATTTGGTTGCAAAATATTCTATTAAGCTTCTTATTTGGTTGCAAAATATTCTATTAAGCTTCTTATTTGGTTGCAAAATATTCTAGTTATAAATACAAAATAAATTAATTAATCAACATAACTTTGGTAAATATTTAACACCCATCTATAAATTGTTTTTCACAAAAGTCTTTTAGAATAACTCTTAATCATTTTCTGTTAAATTAATTGGTTTTTGATACACGTATCTTGATTAATGTAACATTTATTTTTTGTCAACTTCTAGTTTTAGATTTCAGTTTTAATTATAAAATAATAACTTTAATTGGTTTGTTTATGGTCAAACATAATTAATGTATAGACCAGGGTGTAAATAGAAAATAGACTAGGGTGTATTTAAAAAAACTCATATATTTATGTTTTTTGTCTCTCTCATATTAATGATAATTATTGTAAATAAGTAACTAAACTATTAAATATCTAAAATATAAAAGTAATTTTTTAATAATTTATTAATACATATTAAATATAAAGTAATAATCCTAATTCATTATGTGTTATAACTTTTAAATATTTATTATATTTTTTACTTCACCAATGGATAATAAATCTAGAAAATAAAATATTTATAAATCTAATAATTTTAATATGTTTTATTTATTCCACTAGTGTAATTTATGAGCTCTAACCTAATAGTATATATATTCATCATGTTAATTTCTTTCTAGAATTACATAAAGGTTCATTATAATACTTTAATTAAACTTAATTTTATTAGAATACAATTTAATTTATAGCTAATCATTGTTAAAGATAAAATGTTTTAAAAAAGATATATAAATAGGTTTATGGTATCTATAAAAATAATATTTTTATACTATTAGTTATTACTTAAATATATATGTTTATATAATAATTTCATTAATATGTTATTTATAGCATATATATGAAATTATATATAATAATTTCATATCATCTCTATTTTAGCTCCACCTAAAATTGTTTACGTGTACTTATCATAATAAATTTATAAATTTAATAATTATTTTGGTTTTAAAGAGTTTTCTTAATAAATGTTAATTTAATACTATATATTCATCACGTTAATTTCTTTCTAGAATTACATAAAGGTTCATTATAAATACTTTAGTGAAACTTAATTTATTAAAATAGAATTTAATTTGTATTAATCATTGTTAGTTATAAAATATTTAAAGCGTAATATAAATCGGTTTATGGTATCTATAAATAATAATATCTCCATTTCTTTTTATATGATTAGTTATTACTTAAATATATATTTGTTATATATAATAACTTCATTGATATGTTATCTATAACATATATATAAAATTATATATAATAATTACATATTATCTAGAATTAAGCTCCAATTAGGATTGTTTATGTGTCCTCATCATAATAAATTTACAAATTTGATAAAAGTTTAGTTTCTAAAGAGTTTACTTAATAGATGTTAATTTAATACTATATTTCATCAAATTAATTTCTTTCTAGAATTACATAAAGGTTCATTATAAATACTTTAATAAAGTTAATTTATATAATTTAATTATAGATAATCATTGTTAAAAATAAAATATTTTAAAAAGGTATATAGATAGGTTTATGGTAACTATAAATAATAATATCTTTTTTTCTTTTTATATTATTGGTTATCACTTAAATATATTGATACAAAAATTTCATTGATATGTTAACTATACACATATATAATTATATATAATAATTTTAAATCATCTCTATTTAAGCTCCACCAAAGATTGTTTACGTGTCTCAGCACCATAAATCTATATAATTTGGTAAGTACTTTGGTTTCTAAAGAGTTTCCTTAATAGATGTTAATTTAATACTATGTACACTTATCAAGTTAATTTCTTTCTAGAATTACATAAAGGTTCATTATAAATAATTAATGAAATTAATTCTATTAAAACAATTTAATTTGTAGCTAATTATTATTAAAAATAAAATATATTAAAAAGGTCTATAAATAGGTTTATAGCATCTATAAATGATAATATCTTTATTATTATTATTATTATTGTTATTGTTGTTTAGTACTTAAATATATTTATTACATCTAATAATTTCATTGATATATTTTATATAACATATATTAGATTATACACATATATAATTATTATATAATTTTTTTTATTTCAAATTGTATAGCATATAAATATCTAACCTAGTTATAGACATACAATCGATTGTTTTTTATAATAAAAGTAGAAATTAGGGATGTGATCTTCTAAATTAGATGGATTATTCTTGACGAATGAATTATATTTTAGAATATTAAAATTTAATTTTAAATTAGAGTTTTTTTTTGTTTTTAACTAGAAAATACACACGTATGTATTCAGAGTTTTGTTAATCAAGAATGATTTAGTCCTTTCTTAAAGATGAGTTTAGTTCATCTTCATTGGACTATATACATAGGCGAAGCTTCATTTAGGCTCCCCTTTTTCGTTAGTAGTACTAGTTTTTCCAGGTAATTCAATTTTTTATTTATATTGAGTACGTCCTTTTTAAATAAAAAATTATTTTCGCTTCCCATCTCTTATAAATTAGTTCAAGTTCAGTCACTAACAATATATATATATATATATATATATATATGTATATATATATATCTAATGAAAGTTGAAGTTTAAAAAACAAACTAATGTACATTAATTATTACATCACAAACACTTCGAGATGGTTATATATAATAACTATTAATGTAGGCATCTTATTAAATTTAAAATAAAGATTTTGTTAAACTAACTCTTTTAAATAATAATAACATTAGAAACATCTATTGTGAAATAATTAAAAATACATGTCACGTTTTAACTTTATCCTTATGTAAGTTGTTTCACATTTATAAAATAACTTCATAAAAACCCTTTTAGCTAATGAATCTAGAAAAGTATATGATATAGACTTGCCCATTGCAAAGCCGTGTAAAAGTCTCTTTATAGTTACTTTACAGTCTTGCCCATCGTTCTATTAAAGAGTATCGATATTGGTCCCTAATTGATCACACGTTGTTTGAATGTTTTAGACTGTAATTAGTAGTAACAAAGTTAAAAACTTTATGAAAATAGTAAATTGAAGTAACATGTAAAGTTAGTTGGTAAAAGTAATAGCTTCGGATGTATTTTTACGTAACACCCTACCCTTCATACCACCAATAGTGTCTGTTTTGCTCACGAAGAACTCACGGATTTGCTTTTAGTGGCACAAGTGAAAACTTTACAAGGAGGTCACTAATCTCTTAATTGTTATCACCTAAGCACTCTTATCCATAGTCAATACGCCCAAAACACATTGGTGATATTAAAACCCATACATTATTTATGACCTCAGCATCTCTCCTGTCCGCGGCCGATGTGAGATTGACGTAGGGTATCACATATTAAGTACGAGGGAGTCTTCCCAATTTGGGTAATATGGGGAGACATGAGAGATAAGTGATGGTGGTGGAGGTGATGGTTGGTTGTGGATCGGGAGAAACCAGTGAATATTCAATGAATTGGCAAGAAAAAAAAGATAAGTGATCGGGGAATTGGAGTCGGGGAGTCAGATTTAGGGAATATGGAAACACCAACCCCAAAAATTGGGGAACATGGGAAAAACGATAAATGAGTTTCCCGGCTACCCTTCTGTGTTGCCTTACTACTACTACATGTATGAGATCATCGAGTGAATATCACTAACAACATGTACATTATGGTAATCAATGATTGAACTCACAAAAAGGAAGGGGAAAAAACGAGAAGGTGAAGTAATAAAACAGTTGGTAATATACCGATAATTAATGACAGATTAGCAACGGAACCCATAAGTCATGTAACAACAATATTCCCATACGGATTACCGATGGGAACCTGATGAGAGCAAGTCCTAGTCTAATTTGTTTTCATAAAAAAAGGGTAATATAGAAATTTTAAGTGCTAAAATGGCTTGAAAAAAAAAGGAAAGAAGGGAATTGAAAGTCTATAATATTTTAAAGGTATATGTGTGTGATGTAAGTGCGGAACGAAGTAAACCAACATTGGACGACTTTAGAATTTGAAAGTTTTCTGTACGTTGGAGCTAGACACATTAAATTGATGTAGCTAAGAAGCAATCTTCAAACAAGAAAACACAAGTTAATTGTTTTGTTTAATTTAATTATTAATTCGGGTGAGTTGTTATTTTTACAATAAACGAATAACTTATACATCTATTCATGTGAAAATC
This sequence comes from Flaveria trinervia, assembly GCA_025506515.1. Classification (NCBI taxonomy): domain Eukaryota; kingdom Viridiplantae; phylum Streptophyta; class Magnoliopsida; order Asterales; family Asteraceae; genus Flaveria; species Flaveria trinervia. The sequence continues at coordinate 69,854,957 of CM046458.1, forward strand.
ATGTGTAGCTTATGAAAGTTATTGTAACAAGTATATAATTTGTAGTTTAACAAAAATATGTTAGAAGTATCAAATGAAAATATAATTTTCCCTAACTTTACATAAGAATAGATATAATTGATTAAACCCTTCCCCAAGCAAAGTATTTCATGTAGTTAGCCTTAATATATGTAAGTTTTCTTGCTTGATTAATGGAATAAATATTCCATCTAGAAAACAATATAATATTCCGTTAGTTTTGCACTAATAGAGGAGAACTACTAGATGTAAATCATACTACTATAAAATGATGAGTATGCCCGGCCCCTTCACATATAACTTTGTTTAAAACCTACTTTCATTATCAAATTCGACGTCAAACAATCGTGAATATGTCCCCTTCACATAAAATTTAGAAGAAATATAAGTTTAAAATGTAACAATACCCGATTGCTTCATAAAAACCAGTATCTATTACCCTAATACGACACCTAGTGAAACTTGTAAAACCTATAATTATCATACTTTTAAACATTGGTATGTTATTCCTTATATTATATTATCATCTTTTTATTGATCGAAATTGTCTTTGTAAAATTTATATTAGTTCTTAGGTTTCTCATCATTATCAACTCTTTTAATAAAGTTTGACATTTTAAAATCTCCACATATAAGCTCCTTTGTTTAATGTTATCCTCTATATATGCTAGTGATTTTTTTCTACTAGTTCATTAAATTGCATAAAAACTTTATTTTTTTAAATATTTTTATGATTTGAGGTTACCTATAACATATATTGTATAGAGTTCTTTTTCCATAAATTCTACTAGTTTAATTATTTTTAGAAAAATATATACGATATAGAGCCTCATTGCAGAACCAAGTTATATCATATCATCATTGTCTGAAATATAGCCCAAGTGACTTTTCGAATTATATTAGACCGCATGAAGTAGTGGTATTTGATTAATTGTTACGGGTTACATTTTTTAACAACAAATTTTTATCATCTAAATTCACAACATTGTATTCGTAAGAATTTAAACGCACACTAATAGTTTTACAGGTTATTTATCTGTCAACTATCAATTTCAAGAATAGTGAATGGTGAAGAAGTGGTTGCGGTAGAGTAAATGTGACTTTCTTGACTTATGATTTTTCTTCAATGTATTGACCTTTGTTTTGGCTTGTCACATGACGAAATAAACGTTTGATAAAATATTGCTATAAACCGTTAGTCATCTCAAAAGGCAAATTAAACATCAAAATAAAAAAGAAGTTGCGTTATATCTATCCAAGGTTATCTACCCCTTGTGAAATGAAGTAATTGATATCTTCCTACAATTCAACTTATGACACCAACAATATCAAATTAATAACACATTACCTGATTAAATCCACATTAATACACCATAAAAAACACAATTAGTTACCGATACATCATATATTTCTAAATTCTAACTATTGATTTAAAAAACCATGCATGTGACATATTTTATTAAAGAAAGGAATATTAAATTCTAATGTTCTTGTCATCAAATATCATACGTTGTAAAATATAAAAATTACGCCGCTTTGTAGAAAAATCAAATGATGAAAATGGGTCGACTTCAAATTCAATTTAGTTGTGCATGATTCATTAAAAATAATTAATAATTAATAATTAATGCATGTGTGCACATTATATTGTAGGAACAAAAGCCGCCCAGTCCAAAAGGTAGACTGCTTTATTTTTCAAAATTAAATTTTCTGCCCATCTCCAAAATAGTTAATACACCATACTTTTGTTCTTAATTGCGTATCCATTACCGACTTCATTTATTATTTTGTTAGTTAAATTCACCAACATGACTAGCTTCATTAATTATTTTGTAGTTTTATTGTATAAAAAGAAGGATTTGGATAATATATATTTTTAAGCTAATTGGATTTTATCAACATAAATTGCTATCCATTGGCTGTTGATAATATTTTATCATACTAGCGATTTGATTAATAACACTAGTAACTTTTACATTAGTTGTCATTGACAGTCCTAACAATATAATCATCAAGTAATCATACTTGATTTTTCACAACAACAAAACAAAAAATTTATAGGTAAAATTGAGTGTACTTAATTAGTACAAATCGAATGTAAATCTGTGATGATTATACTTCTGGGACAGATTTTGACAGCTAAAGTTGAAGTTAGAAGCATCGTTGATGTAATTTAATTACCGGTTAAAAGATAATAATTTAGATTATTAGTGTCTGATTTGCTATATTATATTTATATAGTTAAAAGAGTAAAATTTAAAATATAATAATATATAGAACGTGTTATTGTGAAATATACGCATCTAGTAAATATATTGGTGTTAGACTCTAGGTGCCATTAGATACCTAACTTGATTCAGATTAACAACCGATGCTTATGATAACTACTTCAATTCTTGAGCGGATTGTGTTTCAAAATAATTGTGGCTATCCTGATTTATTTATGTTTTATATTGAACCCACATCTAATTTGTTTTTTAAGCAATACTTTTTTTAATTTTCAAGAACAATTAATACGCTACAGACTGCACCTTAAAAGATTTGAAAATCTAACAATATTTTAATTGTAAAACATATATATTATTTGTTATCAGAATATTTTTAAAGAGTATTATTGATTTCATTGAAAACTAAGGAAAGGAATTTGACTGAGAAGTAAATGAGGGTACTTAGTGATTTCACATGAACTAGAGAACAAAAATTCAAAGCATTTTCATTTAATGAATTATATGCTGTCATCATAAATTCATAAGCAACAGTAAAAATAATAATAACAAATGTATTATACTTTTATTCCTAAATTACTTCATACTAATATTCATGTTTGATTTTAATCCCGACACTTTTTATTTCTAGGCAAACACTCTACGAAATGAACTAGCGCATGTTGACAGCAACGAGACTAAGTAATTTAATTTAAGCCTTATCTTACATGGTTAAGATAAAGTATCAAAATATGATAAATGTTGTAAGTTCAAGTCTAATTTGTAACAAAATAAAATATTTCAAGTTAAACCAGAAATTTTTCTCACTTACAATAAGTATACTTTTAATAGTAATCTCGAGTTTTATATTCGTTGATAGATTTCAATTAATAATGTTATGTCAAGTTACATCAAAATAGAAGGTAGACGGGCAACAAGCTGCGCCGCCACCCCTTTCTGAATAGCAAATCCTAACCTTCCAAAAACAAATCATTGCCTCCCCGGGGTTGAGCAATGGTTGTCTATGACCCGTTGGACCCTGGTCAAAAAGTTGATAGCTTCTGGCGCTAGGGAGCCAAACGTATCAAAGGCAAAGGGAACAAAAGCGTGCTGGTTCTCTGCGCAAGCTTTAGCATGTTTATCCACTTTCTTTGATTCTGCCTTTCTTGCTGCTTGACCAGCTACAAAACCGTTTTCCCGTAAACCAACCAATAAATTTAAAAATCTAAAAAAATTGCCAATAAATTTAATAAAAATTATGGATGAAAGGCTTTTTAGTACGTTGTTGGTACACTTATAGGGAATTCCACGTGTGAAGAGATACAGAAATTGTCGGGTGCCGACTATTTACAGAAGGAATAATATTTATTTATTTATTTATTAATCGATTAATCAAAGTGGGATCACGCAGCATGGTGACGTGGAGCTTGTGTGGTTATGACACGTGGCATTTGGTACGTTATCGTTGAGGCTCGTGTGGAACGAGGACGAGCATGAGACACCCTCTCTCCGCCGCTACAACATTTGCTGATTTTATTTTTTTTATTCTAAAACAAATATTAATAAAATAACGAGTCTAATCAGACATATTAACCGGCCTGCATCAGGAACCTGAGACACTGGAGGCAAAACGGATTACGCAGTCTCAATTGCTCAAATGTGAGGTTCGAAATGTTCTATCTGTCTCACTTTTTGAATAACGTTATTTAACCTAGGTTGCATTATGCTAGACGGAAAACGTTCATTTGTTTGGATAAAAGACAAAAAAGGTTTTGATATCTTTTAGCATAATGAAAAACCAAACTGATCCGAATCCATATTTATAACTACAATTTTCTTTTATGTATCTAGAACATCAGAATTTTAATGGTAATATCATATGGCCATACAATGTGACAGGAAAATGTTAACGCAAAGAAAGTTCAATATAGTCCTTCCATTATTTTAATAACTAATTAATATGCTCAAAATGTCACAGAAAATACTACATTCAAATGCAAAAAGAAAATCATTATAACAATCACACGAAAAATGATTAACCTAAGTTTGATTCTCACCCAAGTTTTCCATTTATACAGTTTTCTATTAAGAAAAATGAAATCTTAATAATTAATTATCAATCTTGCCAGAATTGATGGAACCAAAAGCATTAAACCGTTCATATTTTGGTTATCATATTTTTTCTTACACAAAAAATACGCAATGAGAATTTAATTATTACAAAATAATTTATAGGGTCGGTTAACTGAACTAATAATTGCTTGTGAATTATTACAAAATTAAAATAATTTTCTTAAACAAAATCAAGAGTTAATTGCTTGTGATCAACGAGGTACTTGTCTACTTTTAACAAATGAAGGGTTTGGACGGATTCATAATATTTAAATGTGATTTTAAGGTTATAAAGACATCTCTTTTTTACCAACAAACACACTCTCTATATTATATTTATTTAAAATTTAAAATTATCATATGTATTTTATAAAATTTACTCATAATTTTTGTTAAAGAGTACATCAAATGCACCACTCTACCTTCAAAATGTTTCTCGAAGCCCATATGTCTATTTAATGTTGTTTTCTTTAATATGCTAGACTGCTAGTGATTTTCGCTTTTAGGTCATTCAAGAATAAAGTTAAACTAATTTGTAGCATTAGAATTGTTTTACGGAAAATATATGATCCTGCTAGGAAAACATGTGTTATTTTGATGGGGTCCACTTATTCGTTTTCCAACCGAGACCAAACCCCCGATCTCTTTAAAAAGATACTACTAGAAAACTATACTTTTGCAACAGTTTTTTGCGACAAAAGCATTTTGGTCGCAAATACAAACAAGGTTGCGACATATTTGCAACAAAGTGGAAAAGCCCGTAATTAGCAATTAGTTTGCGACAAATTTGTAACAAACAAAAAAGTTGTCGCAAATTTGTCACAAAGAATAAGCGGAAAATTAAATTCTTATCCTTAATTCTGACAAATTTAAGACAAAATGGAGGGAAAACATAAAATTTAAGCGGAAACCTAAATATTATCACAAACTTGTCGCATACATATTTGTGACAAATAGTATCATTAATCATCAAAATATAGCTTTATAATGTTTTTATAATATTAGTAATCATAAATAAGTATCAATCTTTTATAATGTTATTAATAATAAAAATATAGATTTATAAGTTTTTTTTAATAATATTCACAGTATTAAACTCAAATATTGTTTTGTTTTGATAATATTAACAATAATGAAATAAAAATTAATTTTTTTAAATATGAGTTTTTTATAATAGTAATTGACACTAATAAAAATAATTATTATTTTTTCATTAAGTTTTGTTTTACTATTATTTATTTTATTTTAATGTGTGTGTATGTGATTGAATTTGTATATGTATGTATATTGTGGAAGATTGATGTTACGCAATAAGATAAAATAAGATCAATTAGGGTATACGAGTGTCACTAATGAGCAAATTAACGAAACTAAAACCCATATTACTCGATAATCATTAATTAGGATCAACTACGGTTATCAGTTTTAATATTAGTTAAAGATATTGTTCTATTAGAGGTAACTAAAGTCATGTAGGAAGCATAAAGTTAATATTAGTCAATTATGGTCTATTAGTACTTATTTATGTATGTATGTGTATTTGTAAATGAATGTAGGGGTGTATGTATGTGGATTTATGATTGTGTATATGTAGATGTGTATCAGATACACACTGTGAAGTGTATTTGTGCATACATAGTCTGTGTATGTGTATATGTATGAATAATATATATATAAGAACATTCACAGTAGGTTACTTATTTTTTATATGAGTGTGTCACTTATATTATTGGGGATGGTTGTGAGTGGTTGTGAGTGAACGGGAGAAAAATATTATGGGGATTGTATCGTGATTTCTCGTATTTGGAGAAACATGGTATAACCCTATAATTTTTTAATATTTTTAAAAGTGGTTGTGAGCGAAGGAGAAAGAAAAGATAATGATAACTATATAAAAAAGTATTATTAAATTAAAAGAGAGAGTAAAAAATAATGTTTTTAATGTATATATGGGGATAAGGATGAGAAAGCTAGTGTGAATACTCTAACATGACAATTACTTTTGAGTATTACCATATTATTCATATATATATATTGTGTATTAAAATTTACGCATGTGTTTAACATCAAAAAAATAAAGCCGAAAAATGTCGCAAAATTGTGACAAAATTACGATAAAAGTTTCAAGTTGCCGCAAATTTGACATAAATTGAAACAAGTTCAACTATTGTTCAAACCATTTGCAAGTTGGAGAGAATATTCCCCCCTGGTTTCATTGATTCTATGGAACACCTCATCATACATCTAGCTGATGAAGCTTTGCTTGGTGGTTCGGTTCAATACAGATGGATGTATCAATACAAGAGGCAACCACACTAATTTTAATCTTTGATTCTATGTATCAATATTCCTTTCCTCATTCATAACACATTTTTTATAACTTCTAAATATAGGAAGTTGGGTTTGATAAAAAGAAGGATTAGAAACAAAGCAAAGATTGAGGGTTCAATCATCAAGGAACACCTAGCGAATGAACTTGCTACCTACTGCTCTCTATACTTTGACTCGACCATTGAGACAAGTCATAACTGGGAACCTCAAAATTTTGCACCCCTACATTCTATTTCTTCAAGCAGAGACTCTCAACTAAGCGTGTTTGTCTATCCATCGAGAAGATTGCATGAAAAGGATGGAAAGAGAACATTCATGACAGATAAAGACCTTCACAAAGCGCACACCTATGTTCTATTAAACTGTGAAGAAGTAACTGATTATGTAAAACAATTTAATGCAGAGGTGCCACAATTGTACCCGAATGAATTGCAGTCGAATCTTAGAGATAAATACTTTGCTCAATGGTTTCAACACCGTGTAAGTAAACGAATTAAATTATAATGATTATTATTAGTGTATAATTAACCAACACAATGTGTGGGTGTTCTTGAATATAGGTAATGATGGAATCAGTTGATGGAAGTGCTAAACATCTAGAAGTTTTAGCAAGGAAACCATCTAATCACGTCAAATCTCACAAAGGATACTATATAAATGGTTATAAGTTCCACACACGGGCACATGCTAAGGGACTTGTGACTAATAACTATGGTGTATGCGTGAGAGGGGAGACGTATAACGCCGAAGAGTCTGACTACTACGGCTTAATTGATGAGATACTAGAGCTCGAGTACTATGGTTGTTCAAGTCTTGTAGTCTTCAAGTGTACTTGGTTTGATAATAATCGTGGCGTAGTATTTAACAAAAATAAGTTGATTGATGTCAAACCCAAGACCCGGTTTACAATTGATGATCCGTTTATCTTGGCATCCCAAGCTGAACAAGTTTTTTATACATCATACCCTGCAAAGAAAAGTGGTATCAAAGATCCATGGGCAGTTGTTAAGACAAAACCCCGACACATATATGAAGTTGCGAACGATGTAAACAACGCAGCACATGGGGTCTTTCAGATTGATGAACGGTTTGATTTACCAGATATTGTAACAAATAGTGAACGTGTGTGCCTAGTTACGGAAGACCAAATGATAGATGATAATGGTGAACAATCTGAAGATGAACAATTTGAAGAGAATGAACTAAAAGACGAAGAAGATACATTTAGTGACGAAGAAGATGCATTTGCTAATGATGAAATTATTTATATAGACCACTCTTCAGATTAAGACGAACTTGTTTGGTTTTTTACATTTTAAATTATTTGTGATTATCAAACGGTATGTTTATATTATTTTATCTATTATTATATGACTTATTACATCTTATATTATCTACATAATCATGCTTGTTTTATTAAATGCAGGTGCGTTATGTCAGGTACTCGTGGTCGTGTCCCACCTTCTCGTGGGGCTTCACCATCTAGTTATGGTCGTGGGCATCATTTAGAGACCAGTCCCCTGTTAAGCGGGACGTTAGGTCGCGGATACGGTGGCAGTACTAGTCGTGTAGGCGATGGTGATGTTATGGCTGATATGGATGGGGTATATCGACGTATGGATGAATCTGAGGGATATAATAGATCCCAATCTATGGGACATGAGGATTTTGATGATGAGCATGACGTAGACACGCCTTCTCGCCCCTCCCACGGTGGCTTGAATACAGATTTTACGAACCATCATACCTCTCAAAGGCTTCCTATCAGATGGGTTGGGAAGAAGTATGTATGTTTAAAATTAAAATTTATATCGTTAATTTATTTTATAAATATACTCATTTTTATATAATAATGTAGGTTTGCTAATGGTAAGGCTCATAGGGCGATCACAAAAATACTAGAACAACATCTTGAGGGGCCTTGACCACGTTACTCACTTGTCCCTAAAGAAGTAAAGAACATTATGTTTGAGAAATACAAGGTAACATATAAAAAATTATTTTTCCTGTTATATATTATTAAGTTGCAAGATAATTATCAAAATTTAATTTCAAAGAATTCAACTTATATCATCCTTTTAACCTTTAAGGAAATTTGTGGATGGGATCGAGCTGACGACTTTATCATTAAGGAAGGATTCAACAATGCGGCATCTGATCTATATCGAGGCATCATTTATAGATTAAAAGCAAAATCTAGAGATTTAGCGAAGAAAGCCAGTCATTTTATACCACCTAATAATAACTACACCATCATGCGTGAATTTCCACCCCGTTTATGGCACAGTGACTTATGGGTTTCATTATGTGAGGTAAGTAAGTTAAGATATTATTACTTTTTTTGTTACAATCTATTTTAGTTATGTTATCATAATAATATTTTTATGTTTTGTAGTATTTTAGCACTACTAATTTTGCTAAAGCATCAGAAAGAAAGACTAAGACTAGGAATAGCGCTGATAGCTCTGGTGTTACGTCAAGGCACACCAGCGGATCCATGGGATATGACGAGCATCGTATTCGCTTGGTAATCTAATTATTTTTACAAAGTATGGTAATTGTGTACTTTTACTATTAACATATATTTTACACTTGAATTTTTTTATATCGTAGGAAAAGAAATTGGGTCGGCCAATTGCAATGAACGAATTGTTTCTAGAAACGCACTTGGATAAAGAGTCAAAGAAACTATATCGGGCTGGACAATTTGATGAGAACCCGGAAGGGATGCGGTTTTGCACCGGTCGATAGAATGAAATTTATGTGGGTTATTATTATTATTATTATTATTATTATTATTATATAATTTTTGTATCTACTTTATTATATTAATAATCATATTGTTTTGACAAATTGTAAGACACATATTGTAGAAAGATGGTTGAGAAACATGGCACTTACACAAGTTAACATCCATTGGGTGATGTTGATTGTTGACGTGATAGTACGAGAGAGGGCAGAGAGTTATATGAGATAGGATCATCAGATCCTTACTTCGTAGTAATCGGGACACCGTCTACATCTTTCATGTCCGGACTAACACAAGCTGCACTTCAACAATCATAGGAGGATGTAATTTACTTAACAACCTTTAATTGTTATCTTTAGCCCTGAATGTGTTAGGTTCTCATATTTTACAAGTTTGTAGGATGCTTTAGGTTATAGATGTTGATATATGAATTGTTCATCATTATTTTTAATGAAGTCTCTTTTGATTTTAGTTTGTCTATCACTTGTAATTAAACACAATTTTTATTTCATAGTATAAAGTGAACTATGCTTATATGATACTTCGAAGATGAAACAAGATTATAATAATCATATGTAGGAGCATATAAACTATAGTTTAGATATACGATTAACGGTTACCTTCTTTGGCTCAACTTATTATGTGTTGTATGTACGTGTAGTTCTGACAACAAATGCGAGATGAGATGCAACAACAAGTTGATGAGATGAGAAGAAACATGCGAGAGGAGATGCGACAACAAATGGCCTCTTTTTTTAAATAATTTAGTAGTAATCCCGGAAATCATCCACCATAGTTTTGTTTAACTTAGTTATTGTATTGTTTTTGGATTATGTAAACAATATTTGTTTGAATTTATGTATTTGAATTTAGATTGTGGTTGAATGGTTTATTTGAATTGTATTAATTTTCATCACGTTAAAAAATTAGATTTTTTCATATTTTAAATTTAATTTTTTTTGTTAATAGCATGTTTTGTGGCAAATTTGTTGCAAAGTAAATAAATAGATACTGTCGCAACTTTGTCGAAAAAATAAAAATAAAAAAAATATTTAATCATGTTTGTCGCAAATTTGTCGTTAATATTTGTTAGAAGATTGATGGTATCCTGTTGCAAAAAACTTGTCGCAAACATGTTTCAAATATTTTGTTGGAAAGTTGTCGCAAAACCATGTCAGAAGATTGTAGGTGTCCTGTCGCAAAACAGTTGTCGTAAACCTGTCATAATAACTGTCAGAAAGTTGTCGCAAAATTTTTGCAACAAGGGTTTTTGTGACAAACTATTTTATGACGTAAACTTGTCGCAAAACAGGTTTTGTGACAAATTTGCAACAACCTTGTCTGTCGTTTTTTTTGTTTTTTTCTAGTAGTGAGAAAATTCACAAATGAAAACACTCTATGACTCAACTCTATATATTTTTGCATTTGAATGGTATTTGAACCCCAAAAACTTCTCATATTTACATATCTTGAGTATCTCATTTTAATCATTTGAGGTGATTATCATTGGTTTGCCGTATAGAATTTAAGGCTGTCAAACCAAATTGTTATATTCGTACACATTTCATCTTTGGTTGCAAGCTCAACAATTATTGATCATTATCAAACTAGATAAAAATTGCTATCATTTGGTATTCAAATGTAATTTTAGTTGATTATTTACTTTCTAAAACCAAATAAAGAAAAATAATCATAAACCACATAGACAACCAATTAATGAAATCAGTTTCTAGTGGATGTGAATAAATTAGTAAGAAGATATTATTAATGACCTAGGCATGACTTACTCTACCTTTAAATATATGAAATTTTACTCAAACTAGAACGTATACAATTGCATATATATAACTTATCAGTCAAAAAAAATAGACCATTCGAAGAAATGCATACACAAACATATGTGTTCAACAAAAGATATAGTACGTAGTTTATTCACAAATCACCATCAATGAAAGAGTTAATAGCAATAACAATCGTTGAATATATATTTATTGAAGAATGTGTATCCTGATGTTCAAAAGTCCTCTACATGAGCAAAAGTTGGGAAGAAAAAAGGTGAATCCGAACATTTAAATCACATCCAAAAATATATAATTAATATCTATGCAATCACATCTTGTAAATCATTATGAGCATCGTTTAATTAATTATACATCTACCTATTTCACGATTCTTAAATTTTTTATTCTTTGCTTATGCATACGTGGATAGATTTATACATATACATATGTATGTATGTATAATATGACGTAGACAAAGACCGAATGTTTTGTGTTTACCCGTCATCTGTAAACTCACAAGTCTGTCAATAACCTATTAATCAGACTGAACAAGTAAAAGTTCAGCCATAGTCGATCCGTGACCTTCAAAGTAATAAATAATACTCCTATGGAATGTGGAAATCAAACCCAAGACTTCTACTGTAATTGTATATCACTCGAACATAAAAGGCTAAAATAAAGAAAAAAATAAATTTGTTACAATCCAAATTGTTAACTATTAAACAATGATTAAAACTTATTTATTTGGGCTGTTTAACCTCGTATTAATTAAGGATTGGATCGTATTCTCTAACACTGAGTTTGAAAGTTTATTTGTTTATAAGTGAAACATGTGTTGTTGACCCTAGATTTAAGTTGAATTAGAGACTGTTATTTTGAGGTTTTAGTAACGCAACAGGTTGCTCTCAAAAGAAAAGAGCACGATCATTTTGTTCGTATACACGTTAACAATCTTCTTCCCTTCGTACATGAGACAACACCAACGCCCAAATTACAACGTCATAACATGTAAAATAATCTAGTTCAAAGAAAATCCGTAATTAGGCATCTGGTTAATTTTACCTAAAAACCGTGGAACTTTAAATCTTATAGAATGCGGTTTCAATTTCGAAATTATGTTTTAATCCAGGATAAGTAACCCGGTAACAATTTTTACAAAGATGGAAAAAGCTGATAGTTTTGATAAATAGTATAAAACTTTTGAAAATAACTCAAAATAATGCAAAAGCAATGATGATCTCAATAGACTATATATTTATTTTTCTTTTTTGTGACATGAAATAAAGACCATGTGAGAGACATATTCATCTCAATAGAACACATACAAAATGATACACACGTAAGACAGCAGCCATCCATGTCGCAGCCTGTATAGCATTCCATCATCCTATCACACGGTTTCTCAAACAGTTTTTTACTTGATTAGACAATATTATTATTATTATTATTGTTTATGTGATATATGTTGAAAACTTTAGATTGTGACAACTCATTTAACTTTTTACAATAACATTGTATAGCATAATGTTCTAGACTTGTCAACTGTTGTATCCTGTAAATCTTACTTATAATAAAAAGATGTTATCCGAGTCTGGAAAATATGAAATGTAGGCAGATTTTACTCATACTTGTAGCCTTGGGCATTAAAATTTGAACTTCTGGCGCATGTTGTTTAGTTTCTTGATCTTGTCATTACCAAGCCGAAAACAAGCTTTGTAGTCTGAAACCAAGCTTTGAAATTTCAACTATAATAGGACATTTTCTAGTTTTTTGATCGTTTAGGGGCTCACCCGAACATAAGTTCTGGACAACCTCAACGGCTCAACCAGTAAGTCCCTGTTCTTCTCCTTGCACGATACTAAAAAAAGATCATATACTCAAATGTGTAAAAGGGTTGGATGTCACTTCTCTATACTCCTACTCAAAATGCTCTAATTAGAACCAACTTGTAGGGTGGGTGACATTCCTATTTTGAAGGTCATTCACATGAGTATGAACTCTAAGATTTGAATTGATACCATTAGAGATAGCTACTTGCATTTATTCTTTAGGTTCTATTTATTTATACCATTTCATCTACTCTATAGTCTCTACTTCTTGATGGTTTCATACTTATTTTATGGTCACTTTATTATTGCATTATATGATTATGACCCACAATATAGGACCCAAATTTTCTAATATTGTGGCATTGAAAGATGCACAAAGATGAAGATGGTTTATTATCTAGAGTTGACATTGGCTAGAAATACAAAGAAAGTAGGTGTTATTGATCTTGACTACTTCTAGATTCCCTTATCTATGATACATTCTGACTACCAATAGTTTATAATTCAAACAAAAATATAGATTATAATTCAAGATATTTAAAATCAAATGACATACATTATGTCATTTTTATGCATACTTTCAACAGTTGACTATTACCTTGAGCTGAAAAATGATCTAAAAGCCATATTTGTCGCCGTTATAGTGGTGTGTCGAGGGCTCAAACAACACCATCTTACAATGCATATTCGATTGAATTACTACAAAAGATAGCAAACAAATCGGCTCGATTCAAGAAAAGTTAATCTCCAATTACAAAGAGGTATATGGGTCAAACGGGTAACTAAACAGCAACCAAAATTCCATTTAAACAAGTGGGTCGACCCGCTGCATAATATCTTTCATTCAACACGGTTACAAACATGTTGCCACTTGTTCGCTATAGCGTCTACAATCTTGCTATAAATCTGGTGAAAAGTTGCATGACCATAAAGCATGCTTCTTTGCTGGTTTAGATTCACATGTACTTGTTTATGTATCGACTGATTTTTTCGTTCGTGTAATGTTGACTTGATGCATACTTTTGTCATTTATAAATCTGATTAGGGTCTTTTTAACAGATAAAGGAAGCAATATCATTGAAAACATACACCCATGAACTTTAATCATGTATGATTAAGGTCAAAAGCAGGCTTTTTAAGTTCTAACATATCCATCACCTGAACGTGTGTTTGCATAAAGACAAACCTGAGTTCTTTATATGATCAAATCCAATAATGATTCTCTAACACCAGAATTCAAAAGATGATTCACATGAAACATCTTCGTTTTTTTATTTTTAAGCATAAGAAAGTTGTTAACGGAAAACTCAGAAGACCCAATCAATACCCTGCTAACTAACAGATCAAGTAAATCATAGCTTAAGGCTGATAGAGAGATTATGTCAAAAACCAGCACTGAAACAAGAAAAAACTTCAAACATTTGCTAGAAAATTATCAGTCCTTAATTAAAGTTTAACACCCTTGTTTTTAGTTAGAGGTAGCAACTAATGAAATGTAATGTCTTTTAGTTTAAACCGTTAGTTTTGTCAATGTGTGCAACAACTTGATTCTAGATTAAAAAAAATTGTATCGAAATAAAAATAGACAGTTCGTAACAATACATTCAGGAATTAAAGGACATCATGTTGTTGTTTAGAAAGTAAAAATATATTGTATTTGACCCATAGGTTTAAAGCCATGCATTACGAGGACTCCATTTTAAATAAAATATATATTAAAACATTGATATAATATTCACATCGTAATGGTAATTTTGGAATTTAGAAAACATTAATTTGTAGTGGGAAAATTTAAAGACAATTTATATATATTTGTCCCCGAACAGTTTTAAATCAAAATTATATTGAAATATAGATGAAATTAACCACGTCATAATGATATTTTTGGAATGTTGTAAAACATTTTTTTTTGAAAATTAGGCAAATTGGATTTTAATAATCTAAACTATTACCTGTTGGCCGATAATATATATACTATCAATTTGGCTACTAACACTCTCAACTTTCACTTTTATTATGCTCGATTTGGACTCGATTCGGTTCGCAACACTAATTATAAATAAAATAAAGAAACATGCAAGCTAAATTGAGACTAAAATATATACAAATCGAGCGTAAAAAATTAAAAATTATGTCACCGGGATTATTGTTAGTGATAAAAGTCAAAGTCGAGAGTGTTAACGACTAAATTGATAGTATGAATTATTATCGGCTAATAGGTAATAATTTGGATTATTAAAATCCAATTTGCCTAAAACATATAACAAACATACGAGATATGTTTAAAAGGATAATTATAATATAAAAACAATAATAAAAGCTCTAAAAGTTTTATCTTTATAGAATATCTTGTACCATTTGACCGAATTACTTCTCATCAAACTTAGATTTTTGTTAGTAACCGAATTAACTTTGCTACAAATGTCTATAAAAAGAAAACTTTCTGTCTAGTGTTCATTTGTAAATTACAAAAGTACAAGGGTGTAATATAAAATATAAAAGTCTATCACAATTCACACATCCTGCAATACCAACGGTTATCAATCGTCGCTAAAACCACTTCACCGATTCAATGGAACCAACGGTGGTGAAACTGAAGCCCATCGAAGCATCACCGGAGACCTTCAAAGACTACGGTCAAGTGGTTCAGTCGTCGCCGGATGGCGACGAGTTCGGCCCTCACGATGCACAGCTCGATCTCTCCAAAGGCACTCCGAGGTGTACACATGATCTCTGTGTTAATCCTAGGGTTTTGTTTCTGAATTCGTTGTTGTTAGAGTTGAATTCGGTTGTTTGATGCTGTAATTTGAAGTTAGTTTGTAGATCGTTTGGTTTTTGAGTTGTTGGTGTCGATTTTTGTGTGAGATTTGCTGGTGGTTGATGTGAATTGGTTCGATTATTGATTTTGAAGTTTATGTGAATTCGATTGTTTGATGCTCTGGATTGAAATTAGTTTGCAGATTGTTAGGTTTTTTAGGTGGTAGTGATGTTTTGTGTGAGATTTGGTGGTTGTTGATCGTGTGGTTGATGTGAGTTTGTTCGATTACTGTTCTGAAAGTTTCGTAAGTGTCAGTAACTATAGTTTGTTTTTTTAGTTGGGATTGTTTGATGCTCTGAATTGAAATTAGTTTGCAGATCGTTAGGTTTTTGAGGTGTTAGTGTTGTTTTGTGTGAGATTTTCCGTTGTTGATCGCGTGGTTGATGTGAATTGGTTCGATTATAGATCGAAAAAGTTCATAATTGTCAGTAACTATAGTTGAGAGCCCGTGATTGATTCGTCGGTGGTTAGAGAAGCTTCAAGCTATCATAAACTGAATTGAACATATGCTAGTCATGAAAATTGTGCATCAATGATGTTATAATCACATTGGTAGTTGAGTATACAATCATCTGTTGTATTTTGTAAAAGTTATTGATACTAAAAATGTATTACTGTTGCTCTAAACCCTGCACGTCTAGAGCCCACTACTTTGGCAGTAACGCAAGAGGGCGACTCATCTGGTTCTGGTCGCCTTATTGATGGTGTAACCTTGTTATCCTCTCGTCGGATGATCTTTCAAACTGTAGAGGCCTCAAGCTCCATAGCCCTCTAAGGGGTTTCATTTTATTTGGTGACCTGATAACAAGAAAACAAGGTTACACCAGTAGTAAGACAATCTAAACCTGATGAGTCACTCTTGTGCATTGCTACCAGAGTCCTCGGCTATAGACGCATGGATATTGGAGCAACGCTTACGTTTAGCATTTTCTGTATGTATCATGTTAATTTTATTTCTTCACATGAAATTGTCTGTCAAGCTTCTGTGGATCACATATTCACATATGAAATTGAGGCATAAGTCATATATGAACATATAGTTTGATTAGTGTCATTAATATGTAAGCATTAAATTCATATATTGGCTTGACATTTGACTGAAAAGATGGACCTTTACAACTCTAACGTGCTTTTTATGTATGTAATTAGGTTTTATATTATGCACCTTCAAGATCGGGCGCTGAAGTTTTCAAAAATAACACACCATGCAAGCGTGACCCAGTGCCTTGGTTCGATTGGCGGGGGTGTATGGTATCTTGGAGTAGCAAAGGCGTCGATAGTGGATCCAAATGTGGAACACAATGGTGAAAATGTGTTGCAGTCACGCAGTGGTCACTTTTTCACGCCTCCTGCTGTTGACAGTGTTCGGGTGTTCAAAATCACTGGGCCGAAGTTTCTGAAGCTGAACCATGGGACTTGGCATGCTGGTCCATTGTTTAAGCCAGACACGATGGATTTCTACAATCTTGAACTCAGCAATACTAATGTAAGACGCACATCTCATGATTTTGAATTAAACAGCGACTCGATTTCATGTGGTTATGTTTGCGCAGGTGGTTGATCATACATCTCATGATTTCAAGAAGGAAAACGCGACGGTGTTTGTGATAGATGAGTAGTTGATTGTGCATTTAAATATGGTATTGTAATCATGAACTCAATTGTTTATATCTTCTTTCTCATGTTATGTAACATGATTCCAGTTTTTCAGAGTTCATCATTTATCTACTTTTACACCATTTGTTCTTTAGTTACATGCGATTTGTCAATGACGTAGCATTATGCCGCTGTATATGTAACACCTTAAAATTTAAACAAGAGTAGTTATAAAATTTTAGAAGGGGCAAACGTTCGAGCACTGATAAGGTAGATGTTGTGTCACTGAAAGGTCAGAGATTCTAGTCGTGAAGATAACATGTAGAAATAAAGGTGATGTTGCATATACTAGACTGAAAGTGACCCGATACATCTAGGAACCCGTGCATGTGAGTACATTATACACGCGGTTTACATTTGAACGTTACATCAAAAATATAAAAATTGTGGTATGTGACATCATTTTTTGAAAAAACTATATATATAAAATGATGTATTTTGACTATGACGAAATGTTTTTTTTCTTGATAGGTACTGTTGATTCAGCTTGATTTAAATTATGATGTGTGACATCATTTCTTGAAAAAAAATATATAAAATGATTTATTTTGACTATAACAGAAGGTTTTTTTTTATTGGTTCGGTTAATTTAGCTTGATTAAACTAGACGACCCTCTTTTAGTTTCTAATTCTAATTTGCCGTATATACAACTTATAAATGAAATAATTTCTTAAAATATCATGCTTTTGTAGTTCAAAACAACAGAAAACTCAAATACTTGTTCGATCCGTATCATTTCAAAACAATAAAAGCATAAAAAAAGAAGTAAATTATTATAGTCTACACGACCAAAACATAAATGGCGTATATTATTCCCGGAACATATCCCAAAAACGTCAGCAATAAGCATATCCAGAACTCAATCTGCATATATTTTCAAACACCATCCATCAATCTTTATGTTTGTGTTCATAAGATGAGAAACAATATATGGATTAAAAATAGGGAGCTAACAGGTGTCCTGGCTTATTCAGAGCGAGCTGTTGGGCCACTTGACTAACCTCTCATGGCTAGCCCGTAGCCAACCTCCCACAACCCGGCTATGATAAAGTTGGGTACATCTGTTAGCTTCTTATTATTTATCGAAAGTGAATAAAACTCAGCTAACATATATACACATATTCATTTTGACAAATTTGCTCAATCAAACATTTATTTTGATAATTACACTAAAAGTAACCAGACGGAACCAGAAAAGAGTTAAAAGGGCTCAGTGACCATATCTATTAAAAAGTTTCGCCTTTTTTAATATAAAAGTTTGAGTTTTTCTAATAAAAAGAAAAAACATGACTTGAACCCATCTTGCAAAAAAAGCTCTAGTTTCATATCGTTTTGAAACAAACAATAAGATCAACACATGATTGCAAGTAAATAATAATCTCCACAATATTTAATCATCTTGATAATAATAATAATAATAATAACAAAAAGAAGATGAATGGGGAGAAAAGTAGTAATTGAAAGATGAAAACTTACACCACAACCATATCGAAGGAAGACGCCGATTGGAGGCAAGATGATTGCGAGAATAATCTCCACAAATGTTTCGGCACCCATGGTACGTATATTAATCGATCCTGATTATTATTATAATTATTTTTATAATTATTATTAGTATTAATATTATTATTATATTATTATTATTGAAATTTGCAGGGATGATCAAGAGAGAGGATGAATGTTTGCGTTGAGTGATGGGATCTAACGGATTTCATTAATACATCAAACAAGTGTTTGTTGCAAACGAAAACCAAGGTACGTACCAATGCATGCCTCATATTCATATTCATGTTTTCAAGTTGCCACGTGGATATTATTTTCATTCAACATGTGGAGTTGAATTAAAGGTTCGGTTATTGAAACCGTTAAAAGAATGATAATTCCGTTTACATGAGTAAATGAAATCGGTTATTAAACGTATACATTACAAGTCTTTTATTATGATTTATGATGCTTTTATGAATAATATATAGCGTTTTTTTAACTGAATCAATCTATGCATGTTGAATTGCAACACAAAGTAAAATTGCGAAAAATAAATAAATACGGGATGGTATTTCATTGTTAAGATCGTTAAGATTATCCTAATTCCTGACAGTTTTATTGTATCTCTTAGTTCTACCGATTGCAAGAACAAGTTATTATTATTTATTAGTCAGCTCGAATCTAAAAATTAAACATCACAACATTGAAAATTTGACCATGTTAGATTTAAATCTTCCATGGTTAAGATTACCTTATAAGTCTTATTGTATATCTTAGTTTTACCGGTTAGACTGAAACTGGTCCAGTTAAGCATATTTGGACCGTTTTCATATGAATTGGGTAGCTACTAGTAGGATTGGTGAACCAGTCGAATGGACGGAATAGTCAGACCAGATATTGAATTATTCTTTTTTTTACCCTTCAAAATCTTAGTTTTTAATTAATTTAATATTCCATGATCCATAGTTTAGTTATTTAACTGTTTTTATTGTGTTAAAAGTGTAAATTCACACCAATACATATAGTATTTTTCATATGTTCTTTTAAACTATGTATATATATAATTTTAAATTTGATATTATATATAAAGTCATCTGGTTCTTAAATCCGATTCAACCAGATTGATAAAATGAACTGGTAACACAACCGGTACGACAAGTGAACCGGTAAAACGAGTGATTAACTGTGCAGTAACCATCCACATCATCATCTTTCAAACTTTACATGTTTTTAAAATGACAACTCACACACTAACTAATATAACCTACTTCCAATTTTACACTAGGGAGCTTCATCACTTTAATTAAGGTTTGAATCTTAACCTTTAAAATAACTTTATCACTTTAATTTTAAATGACTTTGTCATTAGACTCACCGGTATCCCTTCAAACCTTACATGAATACTTGGCATTCGATAACGGTCACTTATTCTTACCAAAGTATATCCATGTTTTAGATTCTAAAACCAATTTCTCCAAAATAAAATTAGAAATATGTCTATATTGGTTTGACCATATGCTAACACCTAATGGATCCTAAGCTTTAATGCATGCGTATTATTACAAAAACACATAAATATACAATCATTTCATTCTGAGCTTTTAACTATCAACACTGACCCACACAATCTTCAAGTAACTCAAAGATTTCTACATCAAATTAGCAACATAAGTTTAATTGTTATTTGTTACAACAATTCCTATTTAAAAATTATTGGCATCTCAAGTTAGATAGAGAATGAGAATGATGACAAATGAATGAATCTAATTAGATATGCCTAAAGGATGAGAATAAAATTAATTAATTAATAATGATAAGTTAAAATAAATAGAAAAAAATCATGTAAATTAGAAGAATAAATAAAAGTTGGTCATTGTAGATCAGATAAAAATATAACTTGATCCGAAAAGCCACTCTAACCCCCTTCTCTTTTGTTATTTGCCATTTTAGCCGCATTTGTTTAAGCTTGCCCCAACCGTACCTATTCAACAGCCAAACAAACTGTACTTGTATCATTAGTAGTTCCCAAAAGACGCATGGTACAACTACCAAAGCATAAGTTACACCTTGTCACAACAAAATAACTTCACGTTAAAATTCTTCTACAATAAATGGTCTAGTATTGGATAACATTTGGATCTTGAGGAACTAATATTTAACATTAGGCATACTGTAGGGACTATTAATGCAATTACTAAAAAATGAAGAATGAAGGAACTTGTTTTTATCTTTGGAACCATGTGGATTCTGCCACAACTTTACTGGCAAATTGGTCAAAAACATTTTGTCCAAAAGGAGCATATTTACATGTGAAATTTATAATTGATACAAATTTCCAATATCATATAAAACTTATTTAATTGTTTATACAACATATAAATGTAATTCTAAGTTCTAACCATTAAAAAGCCTTTACATTCTAATCAAAGATAAGATCCTTATACCTATGTTACTATGTATCTTTGAATGGTATATATAAAAGAAAAAATAACGAATACCTAGTAAAGATAATGAACTTACACAGTTCTAGTTTCATGTCATATTAATTAAAAAAAATTATCTGGTATATCCGTATCTAACATTCACCGACACCGATTCATTGAAACATCTTAGATAGTGACTACCGGTAAAAAAATCATAAACTCATCACATTATTAGTGCAGGAAACATTCAAATTTAAACTTTATTCAAACTTAATACTTGAATGTGTTTTCCAGATATGAATTATATCAGGTTTATGATTTGAGATATAAAGCACAAGATCAAGTAGAATAATAATAATTAAATTTGAATATATATACCTGGAGTTGGAGCAATTTGTGTGGGCTTTGAGAGGATAGCGGGAACAGTAGCTATTGGGCCGACAGATGTTGGGGCAGAAAATAATTGGGCCGGTAAGCCCATTGCCTGAGAAGGATGGTATTGATACATATGGTACGCTGGCATCAATGCGTGAGAGTAGTGTCCTCCACTCATGTAGGCCCCACCAGTATACCCTAATTTCTGTACAATTAAAATATACAACTTTAAATATATTTTCATTATAATTAAAGAGACTTGTTAAATAGACAACTCATGATTTTAAATCAACACTTCAAAATTTACATACGTGTCGTATAGTCTCACATGCGTCGTATAGAAGAGGCAGTGGCAGAGCTTGAATATATCCGTAAGAGGGCGGGGGCAAAATTAATACATTTTAGGGGGGGCGAACTCGAGTTTTATATAAAAATTTACACTATTCGAACAAAAATTTACACTACCGGACTAAAATTTAACACTACCGACGAAAAAAAGAGGGGGGGCGCCGCCCCCCAGCTCCTTAAATCCTCCGTCACTGAGAGGAGGGTCGTATAGGGTTATATGTGTCGTATAGCTCTCTGACAACCCCCTGAATTTTCCTCGTTTTTAGTGTATTCAACCCTATACGCCGCGTATGGACCCAGATGCGATGTATAGGGGGGTGTCGATATATCTGGATGGATATTTTTATATTAGAACCCTAATTAAATGTGTAAAATAAGTTTTTAATAATGCTCTAACAGTCCTAGGTTAGTTTCAGGGATAACTTTAGCTAATTTTGTATTTAGCTTTGTGATTTTTATAGATATAAAATATTATATAAGGGACCTAAACATATGAACTCTAATTACTATCTATTATTTATTTCCTAAAATTAACATGAAGAGTTAATAATAACAGAAAATAAAATTTACTAAACAATAATCAAGCTCTATAATTTTCAGTTTTAAACAAATTTTTTAAAAAAAAATTATTAAATAGTAACTAAGATTCATATGTATGCTACTTAAATCATTTTATTTTAAAGATTAATATTTGTGATAAAAAAATCACAAGTTTTCTCTAAAAATTTTAACTACTAATTTTCTGACAAATGGCAAGACATGAATATTACCATATCAAATCAAATTCAGATTGATGACAAATTAGATTCCAATTTAGTAGAATATAATCGTGTGCATTCATGTGGATAAATGAAAGTTGGTTAATTACAGCTGATCTCGATCCACTTACATGATTGTAACTGACATCAGTTGCAGCCACGTACGTCGCCGGAGCATAGCCGTAGTAAGGCACCGCCGCCTGCTGCTGCTGGTGGTGGTGGTACGGTGACGCCGGTGCCGGCGTTGGTGGATAGTACCACTGCACATGACTCGCCGGCGGTGTCATCGCTCCGGCCGACCTCGGTCCCACTATCACATTAGCCCCTAAAACAATAATCAAACTCAATAACAACAACATTCCAATGATTCAATTTTAAATCGAACATTTAAACCAATAGTTCGCAATTTCGCATAACTTCAATCTACTGTTTGATTAACAGTGGAGAAAATTCTGAAAATGTCACTTTGATTAGTGTTTTTTCTGATCAAACTTTGATCAGAGTTATCCTTTAACAAAAACCTAATACCTGATTGCTGATGCAGTGGTAGTGGTGGTGGTGGTGACGGAGGAACAACGGTTAACGTCCTCTGCCGGCGAGCACCGAGCGACGCTAGGTTACAATTCGCACGACGACCGTTGATCACCGGCGCCGGATCCTCACACGCCTTTTTCGCCGATTCCGGCAGCTTAAACGTCACCTAAGCGCACAATAGCACAATCACAAATCGAATCGTTACAATCGAGAATAATGCAAATCGCAATGTAAATAATGTAACAACAGATCGATGCATACGAAGCCATATCCTTTGGATCGACCAGTGGCTTTATCGGAGATGATAACAGCTTCGAGAATATCGCCATACTTCTCGAAGTGATCTCTCATGGCTTCCTTTGGTGTCTCCCATGCTAGTCCTCCGACGAAGACTTTGGTCAACGTCGTGTCGCCGAACGGTCCGGCGGTGTTGGTGGCGGTGGTGTTGGTGGTGGTAATTGTCATTGCTCCGATCTCCGGCGAGATTGGTGGCGAAATTGCAGGTGATTGTTGATGTTGAAAACGATGATTGATTGATGGTGAAATGAAGGTTAAATGAATGAATTGAGTGTGTGTGTATTTAATGTGTGTGTGAGAGAAGACAGCTAGACATGAAGATGGCGTTAACCCTGAGACTGTAACTTAAAAACATGGCGTTAACCCTGAGACTGTAACTTAAAAACATGGCGTTAACCCTGAGACTGTAACTTAAAAACATAATAGTATGTATACTACTAATCGCGTATATTATACGGGTTGAATTAATAAATTATTAAATAAAATATATTTTTATTAATTATAAAATAATATTTTAAAAAAATATAATTAAAATTACATATAAGTAAACATTATAAATATTACATTTTTAAACTTTTTTTTTGTATTTTCAGAAAATAGATTAAACATTTGTCTTCATAACAAACCGTTTTACAAGTTATCATTTTCAAAAATTTCCAAACTATACCTTTCAATTTTAATTATTTTTTTTTTAATTTTTTTAATTTTTAAAACCATTAATTTTAAATATTTCGTATTAAAAAGTTTCATGTTTGAGAAAAAAAATATTTTTATAAAAACTTGTTTCTTTAAAATAACATTAATAAAAAGATTTCTTGCCTAGTTTATGAAAATACTTTTTTAATATAAAAAACTAAATAAAATTATTTATGTATAACCTATAATAAAAAAAGGTTTTTAAGACACGTGTTATCATTCTAGCATATCAAATGATACGTGTCATTATTTCAGCATAACAAAAATATTATTTTTTTGCCTTTCTCTCATAATAAATACCAATATTATAAAAACAATTAGTTTGACTTTTCTTTTTAACTAAAATATGTTAAAATAAAAATATTATATTTGTGTTTACTTTTCTCTCATATTAAATGATAATTATTGTAAATAGAAAAACAAAACTATTAAACATCTAAAAATAAATGTAGTTATTTTAATAATTTATTAATACATATTAAATATAGAGTACTAATTTCTAATTTATTATGTGTTATAACTTTTAAAAATTCATTATATTTTTATTTCAATAATGGATAATAACATCTAGAATATAAAAATATTTATAAAATTAATAAATTTAATATGTTTTAATTTTTCATCCATGTAATACATGGGCTCTAAACTAGCAATTAATATAGTAATTAATACGAGAGAGAAGCGAGAAAAGTTGATAAAAATGAATGTAGTGGTGACATCTGTCATTTTAGTTACCATTTTATTATAGTAGAAAGATATCATTAAACTTTTAGTATTTGAAATTTTGAGTTATTATTATTATTATTATTATTATTATTATTATTATTATTATTATCCTTCATATATAGATTTATAAAAAGTTGGGTTAGTAGTTAACTCACTATACACTTATTATCTTAAATCTAACGTTTGTTGCTTTTAAAATGGTCGTTTATCTTTTATTGAACGGTTGTTTGTATATTTCAATGGTTGTTTGTGTGTCATGGTCCCCACATTTTTAAATGGTCGTTTGAGACGACACTCATGCGATTGTTTGGGTGTGCGATTAGAAAGAGGTGATTATATTACGATCCTTATAAAATCTATTAATAAGAAATATAAATTAACTAGTATTAAGACCCTAGCATTATGATGTTGAAATAAAACCATGAAAACATTACGATGTTAAAGTAAAACCATGAAAAAAACTAACTTTGAAATATTGGTTTAAACCAACACTTTGAAACATAAATTAGCTAGTATTAAACCTACTATTCTTTGATTAGTTGGTGATACTCGACTATCAGATACTAGATGACACATACTAAATATGTGATGTTCTTATCTGACGGTGTAAGTTAAAACTAAAACATGTATCTTTGATATGATATTTGTTAATACGTTATATATAACTTGCAATATGTATTTATCATGTTTTTTTTCTTTTTATTAATTTGCTAACTCACGTCAAACGAAGTATCTCAATTTTGTTTCTCCTTCAATGGCATATGCAAAATTAGTGTTTACTTTCCACGAAATCGTTATATGTGTAACAAAAAAGGGGTAAAAGTACTGGCAAAATAATTTTAAAGTGTCATATATAGCTAGAAAAGAAAATATTCCTATTTAGTAACATCCCGATTCAAATTGCCATATATGCGTTAGCACGTTTTTATATGAATTATGACAACTCTTTGGGTTCACAAAATTCCCACTTTTATATTTGCTAATTGGTATTTTAGTATTTGTTTTACTGATTAAAAACCTTATTTAATCTATGCTAGCCAAGGTAAGTAAAATATTCACAAGAAGTGTGTAACTGTCTAACTAATAAGTAATTCACTTTACTTTCAAGCTTGGCAAGATTGGATCTAGTGTTAATTGGTGTCTCTCATAACCAAGTGATTTTTACACTTTGCAAGAATATAGAAATATTTATTGAAAGAAGAAACATTATATATAGAACAATAAAAACTTTGTACATGACTTAATTTTTATAATTAGGCATGACATTATATACATTAATGATTAGTATCTTTTTTCAAATATGTTATATTGTTGAATCTTAAGGTTGTTAAACAAACGGAAATATTACCATATCTTATAGAATTTAACAAAAAAACTACCATTGCATTCGTATGGATCAAACTATGGAGTTGAACCTCAAACAAACCTAAGTCTAAAAGCCATATCTCCCATAATCGAACAACATGGTCCCTTCTTAATCGAAATAAAGGATCAATTGAACATCAAACACAAAAGTATAGAAATAGAAAATCAATTGAAATGCAAATGACAATGCTTAATCGAACAACAAAGCAATCGAACCTTAATCGAATAACGGAGCCGATAACAACAACAACCTTAATTGAATCGTATTGATGTCGAAGTGTTGAAATCGAACAAAGGTACTTGAACACAACAACAACCTCAATCTAACGGGTAATGATGTTGAAGTGTTGAAATCAAACAGAGGTACCTGAACATAACATCCGCCTCAATCGAACATATAAAGATGCTCGAACTTTGTTGAAGCGATGTCTTCTCCCAAGTTGTAGGTAGCAAGCGAAGCTTTCTAAGATGGATTATGGATAATTGGGTCGTTTCCCTAGTCAAAGATAGAAATCAAAGGCTTTCATATTATCAGAATGCCTTTATATTCAAGGGCGAAACTTAGTAGATGTGATAAGCTTCGCTGCTGTTTTTATCATCAAAATGTGTTTATTAGTTTTAATTTAAGATTAACATAAAGTTGAATGTTGAAAAAAACTAAACTAGCCTTATTTATAATGAAGATTTTAACTATGCTATTGAAATAGATGAAAATAATAACATTTGATAAGCTATAAAATTACAATAATAAAAAAAGAAGAACCTTTTGAATTGAAATAATAATTTTAATAAACACATTAAAAGATTAAATTTCATGGTTCAACTTGAGCACTTTTGTTAAGTGACGAGGGGAACAAGTACATAATGGGCAATCAAATGATGAAATCAAATGTTGGAGGAACACAAGGATTATGATTATGTGACCACGTGAGGATCACGAGACCATGTACCCAAAGTACACATTTACACCTCACCCAAACACACACGTGGCCAGCTGTATGTATATGTGACCAGAGCCAGGGGCACTTTTGGTAAACAACAAAATCAAAAGATGAGACTTTGACCATGACTTTGACCATGCATATTGCATACTCCATACCTTGGTTAAACAATAACCGTTTACAGTTGTTTGTTACCTTTTGGGAAAACGCGTGAAACCACTTTTTTTTTTATCTTTTTGTATCATATAATAATTTAAAATATGATGTGGAACACTTTTGTATTTGTATTTTTATAAAAGAATGATAAGTTTAAAAGTGTAGAGATTTTAAGATGCAAATTATATCTATGTAGTTTAGCAATTGTTTTACTAGAAAAAACAATCATCATCGGTACTATGTCGCTTCTCGGGTTGTTTCTAACTAAAGGATGGTTGGAATTAAAGCGGACGATCATTTAGAGGGTGGTGTAAATAGATAACTGTGTCAATCTGAGATTTATTTTCTCTTTAAAGTGTTGACAATGGAATAAATTCCATTTACGTTGATACAATTACAAAGGTTTTGATTTCCTCAGTCACTGATTGTCAGCCAAAACCTTTTACAACTCACATTTGAACAAAAAAACATGAATTCCGTCAAAATTAACATCTATATTAAGGGAAAGGATAATTTCATGAAGTATCTACATCTTCATACATTTTGTTGTCGATCAATTTTAGAATCCTACTCACCGTTCAGCTTCCTAAAAAACCCACTAAGAATTCATACGTATCAAGACGTGTGTTAGTCACTAATGTCTAAATAAAATCAACTTTGAACATAACCTTTAGGATGATATATCAATACCCTTTGATGAATTATAACATTATTCTACCTTAACATAAGTTCCTATGTTAGCATTAAGTATAATGATAAAAGGGCAAATCATTTTGTGACAACGCATGACACAAAGTCTAGTTGAGAAGGGGTCAGTGCTGATTTTATATCTTAGCTGGTGCTCTTATGCCTCTTAGTTGGCAAACTAAAACCACCCCCACCCAATCAATCTTTATGTTTTTTACTATTATTAATAATAAATAAGTCTAATCGACCATATTGAAATATATATACATATATAATGTGTGTGTATGTGTGTGTGGAGAGGGTGTTCTTTTGTAGAATGAAATGATGGTCACGTCGTGTAATATTGAAATAAGTCTAATCGACCATATTGAAATATATATACAATATGTTTATTTATTCCTAAAATTGATTAATGATATTCTCATGGTACAACTTCTCAAGTGTGGTATTTGTTTTAATATTCTTTTAAATTTAAGATGATGTATGTAACATGGACTTTCATTATTGAATTTTTGTATGTTTATAACCATGATCTAGTATCAATTTGTTATTAGATTAGCATAAGTTTTTATAGATATACATATCATGAAATAAACAAATAGAAATGTTGTTGGGATGAGCTACATAGACCAAAAGGGATGGGTAGAATGTAAACCTCCATTCAATGTCTTTTTCTTTATATAGAAAAGTGTTGTTATGATATATTGATATGTACTTTAAAAATTCAACTCTTAACTAGATTTTAGCTGTGCTTGATATATATATCTTAATTGTTTTTTTTTCTTTTATTGAAGAATATGAGATTTTCTAGATGGTAAAACTCATATGAAAGCTTACATTCTAAATAACAATAACATAAAACAAACCAACTTATGTTGACATACAATAGCATTCTGGCATTTGTCTCAAGACAGTTATAGTTTAATGATGTAACTCAAGGTAAAGAGTGTGTTTTTGGCTCACTATCCGTCTTCTAGTAATTTCATGGTTCAGAACTTTTCAATATATACTTTGAGGTCTCGTGTCTATCCATAATACAACCAGTCCATTTATATATATAAATTAAAGAAATTAATGGTATATGGGTTCAAGAAACGAAGATGGAACCAGTTAACCACTTAACCCCTCAATCATACGTTTGTTGTAGAGTGTAGCATGATGGACTTTCTTTTTCTTAGTTTATTTAGACACTCTTAGCGTGTTGAGTCTTGTCTTTTTCTCTATATCCACATTAAGTCCCCATAATTAATTAATGGTATCTATGAGGGCGACAAGACTCATTAACCAATATAGACATTTGTTGGCCCTCGGGTTCAATGGGACCGGATTTCACACGACGAGGGGCTGTTTAGTGTCGAATGCTCATCTTCTATCCTCCATCACTTGCGAAAATGCTAATGCTATAACTAGAACTCAAAAAATATAAAGAGGAAACCTATAGCAAATGAAGTTAAAAAGAATGGATGATTATTATAGTTTACTAACAACAAAAATAAAATGATAAAAAGCAAGTGAGTGTGAGTTGTGACAGCCGCATGAGAGTTTAATAAACTACTTTTTGGTTGTGAACATGATCACCACGCACGTGCACTCAACGTGTCATCCCATGTCTGTCACGTGCATCTCTCGTGATACATTTGCCCATTACAAACCGTGACGTCGTCTTCAGAGGAATGTCACCACGAAGTATCGAATTTCTCACCTAAAGTCTATAGCCCAAACTTCAACACGAATCACATTCTGACACGTGTAAGTTGTTGATACAATATTTACATCAACATATCTATAACAAAATTTAAAACAAATAATAGTATCTAATAAAATTTCACTTATAAAGTATTGTTTAAGAAATTTTAAAATGCAAACAAATGTTACCCCTATCCCAAGCTCTGAGAGTAAAACAAACCTAGGCGACTCACAAGGTGATTAATTATGTAATTTTCCCAAAAAGAAATTTTTGATGATAAATGATATACTTCTCGAATAAGTGTTTGTAGGTTTAATCATATAAGCATGCAAGTTTGATAGTTGTTTTCATGATCATAAGAATTAAATTAGTTCTATGATTTTTGAAAATCCTATAGATTTTGACAAGTTACCGATTAAGTTAAACATTATTACTTTCATAAAAGAGCAAACTAATGAAGAAGCTCAAAATCCCATCCATCGTCATATTTTTACTCACGATCAAAATATTTTGTTAAAAATTAAGATACGTCTGAACGTAAAATAAATACTAAAAATTATTAATAAGCCAGAATTGGTCATCACACTAACATTCATAATTACATAATATTAATTTAACAAGTGAAATGAATAGTGGATTTGTCATAATCTTATATTGGCCACAAAGCGTTGTATCTTTCATTTTACCTACTCAGGTTATAAGGAATGAGTCTCAAGAGATATAGACTTGTGAGGGTTACGTCAGATGTAGGTGGTCGCCTTTTGGTTTTGTAAGTTGCGTTAGAGTAACAATTAGCATCAAAGATCAACGGGGGTAATGACGATGAATAAAGATGTTGTGTTTAGCGGCGTGACAAACGATTGTCTGCAACCACTAATAATTCTTTTCACGGGGTATACGAGTGTTAGCAACCACGACGACTCTCCGTTTCTAAGCCCTCTAATATGGAAATATATCCTTACGAAACCCCGCCGCGAAGCGCGGGTAGATACTAGCTAGTTCCATTTAAAGTTGATTTTGTGTTATATTTAGTATTATTGCAATTGTAGATAATAGTTTAGTTGTGACACCGTTTAACTATTTCTACGAGAAAAAGTTGAGTTTAGGAGTTTTTATTAGTGCATTTTACACACACATTATTGGATATTAGTTATGTTATAAATGCATAAATATCGTTAATAAAATATATTACTTTCATATGTTTTTTAATTTGGTAGGTTAAAGTGAAAATGAGCCATAATAATGTCACTGAGCTAAATTTGAGACTGATAAGTAAATCTTTACATTCCTTTATATGTTATTATTATTTATTCATCTTTTTAACTTAGGTTAACAAAATAATAATACATTTTTTTATGTATAATAGAAGTCAAAGACTGGTTAATCGTGAATCATGAGATGGATTAAATCTACAACCAAACGGGCTCAAAGCCTCAAACTATTTTCCAAAGTTAAGTAAACTTATAGACCAATAATTAATTTTGGGCTGAACTTGTATCTTGGGCCTATCCACAAAATGTCCAAATGAGGATTGGAAAAATAATAAAAATAAAAGAGGGACAGTAGGTCTACACAAGCAGCTTTTGGGGTGTTTTTGTATGTGTTAATCGACGGACGACGGACGACGGACGACGGACGACGGACGACGGACGACGGACGACGGACGACGGACGACGGACGACGACGACGGACGGCGGACGGCGACGGCGGACGGCGGACGGCGGACGGCGGACGCGGACGGCGGACGGCGGACGGCGGACGGCGGACGGCGGACGGCGGACGGCGGACGGCGGACGCGGACGGCGGACGGCGGACGGCGGACGGCGGACGACGGACGACGACGACGGGTTGTTGTATGATACTTAACTGTCACAGTTTCATGGGTAGTTAACTTAGTTAGGGAAAAGAAAATTTTTAGGAATTTACATAATATGCGCCTAAACTTTGTCGATCAAACAATACTCAGTTATGTCTATAATCATTTCAAACATTCACACAAATCATCAAGTTATTTAAGTTATAATTCTAGTTAGTTCAATGATGAGTATATGTAAGCATTTGAACGGGTGTTAATCATCTATACTACTATATAATACATCTCTTTGGATAGAGATATAATTTTGCCAAAAATACAAGTCTTAAAGCAACATATACAAATGAATGCATCACATTTAAGAGGGGTAGAATAAGGATTTGATTAAAATTTTAAGACACTTTATGGGTAATAAGGTAAATTTATCCATTAAATTTTATAAAACTTGATATTTTTGCTCTTATCTCTTTCATGTATTTAATAAACATTATTAATATATTATTTAATAATGTGATATTATTTAATTCACTTCATTAAATTTTATTTTATTTATGATACTATAAATTGACATTTAAATTTATATTTACTAATTATATTTTTATAACTAAATAGTATTTTAATTAATATATTATTTTATTTAAATATTTAAGTATATAACTTATATAAATCTTTACATTTATAATAACCATAATACTAATATTTTTCGCATATTAAAAGTTTAATAATTTTAATATTTATCTATATTTTTACAATAAAAGTGCGAGGATGATAGAATGATAATTTTACATGTGCATTAAGACACCCATATAAAAAGTAATGCTTAAATTTCAAAAAATTAATCATTTTATTTCATTTATGCTCTTACAATAAAGTATAATATATGATTGTTTATAATACAAATGCTAAAACATATACACGTGGTCAAACAAAATCGTCATTACATTCATTGTCGTTTATATATTGTGATTGAGCACTAATCCATCTTCCCCTTTCTTTTATCAGTTGTTAACAGCTCAATAACAATCAAGATGATAATTTGTGGTGATAATTTCCCCATTAACGTTATTCGGTATATGCAAATCACCACCAAAAACTAACTCCGATGATCATAAAACTCTAACCTACATTCATAAAATAAGCCTCCCTAAAATATAGGTAATAAGTGATTTCCGACTATAAATACCACTCATATTTTCACTATCCTTATTGGGATGATATAATTGTGTTAAAAACTTTTGTAATATACATAATTATTTTATTTTATTCAATTTTTTCAATAATTATGTTTTGATTTTTAATTTACGTCATAAGGCACCGAGCCGATACCGACTAAAATCGAATTCCCAAAAAATCATGCAACAACCGTAGCGCCGCAACGCGCGGGCATTTCCAACTATATATTCGTATGTATGTGATTTGTGTTGCTTGTAGTATGACTGCCTTTTGCATTGATTCGACAGACAAATAATATTATGCCACTCGATCGTGTGCAATTAGCCTAGTTAGTTTAGTGGAGGATAATACAGTTGGTGTATACATACATGGATCGTGATCTAGGTCAGAAGTAAGATCAAAATATACTATGTCTATGAAGTCGATTAAATATTGTTAACACTAATTAAGTTTTGCAACTAAGTACCAAACACCCTTTTGTCCGCCCTTCAAATGCCATTTTAATGGGGTGTTTGTCATTAACCTTGTCACCTTCATCTTTAAGATGCCTATTCGAGATGTTATTTTGATTAAGAACTAATATTTTGAAGAATTTGCCTTAAGAAAACGACTTTCAAATATGATTGGAGTTGTTGGATACAATTAAAACCATAAAATAAAAATTATAATCCTCATAATATATATTTGACAAATTCTGAACATAATAATCCTTTGAGATAAATCGAACCATATGTCATCCGATCATTTGTCGTAAATAAACAAACACAAACTGTAAACAAGTTTGCTATCGTCTTATTAGAATGTAGTAATTATCAAAACATCGTTTTCCCACAAAGATTGATAAAAACTTTCAGAGATTTTGAATGTAGATACATATAAATTATAATATATATAAACTTTTCAATTGTAGACTTATCATTTTGCAATTTGAAACGTTTGAAAACGACTTGCACACATGCCAAATGGCTACACTTGAAGAACCCATGTTTATGTATGTCACCATCAAGTTCAAGGGACTTTTTTATCTTAAATAGATAGTTGAAGTACTGAATTTGTAAATATGAAAAGTGGTCACCTTTAACCCATGATTAGGGGAGAATAACACACATTTAATAAGAGCTTCATGTGTAAGGTATGGTGGAAAGGTAGAATGAAACTCATTCATGGACCCCATGGGATGAAATTATGCAATGGTGCATCATGATGTATGACCAAAGATAAACATAATGGTACTGTATTTCATGCTTTGGTTTGTATGTGTTTTTTATACACACATAAGCCGTTCTTATCTCCTATCATACATGATGACATAAAAAGTGGAGATGAAAAAGAAAAACCTAACCTTAAATCCATAGGAAAAACAAAAACCAACTAATCTTTTTGATGCGGGTTGTAATGGTTATGTTATATATTAATTCTGGTTACTCAAAACAAGTGTCTAACACCTAACATTATACATATTTCAAAGATGCATGTTAAGATAAAGATCATGTATCTTTTTAGGTTTGGAGACGATAGAACTTATACTATTTACTAGTTATGGTTTATATCCAATAGCAGTTTTATGAATAATTTTCAATATAATTATTTTAAATATGTAAGTACTTTAAAACATATTTTATTTTTCTTTTATAGATATTAAGTTATAGTATTTTATAAGCTTTATAATACACCAATGTGATGTGATCATTTATTTTTAGAATCTTCAATTAAAATTGGTTTTATATTTTACTTTTAATATATTATGATCGGTAAAATTTTGAAATATCGTTACAATGTGGTTATTTTTATTTATGTTTTTATATAAACATTATTTAAAACCAACTGGCTTCAACGCTTATTGTGTTCACAACATTTATATTCAACACACAAAAGAAATACTTTCTAATAACTAAACAATAGCCTTTTACCAAAATCACATATTGTTTCTTTTGTGTGGGTACCAATGAAAACCCTATAAACAAGAAAATGCTCTTGCCACCTAAAGTTTAATGTTTATATTTATAAAGTTTCTAAGTCTCTAACTCACGACCTTATAATTTGCGCTTGTACGATTTTTATATAGTTACATATGAAATTACTACAAATAATATTATATATGTTGTAGACATACACAATTAATTTGCAGCTTACCTCATGATAAATTAAACTAGTCGTATTCCCATACTGTTGTGATTATTTTCCTTTTCGCGAACAACTTATTATTGTGATTTTTTTTCTTTTTTGAATTCGCATTATCGTACCTCTAAATAAATGGAAAATTTAATAAATGTTCATTGTTGTCTCAATTTCTCTCCAAATACCTCTTTCAAAAAATTACCCCTTAAAATATTTCTGTCGGACAAGATGCTCAACTTGCTATAAGGTGTCTAAACATACAATAAAAACGTCTGAACCTACTAGCAACATTAAACTATTTGTGTAAAGAGTCATTTCATTTGTGTAAAGGCGTCCAACCATTCTATAGAGATGTTTGTGCTATACAAACGTCCACCGGACTTTGGAGGCACGGGTCCCTTTGTGTAGAGACGCACAATCCTACTAAAGACGATAACTCTTATATATAGATATCTAACCTTACTATAAAGGTGTCTGATCATATTATAAAAGACGACCAACCATGTAAGCTATAATGAAAGAAGTCATATAGGCGTCAATGTCAACCTTTTTTAAACAGCAAATGTACAACACGACTAAAAAATATAAATGTTATCTTAATAATCAATGTTTTATCAGGTAAAAATGTTTTGAAAATAATATTTATAAAAGTAAAGGAAGGCATACCAATAACTCCTGCACCAAAAAGAACGGTCACCCCTCCGCCGTCCCGGCGGTATCGGAACTTTCAAATATTCTACTGCAACCACCCCTCAATAATCAATATTCATCCATCTTTTTCACTCCAACAACACACATAAAGATGACGACACACACTAAAGCACACTCATCGCCTTTTATCTCTCACTTCAACCCTCTTGTCTCACCACTTTCCCTCTTCATCATCCCAATTTTCCAGTTAGGGGCATTGCATTTGATGTTTATAACAATCGTCTGTATCATTAGTTGATGATTCATGATTCATGATTTATTCTCTGGGGTTTGATGTTATTGGTTTGTTTAATCTGTTCTTGATTACTAATTACTGATGATGATGATAATAATGATGATTGATACTTCTTTTGAAATTCGAAAAGGAAGGTCATTTATTGTTGTTGGTTTGAATTCTGGTTATTTATGTAAGGAAATCAATTGGTTTAATGGTGGGTATTGATTGGATGTTGATGATTTCAGTATTTGACTCTTTTGAATTCTTGATGCGTAAGTATAACGGTTAAGCCTGTGATTGTAACGATATACAGTACAGAGTACTGCATTTCGTGAGTTCTTTTGTTCTTTCTTGTTGTTGATTGGGTTTCTTTTGCCTTAATTCTACTTTGTATGAGTTTAATCTGAAGATAGAGGAATTGGGTTTGTGTGATTTTTAATTGTCATCCTAGTTATTAGGGTTTTAGGGGCTTCTTGATTTTGAATTTTGAGAGAATTAGGGTTTAAAGAAGCAGGAAGTTGAAGGAGATGATAGTACTTTGATCTTATTATAGGTTTCTGATTTCAATTTCAACATCTATTTTGTTCTTTCTTTATGGATTTAGGGTTTAAACTTCTGCAACTTTTTTAATTTTGGGTTTTTTTTGCATCTTGGATAATTTTGATCAAGAAACTCATTTGGGTATCTCAGAACGCAAATTATGCAATTAAAATAGCTTGTTTCTATGTTATTTAAAGATCTTCATGTGTTGTCTTTGTTTAAATTGTTCAGGATGCAGTCAAATTTCATGCATTTATCATTGTAATTCGATTAACATACTAATTAATTTCTTTATAATTACAGATAGCTCTGTTATTAGTTTTTTGATTGAGAATTTACAAGGAACAAAATAATGAAGAAACTCTTCTTTTTCAAGTCATCTACATCCACCAATGGAGCAAACAATCCAGCACCATCGCGATCGAAAGAAAAACAATTGCAATCGGAGAATTCGTTAGGCGATGGTCTTCAAGAGAGCCGTAAATCCAGATCCAAAAAGCCTGCATATGAAAATCGGAATCAAGATCATAATCATGATCAAATAAGCCCATTTCTTAGAAGGAGCCGATCGTATTCTTCTGGTACTTTTCTTGATAGCAAGCTGCTAAGAACTCAAAGTGACTCCCCTTGTAGTAGCAGTAGTAATATTTCTCAAAAGCAATCTGCTTCTCGTCCTTTACGGTAAACTGTTCTTTAGCTTTCTTTCCTTGTGCTTGCAGATTCAAATTTAATGTTGAAATTCTTGTGCATCAACAACTTTCCATTATATTGTGTTTCTGATAAAATTTTAGTAAATTTTGATTTGTTTTGATCGTCTTCTTTGTTCCTTTTTGTTGCTCAGTCGAGCTCTTACGCCTGAGAGGCCTTCAAGGTCAAAATGGTTTCAAGATGCTACAGTAGATGCTGCACATAAACTAGAGAAATTAACTTT
The DNA here is from genome assembly GCA_025506515.1 of Flaveria trinervia. Taxonomy (NCBI): domain Eukaryota; kingdom Viridiplantae; phylum Streptophyta; class Magnoliopsida; order Asterales; family Asteraceae; genus Flaveria; species Flaveria trinervia. The sequence goes on from CM046458.1 coordinate 69,892,437, forward strand.
TGCTGGAGTTGATAATCTTTCATCTGAAAGTTCATCTTATTGCTCAAATAAGGTTTTAGATCGATACATTGATGGTGAACAACATCAAGAATGGACTTCTAGACAGAAGAATTCCAACATTAACACTCATGTTGTCAACCAAATGGCATTGGGCGAAAACCTCCTCGCGTCCAATATGGAGCACCAGCATCACCTACTGATGGTGGTTTGACTCGGAAACCAAAGTCACGTTCTTTTAGAGACCCGAATCGCGAATCTAAACTCTATATGTCTACACGAGACTGGGTCGAGAATGCAGGGGCACATGAGTCTCCAAGAAAATTGCAAAACAGGTGGTTGAAAGACTTTCCAAGTCCCGTGTGTTGCCTACAGTTGACTCGAAGGAATTTGATCATGACATTCCCATCACTCTTGAGGATGTCTATGACGGGTCCCAAAATTGTGTACCTCGAGATGGACCGTCAAAGAAAGTTCAAGTTTTGAAGAAATAAATTACAGGTTTGATGATGATGGTAGCAGGGTGTTGGATTATGAAGAATCAGAAGATGCTGATGAGATTACATTACTAAAGGCTGAATTGGATTCCCGAACACGAAAACTGGAAAAAGAGAGAAACGAAATGCAGTTGACTTTGGAGAAAGAGTTGGATCGAAGGTCAACCGAGTGGTCAATGAAACTCGAGAAATGTAAAGTTGAAGAGCATAGGCTTCGGGAAAGAGTTCGAGAGCTTGCAGAACAAAATGTGTCTCTTCAAAGGGAAGTTTCATTGCTAGGTGAAAAAGAATTGGATAACCAAAGCAGATTTAAGCATTCGGGTCAGCAAGTCAAGGATTTGACCGTAAAGATGGATGAAGTAGTCAAAGAGAATCAGAAACTTCATCAAGATCTTTCAGAATTAAAAGATAAACACATTGCAGCTGAAGAGGATAGAGATTTGTTAAAAAGAAACTTTGAATCAAAAGATAGAGAATGCAAAGAATTGCATAAAGCTGTTACAAGACTCCTTCGAACTACCAACGAACAAGACAAAACGATTGAAGGATTGCGCGAAGGATTTAATAAAGAAGCGAGGAACTATGACCAAAACCAACAGTCAAAGATGCAAACCGAGCTTTTGAGGTTAGCTGCGGTTGAACAAGCGTTAAGGAAAGGAATAGAATCATACAGGCTCGAGGTTGAATTTCTTAGACGCGAGAATATCAACCTTCTAAACCGTATAAAAGGGAATTCAAACGACAATGGCTTTTCAACATTCAAGCTTGATCAAGAACTGTTGAACAGCATTCACTGCTTGCAAAATCAAGGAACGCGCTTGATTAATGATATTATGCACCTATGCTCAAAACTCATTGAAAACATCAAAGAAAAAGCATTACAGAATGGCTTGGATAGCCAGTTTGTCATGGAATCTGATATGAAACTTCAAGGGTTTAAAAGAGGAGCTAAAAGTTTAACAAAAGCTTGCAGACTGTATCTGATGTGCAGCGTGAGAAGTCGTGCATAGGAACTACAGATAACCAGTGTTCTGAGGTAGCGTTGACTTTATGTTCTTGACTTCTTGTAGTCGAATGTAACTGATATTGTAAAAGATAATGTTTTCAATTGAGTTTTTGAATCTATTGTTTGACTTGTGTAGGATCTTGTGAAATCTGATTTAAAAGCTGAGGCTTTAGTGTCAAGTTTGCTGAGGGATAAACTGTATTCAAAAGATGTGGATGTAGAACGACTCGAGGCTGAGCTGGCAACTGCTGTTAGAGGAAACGATATTCTGCGATGTGAAGTGCAAAACGCGATGGATAATCTTTCTTGCATTACTCACAAGATGAAAGATCTTGAAATACAGGTAATGTTAGTACAACATGATATATATATATAGTATAAGCTGTTGTGTGATTTTTGGTTTTGTTTTCATATAGGTGATCAAGAAAGATGAAAACATTTATCATCTGCAAACCAATCTGCAAGATTGCAAAAAGGAACTATCGATCGTTAATGGGATCCTACCGAAAGTGTCTGAAGAACGAGACATGATGTGGGAAGAGGTGAAGCAGTACAGTGAAAAAAACATGCTCTTGAGTGCTGAAATGGGGATGCTGAAGAAGAAAGTTGAAGCACTTGATGAAGATGTGTTGCTGAAAGAAGGCCAGATCACCATCTTGAAAGACGCCCTCGGAAACCGTTTGATCTGCTCTCGAGCCCGAGTCCTGGTGAAGGATTCTTGCTGCGATAGTTGATCGCGGTTCGTGGTAAAGAGTTTGGGATGGTTTTGGTTTCTTTTGTAAGTAAGGTGGTAAATGGTGATTGTTTGTGAAGAAATGTTTCTATGTACATTGAATGATGCAAGTGATTATTGGCTTGAAACATGGTTCATGTTTATTTGAAAAAAACTTAAATATTTTTTCGTTTTTGAGTATGATAAAGAAAATAACCGAAAAATATAAAAGTGATTAAATATACCCCTATGTACACAATCATTAAAAATAATATAATAAAAGAAGTTATTTTATGGGATGATTATATGAACTAGAATTTAAACCTTCATACGTTGTCGCGAGGTTTTTTTATAACATAGTGATTATCTTTTTCGTCCAAGATTCTGATCTTGCTCCTCCTCTTCTATCATGGTCGGTAAACACCAATCGACCTAACCATTCAAGTATAATCAACGGTGATTAACCTCATTCGACCGACTCACCATCTTAATTCATGTTTACTCATCCCAATATATCTCTAACATTGTTTAATTGATGATTTTAAAAAGGATGATACCAAACATCATTCACCATGCTAACAACCGCCAGTGTTGCTCGCCAAACGACGCTCTCCACCATAGTTGCCTGTCACTAAATGCCGCTCATGAGCTCACCACCTCCCGCCCATCTTCCACCGACCGCGGACGACCACCAGATGACTTTCAGCCTCTCGGTTTACTTGTCTGCATGTTGTTTCTGTCCTGATCAATAGATTAGGCAAAGAGTAAAAGAATAATAATAGAAGCCTAGAGAATTGAAAGAAGACAAATGTTTTTCCTTCCATATCACTTCTGTGAAGAGGAAGACCATTTTGCAAATATACAAATGTTAGATGGCCAAAATAGAAAACCATATAATTTAACTTTTGTCTCTTGAAATTATTTACTTATAATCAGTTCATGATACCAGAACACTAATTACAATCGCTATAACATACGACGCCAAAAAAAATTATTCGATTTTGAATATAACTCCGTTAAAAAATTATCTTGAAGTGTTGACCAAAAAACTAAAGACAAGCACATCTTCTATTCTTAGAAAAAATTAAGAAATTAAAGTTTTCACATAAAAACGAAATTATTAGAAAACTAAACGGGTTAAAAGCGACATTATCTATTAAAATAAAATTAAAAAAATGGAAATCACTCCTAATTTAATTATATAATTTCTTGATGAAACATTTTATATACTTACTTATAGAGTTAATTTTCTTACTTTTTTCACTATAATTAGTTTCTCATGTCCCCACCCGCATTCACTTCACATGTTTTGAGGACTTCTTTATAAATTTTAAAATTTTAATGGTTAACTTGTTAAACTCATAAAATGCACTATCCAGACCGACATAGTTTTTTAAATGTATATATAATTTGTGAAATATTTGAGAGGTCTTTTACCCGGTATCTTTGATCTAATGTTTTTTCTACAATATGCTTAAAGTTAAACTTGAATCCACCCGATCAAACAAAATGTACTATGAAGTCAATATCGGAATCATTTGTACTCGCTCCAAAATTATAAATCGATTAGAGAACATGTGCACAAAAATCTGTTTATCATAATGATCAGTTCACACACAATCGTATAGAAAAATCAAGTTTAGATCGATGATGAGCTCAACATTATCGACTATAAATCACATTGAGAATATTTGTAGACCGGAGATGTGAAGACGAGAACAAAATATAGTAGAAGTGGATGAATTTTAGCCCCGACGATATTAAAACATATGAGTTTTTAACCATAGATTTTTAAATCTAATTCTCAATTTTTAAAAGTTAGCCTCGTATGAATGCACAACTACATACACCAACAAAATAATTAATTGTAAATTAAATAGTTATCACTATTTTTGTTAAGTGGGTAAATGCTTTGGATTTTAAGGTTTTCTCGCTTTAAAACTTTTAATGGTCTTAAAGTATACAAGTTTTCAAATTTATTATTGTTTGAAGAAAATAATATTACAATTCATGTATCTTATTGAATATTCTACAAACGAATAAAGACAAAGATAATGGCGTTACTACTATTAAATAATACTGCACCATGGTTTCGAACTTCAATTCTAGTACTCCTTTAGAATAAAAATGAAGTTTTCATTTGTAGTTTTTGTGTTTTACCTTTTGATGATCAGTCTTTTTACGTGCTACATATAGATGTGACATTTTTACACATGTTATCTGATATGTACAGACATAGTTGCAGAAGAAATAACGATGATACAGCCTGATAAAATGTGTAAATTCTTGAAGTGGTCGGGGCCATGCATCAATAACAAATGTTCATACGCGTGCAAAAGAAGCGGCTATGATGACGGGGTTTGCCAATATCCAGTTCCAAATGCATGTTATTGTTTGATGCCTTGTAAATTTAACGCACAATTAAATGAAAATGTGTCTTCTTCTCATGGTTGATAGATACGATTTCAATAAAACAACTTCTAATAATGTAGTTTATTTCAAATGATGTTTTTGTTGTTGTTGCCGCTGTTGTTTTTGCTATTGTTGTTGGTTGCTATATTATACATTATGAATTTTATGAGCAAACCATATATAACAATGTTGAAAATATGATTCGTATATTGTCTACAAGATTTTATAAGTATATTACTTGTTACAAATAACAAAACATAAGTGGTATTTCGATTTGCAAAGAAGATGGCTTTGTTAACGAAATTTGCACACTCTTTTTTGCTCCTCCTAGGCCTATTTCGATCTACTTTTGTTTAAACTAATGTATATTAGCAATTATTGGAATAATATATTTTGTTTCTGTTCTAAGGGGGGCATAGTTGACGTTAGAAACAATGTTTTTTAGATCGGATCGGACCGGCCGGTCCGACCGGGATTCGGTGCCGGGTCCGGTCCGGTCTGGGGTGAATCGTTTTCTACTGGTTGAACTGGCCGTTCGTCCTGAGCCGCTGGTCGGACCGGGAAACCTGACCGGTTCGGACCGGTTTTTGTAATTTTTTTTTGTATTTTTTAATGGGTGAAAACGGGGTGTTAAACCATAAATTAGTACATCGGATATACAAATATAGTTAAGTTTTATATATAACTATAAAATATATATGTAAATCATATATAAATTACTTATATATAGTTACATATATAAATATAATTAAAATATAGTTATATCTGGTCCAACCGGTCCGATCACCAAACCAGTAAGACGTCCGATTCGACGTCCAATCCGGTTCTGAAAACATTGGTTAGAAAAAGCCGGAGATCGCCGCGGGAAAACCAGAATCAGCCGGGAATATTGCGCCCTTATAGTTCGTGGAGCTCCAACCAGGTGAATATTCGTTGGTACCACCATCGAATTTTGAGAGTTGATTATATTAAAACGTGTGTTTTTAACTCCAATACATAAAAAAAAACATTATTTGTAAAGCTAAATACAATTTTAGATAATCATAAGTGTGAGTAAAAAATATCATCGTCTTAAAAATGGTTATAGTCACACTTATACTTACTAATGAGTAATTATTTAGCGAGTGTGACCATATATTAATAAATAATGAATTGACGTGTTAAAACATCTCATTGATCCCATATATTTAATTTGCCTATCACTTCTCTTCACACACCAAAGTCCATTGATGGTGGATTGCTCACACCCCCTTTCACTGAGCATCGAAGTGGTATTAAGTGAATGTGAGATGACATAACAATAATTCGCACCCCTCTCACATAGGGGTGTTAAAAATTATACGAATCCGAAACCGAATTCGAAATATCCAAATCCGAAATTCGGATATCCGAAATTTCAGATTCGGATTCGGATAGTGATTTTGAGAATTTTCGGATATTTCGGATATCCGAATATCCAAAATATTTTTATAAAATTTTAAAAAATATTAAATATTAATTAAATATTTTAAATAATTTCAGATATTTCGGGTATTTTAATAAATACTTTGAATATATAAAATAAATTTCAATAAAATTTATTATATTTTTATAAAATTTATCAAATAATACAACTTTTTTTTGAAATTCGGATATCCGTATCCGAATCCTAAATTTCAGATATCTGAAAATCGGATATCCGAAATTTTGGATTCGAATTCGGATTCGAATAGTGAAATCCACTATCCAAAATTTTCAGACCCCTACTCTCATGAAGTCATCACAGATTCCCTTAGTGTGATTAACCATAAATATATTATAATAAAAGTTTTACAAATTTTGCATCATATTAAAATTGTAACGCCAATAACCCCTTGGCTTCCTTGCTAAAGTCGTATGAATTCAAGTCTCACAAAATAATACAATAACAATAAATGATTTTTTTATTAAATTTTGTGGGGTGTATGTTGAGGGTTAAAAATGTATATTTTGTAACTGTAATATCTTTAAATAATTAATATATGTAGTTCTACTATCATTTATTTAAGTGTCAGAATTTTAAATCGTTTATAAACAAATAGAGACAATAGTCATATGTCCGTAGTGTATCTATTAAAATAATAGCTGATCGTATTGCGTTTACACCATCAAAATAACATGAGTTCAAGTCTCACAAAGTATACAAGTGAATTTAAATAGATTTAATGTGTTTGTTTCAAATAGATTTGATGTGTTTGTTTCAAATAGATTTAATGTGTTTGTTTCTGCAAAATATATTAAAGTAATATTGTTTGTAATTAAAATTAGTCCTGTTTTTATTCAATTCATCCCTTCAAATCATATCAAATTAATGTAATAACATTCATCAAATCAGTTGTCATTTTGTTAAAAAAAAGTAAGTGTTAATGTGGGGTAGCTATTTAGTAGAGGTTTTGTCATTTATAGAAAAGGTTTTGGGTTTCAACCCAGACAATAATATAATATGAAGTAATTTATGGGTATAATAAGTTTAGCGTTAAAAAAAATTAAAGTAAGAAAATATATAATTAATTGCATATTTAAACAATGAGGATGGTAATAAAAGTGGTGCTCGTATGCTAAATTTATGATTTCAGTTTACATTACTATCTTATATACAATTTTTTAAGTTCGACTGGACCACTATTTAAAACTATGTCTGCCATTTTTTATTATAGGATTTATTTATTCACTAACTAGTAATTAGCTCTTAGTGTTTATATGTTAATCATAATGGTTGATGTGCTTAAGTTTCGATCTTTATCTATGTATGTACTATGTACTATGTCAATAACAACCCCTACAAGTTTGGGATCGTTTTGATTTCTTTTTTAAGTAAGGTGGTAAATGGTATTTTTTTGTGAAGAAATCTTTCAATGTACATGAAACCTTTATGCAACTGATTGTTGGCTTGAAACATGGTACATGTTTGTTTGAAGAAAGCTTAGATATTTTGTGTTTTTAAGTATGATAAGAAAAAAAGTTAATTGACTAAACACAAGGAGTAACTAAGTATACCTCTATTAATTAATCCTCTTACTCTAATAAAAAGTAAATGGGAGTACCACATGTCATCACCACAATCCTTCTCATCAAAAATTTTCCGCCTCTCTCTCCTTTTAAATAATTACTTTAAGAGTAAATTACTGTTTTTGTCCCTGTGGTTTGACGAAACACAAGGAGTAACTAAGTATACCTCTATTAATTAATCCTCTTACTCTAATAAAAAAGTAAATGGGAGTACCACATGTCATCACCACAATCCTTCTCATCAAAAATTTTCCGCCTCTCTCTCCTTTTAAATAATTACTTTAAGAGTAAATTACTGTTTTTGTCCCTGTGGTTTGACGAAAATCACGTTTTCAGTCCAATACTTCATTTATTACACTGACGGTCTAATAGTTTCAAGTTTTGTTACAATTTCACCCAAGCCATTAACTCTGTTACTGTAATTCTGTTAAGTTAACGTAAATTAACTATATTACCCTTAGTAAATAAAAATAAAAATATATCATCATCATCTAATTATTATCACCATAATCTAACCCTAACCCATCTCTTTCTCTTGCTATTCCTTCATCACCACCATCATTGCTCACCACCACCACCCACCACCATCACAGGCAACCATCTCCAGCCTCCACCACCAAATTACATCCTCTTCTCTCTCATCTCAAGAACCACCCCACCTCCATCATTTTGGTCTCCTCCCACACTCTTTTTCAAACACAAATCAGATCTACTCCTAAAAGTTAAGATCTGGCGGGTTTCTGTGGTAGTGGGTGGTGGTCGGCGGTGCAAGTGGCGGCGAGGATGGCGGTGCAGGTGGCGGCGAGGATGGCGGTGCAGGTGGTGGCGAGGATGGCGGTGCAGGTGGCGGGCGGTGCAGGTGGGGGCCGATGCAGGTGGCAGGCGGGTTTCTGTGATGGTGGGTGGTGGCCGACGGTGCAGGTGGGGCCCGGTGCAGGTGGCGGCGAGGATTGCGGTGCAGGTGGCGGGCGGTGCAGGTGGGGGCCGATGTAGGTGGCGGGCGGTGCAGGTGCGGGCGGTGAAGGTGGCGGCGGTGCAGGTGGCGGGCGCTAAAGGTGGCGGGCGCTGCAGGTGGCGAGCGGTGCAGGTGGGGGGCGGTGCAGGTGGCGGGCGGTGCGGGTGGCGCGCGATGCAAGTGGCGCACGGTGTGGGTGACCGCCGGGGAGGGCGGTGCAGGTGGCCGTCGGAGAAGATGGTGGAGGGTTTTTTGGAGAGAGAAAGAGAGAGATAAGAGAGGGAGAAAACAGATAAAGTGGTAGGGAATAGTAGATAGGGATAAGGGTAATTTGTCATTTCAAATTAACTTAACAGAAAATTCTAACGGTGTTAATAGTTCAGGCGAAATTGAAACAAATGCTAAAACTATTGGACCATCATTGTAATAAATGAACTATTGGATTGAAATCGTGATTTTCGACAAACCCCAGGGACGAAAACAGTAATTTACTCTTACTTTAATTACTAATAAGATTATTTTAATACTTTTTAATTTTAATAAATTAAGAAATAAATCTATTTATTAAGTTTATTTCTAAATAAATTAATACTTTTAAAAAGTCGATTTTTATAAACAAAATTAAGCAAATTTGAGAGTTGTAATAAGAATTTTTTTTAAATGTATTTTTATACGGTTTGTTTTAAACAAAATATTTATTTAAAAAATTAACAATATTTTTAGAAGTCGATATCACTATTTTATTATTTATAGTCATTTCTCATACGTAATTTAAATTATATCATATCTTAGAATATCATTTTATATTTAATAAATTTATTATATTAATATTTTATTTATTTAATCCGTATAATACACGGGTTTATTAAAACTAATTAAATATATTTTTTGGTAGGAGAGATGTTAGTTTTTAATGGGGGAGGGCCCCACAAACTATGTTAGAAGAAAATACGATTAACAACACTATTAAATAGTTAAACATAGTAGCTAGAACCATTCAGCCTTGAATAGGACTTGATGGGATAAGGACAAGTGCTTAAACATGACGTATTCACCAATGAATACAAGTATTCACCGGATAATGACCCTCTTAAGTCTTCACATGTATAATGATTTCAAAACTGATATGTAATAAGAACTATAGTTTATTTACTTGTGAATCTTCTCACAAGCATAGAGCAAAGATTCAAATTGAGTTAATGTGTTAGCGACTTTTTGATAATTTCTGAATGATTAAGTAATGAACCAATAAAATGTTTGAATCATTAAGTGATAAACCATTAAAAGGTATGAATCATTAAGAGCTAGCATACCGTTTAACTATTCAAATGCAAATGTCTGACTAATTCATATAAGATGTTTTAATCATTCAACATTAAACATCTTAACCATTCAGCACTACTATAATGCTTAATAATTTAGAGGCAAAATTTTAAACCATTCAGACACTTCTGAACTATTAAGTACTGAACTATTCAGAAATCTGAATCATTAAGGGGCTAATTAAAATGCTGACAAACAACCCTTAATCTTATTATTTTTTAGTTAAACTGAGTCATTGAAAATAATACAATAAAAAAAGTTATTCAATGGGATCAAATATATTAGAGTTAAAGTGGTGAAGTTAAAACATACTGATATTTAGAGTTAAAAAAGTAAATAAGTTAATGATAAAATCATTTAGAGTTAAAGTGGTGAAGTTAAAACATATTGATATTTCATATAAAATATAATAATACTTGATCTCAAATATATTACTTTATCAAAAATGATAACCAAGATAGAATTTATAGTAACAAATTAAAATCTCTAGATGATACATATTATTTATTTAGGTTGTCCATCAAGACTCCACTAAACACATGTCTATAATAAAAGTTACAAATTAATATATAAATATTATTCCCTTAATAAATGTCTATTTACTATTGTTAACCAGTTATTTTTTTCTAACGTTAAATAAAATGTTTATTAAATATATTTTAATAAGAGTTAATTTTGTTAAAATAAAATTAAAGTACTTTAAACATTGTATTTTTAAGCAAATATTTTTATGATATCAAGATTTATGAAGTCAAACACAGTTACAATTAACGATTACTCACTATAAAACATCTCCGCTTCAATGTACATCATGGTTCAATCTTCTCAAGTCTAGTTATGTTTTACTAATTCACAATCTCATAACTATTATTTTATATTCACTATGTCAATCTATGTATCGTACGAGTATCTAACCTAGTCTATTAGTAAATCAAAATAAATATTAGCCACGTGGTTATGTTCTAGCATGTCTACTTTATCACCATCTAAGCTCCACCTTGGATTACCACAATAAATTATAATTTTAGTAAAAATCTTAATTTTAAAAAACGTTCCTTGATAACTCTCATTTAATAGCATACTAATAACAATCATTTCTTTCTAGAAATAAGTACCATTAATATACTTTAATAAAACTTAAGTTGTTAAAATATAGTTTATTTATAGTAATCATTGTTAAAACTAAAAAATTTGAAAAAAATATATAAGGAGTTTTATGGATATTTATGAATAATAAAATCTTTTTTTCCTTTCATATTATTGTTTATAACATAACTATGTTTGTTATATATAATAATTTTATTGATATATCATCTATACATATATCAGATTATACATATATATAACTTCTTATATAATTTTTTATTTTAATCTGTATAACATACTATAATAGTAAATCAATAAAGTAGGTGGTATTTAATTTACAAATGAGATTGAAATAAGTATGTCTTGTAAGAAAACAAAAGAAGTGAATAATATAACTTTCTAGAAAATTACATAAACAAGTAACATATTGCGTATTTTCTAATTTTAGTAACTCTTTATTGTTTTTAGAGTAAATTACAATTTTAGTCCCTGGAGTTTGACGAAAATTACACTTTCAGTTCAATAGTTTTAGGTTTGTTTCAATTTCAATCCACACCATTAACTTTGTTAGTGTAATTCGGTTAAGTTAATATAAATTTATTATATTACCATTAGTAAATAATAAAACTATTATCATTCAACCTTTACCCATCTTTCTATCCTTTGGTATTCTTCCATCACCTCCATCACCGCCACCACCGTCCCTCAGTGCCACCACCGCCACCCACCACCACCATCATGCTTCCATCACCATCTTTATCATGCTTCCAATTCTATTATAAAAAAAACAAGCAAAAAACATTGATTTCGGTGATGAAACTATTTAATCAAGTATCACCATCATCATCTATCTCATTTTTAGTTCATCTTCATCTCTCTTTCTCTATTTGATTTCAAAATCTATTAAGATCGACAGGTTATAAGAGGTGGCGGCTGATTGTGTGGGTGGTGAGCGACGATGGTTCTTGATATTTAAATGTGAGAGAGAGATAGGTTGGGGATGGGGGGTCTTAAACCATGATGGTGATAGTCTTGTTGGGAATGATAATAGAGGTAATGGTGGGTGGTGGTGGACTTGTTAGGAATGATAATACCGGTGATGGATGGGATATGGTTTAAATGTTAGATGATTAAGATGGTAAGAAGAAGAAGAAGATGATGATGATGATGATGATGATGATGATGATGATGATGATGATGATGATGATGATGATGATGATGATGATGATGATGATCATGATGACACTATTGGATAAAGGTTTTTTTATTTTATATTTAATCATAAGAGTAATATTGTAAATTTAAACTAACTTAATGAAATCTTTTAACGGTGTTAATGACTTGGGTGAAGTTGAAACAAAACTTAAAATTGTTGAACCGTCAGTGTAATAAATAAACTATTGGATTAAAACCGTAATTTTCATCAAACCTTAAAGACAAAATAGTAATTTACTTTTGTTTTTATCATCTTTTGTAAAATCGGGTGACCATGACTCATCATGTAAGGAGTCATTTAATGATCGAAAAATATTACGTGTGTGTTTTTAACGGTAAATATGCGACACTGCTTCGTAGAATAAGTGTTATCTTAATCGAGCCTACCTATCCGTTTCTCGGCCGAGACCGCATGTGTGTGTTAAATTTCTGCTATATGATATAATACATTTTTTTATAGACACGTGAAATCTTCTTGTGAAGTTTAAGCTTTTGCTTTCCTTCTCTTTCCCTTGAATTTTACTATGTAAGATCCAACTTATTCTACATATAGACATAATTTTGTTTGGAAAAAAGGCGAGTTAAGTTTATATGTTTTCGTTCAACGGTATAAATTATAGTTACTTTACAATTTGACGTAAATTTAGTCCATAGACAAGTCTGATCGGTTGTTATTATAAACTCTATACTTTATCATGTTACATACTATACCATCACAACACGCGACGGGTAAAAAGCTAGTTAAAATTTATAAAAGATAATAACAATACAATTTATGTTTATCTTCGAATATTCTATAAATTATTAATGACAAAGATAAACCCGAACACCTGGCATTAGTACTCTATTTAAAGGCCAAGATAATATTACACCTTCATTTCAAACTTCAATTCTAGTCCTTTAGAACAAGGAAAAATGAAGTTTTCAATTGCAAATTTTGTGTTTTATCTTTTGATGATAACCGCTAGCGCTATGGGTAAGTTTCCTTATGTGCTACATACAAACCACATGTTTCTACATACGTAAACTCATATGTATGCATACTTGTACTGATATAGATTCTGAAGAGAAGACGATGATGCATCCTAATGAGATGTGCAAATTCTTGAAGTGGACGGGGCCATGCATCAAGAACAAATGTTCAGACGCGTGCATAAGAAGTGGCTATGTTGACGGGGTCTGCCAGCTTACGGTTCCTAATGCATGTTATTGTTTGAAACCTTGTAAATTTGATGCACAAGTAAATGCAAAGATGTCTTCTTCTCATGGTTGATATGTACTATTTCAGTAAAGAAACTTGTAATAATAATATAGTTTATTTCAATTATTCTTCTTCTTGTTGCTATTATTATTATTATTATTGTTATTATTATATCAATCGTTATATCATACATAATGAAGTGGTGAATATATTCTAATAACAAAGTATTAAGATATGATTCGTGTATTTTCTAAAAGAATTAATAATATATTAATTGTTGAAATAACAAAAGACAACTTGTATTTCGATTTGCAAAGGAGATGGCTTCGTTGCCGGCATTTGCAAACTCGTTGTGCTTTTCCAATTTCGATCTGCTTTCGTTTAAACCAATGGGAGTTAACAATTAAATAACGAATAATATACATCGTTTATGTTTTATTGTTTTTTTTATTTAGTTAAAATGTAAAATATTTTGTTAAAGTTTATCTTCGAGAAAAGTATTTGCATCTTCAATATATGTTCGGTCAAGTAATTATGCAATTTTGCTATGATATGTGAGATTTTGTAATTTATATCTTGATGTAACGAAATTTCAATGCTTCTTTTGATGAAAAATTGTAAATATACATATAGGATTACAATTTATAAGTTGTAGCATAAAAGGATACAATTTAAAAGTTTTTTACACTTAAAGAGATCTGCTTTAAATGTTGATAATATTAACTCCAATACATATAAAACAGTATCCGTAAAGCTAAATACAATTTTAAAGAATTTGTCATGGTCTAGTGAGTGTAAACAAAATGTGTCGACATATAGACGTCATGTTAACAATGTTTGTGGTCACACTCACACTCATTAAAGGGTGATTGTTTGGTTGGTGTGAATTTTATAATAAAAAGTAATTGTAACTAAGATAAGTGATGTTATTATATATAAAATCACTTTTATTCATATCAAATTACTATAATAATATTCATCAAATCAGTTTTTGTTATTTTACGGTTAAGCTAAATAAAAATAGAGTAAATTACATTTTTTGTCCTTTACATTTATAACAATTAAGTTTAAAGTTTCATTCTTAAATTAAGAAAATTACAGTAAACGTCTTTTATTATTAAAGTTTGTAACGGTTTACATCTTTTCATCTAACGAGCGTTAATTTTATCCGTTAAGTCAGGTCGCGTGCCTTGGGCATGAGGATAGTTTGATCTTTTTATTATTATTAAGTAAAATGAAATATTAAATAAATATATAATTTATTAAACCTCAGTCCACGTCACACACCCTTAAAACTCAATCACACACACTTTCTCTCTCTCTCTACTCTCTCTTTACTCTCTATAAACATAAGGAATAACCTCCATCAACCACCACCACTCGCCACCGCCATCATCGTCCACCACCACTTGTCACCATCATTTGCACCATTCGCCACCACCACTCTGCCATGGCGAATTGGAGTGAGTATGGTGGCAGAGTTGGTTTTGGTGGTGTTTTTATGGTGGTAGAGTTTGTGGTGGTTTTAGAGTGGTAGACGTGGTTTTAATGGTAGTTTTATGATGGCAATGATGGTTTTGGTGGTGTTTTATGGTGGTTTTATAGTGGTAAAGGTGGTTTTGATTGTGGTTTTATGATGACAAAGGTGGTCTTGGTGTGGCATAGGTGGGTTTGGTGGTGGTGTTTTTGATTTTAAGTGGTAGTGTTTTGTGCAGTGAGTTGAGGGTATGAATGGGTGGGGTAATTTAACAAGTACTCTATTCTAATTGATGATGATAAAAAAGCAAACTATCTGTAACATCTTGTATTTTTGTTAGCTAAAAGTTAATTTCGTTTATTCTTACTAAGGTTATATTTGTCAATTTTGAAACTTGCGTGTTGTTTGTGCTTATTCTTTATTATCATTGGGTTTTTATGAAATGTTAAGTATAATTAATAATAATAATGTTAATATTAATAAAAGTAACAATAATAATAAGTAATAATAATGAATAATAGTATTAGTAATAATAAGATTACTTTTAATATGGTTATTTATAATTTATAAGGGTTATTAAACTTAGTCATATTTAAAACCTAAACTTAAATTAAGTTTGAGGGTTTTATTTGTCAATTTGGAAACTTAAAATGGAACTTTTAAGCATAAAATGTTAAATAATAAACTAGAGGGACTAATTGTGTAATTAATTAAAACCCAACCCAAAACCATTTTCTCTCTCCCCGATTTTCCGGCCGTCGGCCGGCGAAACTCCGGCGCGGCGCCGGCGAGGTTCCAAAACCCGTAAAAATTCATCCGTTTTATTCCAAATTATACCAATCGCTTCGTGAACACAATTCGAACCTCGTTATGAACTTTTAAGGCGTTTATCAACCGGTTACGAACTCCATTCGAAGGTATAACCGAAGCACGTTAAGATCCATAACCGTTTGAGCATTAAACTCCAATCATAACCCAATTAACTGAACCAAATCGAGCGTTTATCTGATTCTAACGATTGCAATCATCAATTTCACCTGAAATAAACAAAAATATCTCATTTGATTCTCTCTGTTGATCACGAACTGCAACATACTCGAACGCTATCTTCCGAACATCAATATTTGAAATCGATAAGGGGCTTTGGATCTAGTTTGTCATACGAAGCTATACACAAGGTTGATTGTGTTATCATCAACGTTTACATCGTTTCTGCATCTCCTTCGACCACGACTTGTGCATCGTTGGGTTCACCTTCAATTCGAACTTGTTCGGGTAAATTACATACATGAATATGCTCGTTTTAGCATGGGGAACAAAAGCCCCATGATTACAAGCTTTTACATTAACGAATTCGGGTTCAATTTTGAGGATTGTGGAATTAGGGTTCTTAGAGATTTGGGGAAACTTTCTTTAAACGGGTTATAATAATTCGAAACCAATATGAACCGTGGCTGAGGCCTTGGTTCATTGGTTAAGACATTACATTCTCAACATGAGGTCCCGGGTTCGAACCCGGGCACCCTCATGTATATTTTAAAACTTTTTTTTAGCCTGAAATTAATTATAGAAAATTTATAATAATTGTAAAAATGAATTTTATAAACCCTAAATATTTTTAAAGTCATCTAATTATTTCTTAAAAAATTTTCTTGTAAAACTTTGTAATATTTTAATATAAAATTATTTACAAGTGTAATAATTAAATATTTTTATTATTAGATTGTTATATAATACTTAAAAACATTAAATTAATATTAGACCTTATGTTTATGGATTTATCATGATATTTATAGAATTTAAATATAATTGTATAAATGAAATCACAAGTTATTTACAAAGGATCAATTTCCTTAAAAATAAATTTATAAATTTCATAAATAGTATTTTTTATATAAATAAATTATTAACTTTATACAAATCCTCAAAATTCTAATACCCTAGTTCATGTTAACTCGTTAATCTTATTATTAACCTAAATTTTATAATATTTATATATTTAGGTGCCTTGTGACGTTTTATCTTGGAACGACATATTTTATTCTTATTAATCTTCATTATATACTCATTTGACAAGTGAGTTTTCCTTGCCCCTTTTTCATAATTTCACACTAATTTGGGGTGAAACATGATAGTTTATACTTGATACACTTATACTCATTTGAGACTTGTAAATCACATGCAATTCAACTTATTATTTTGTCATGGTTATTTGTGTAATGTAAGTGATTATATGAGATACATAGTTTGTTTACAATCATTAACTATTGCTAGCCTGGCGACGTCTTAGATCTTTGGGCCTGACAAGCCTATTGGTGCTAAAGCCGAGGTATTGCCGGCTCCTGATGACGTATGCTTGTTCATCATGGGAACCAAATACACTTAGCCAATCTTCTATACTTGTAATCAAGTCGAGTTTTGGTTGTAACGATATGTGTTCTATAACCTTACCTACTTATGACCTATGACATGAATTGCTACTTGTAACCTTTTTCATATTATGTATAAAAACCTTGGAAACTCACCAACTATTTTTAGTTGACTCTTATTTTTATCATGTTTCAGGTCAACCTCAAGTTTAAAGTGATCCCTTTGAAGCATGCAATAATCTAGGACTTGGACCTAGATAATGAAATAAAAAGTTTATATTATGTTATGTTTTGTTACGTTTGAACTTATTACTTGTTTGGGACTTATGATTGTATTTCATTTCAGTTCAAGACTTATGATATCAATACTTACATTTTAATATAGCGTTATGTGGTTGTGAACAATCTTAACCCTCACATCTCGACGTTTCCGCCGTCAAGGTTGGGGTGTGACAGATTGGTATCAGAGCCCATAACTATAGGGATTTAGGTTATTAGAAATGGTGACCTAGACTATAGCTTATGCATGAACCTCATAAGATAATATTTATATTCTTGGAAATATATATATTGTTACATGCTACATAATGATATACCTTACTTATGTGCAACTTGATGCTTTAGCATAGGTCTGCCTTGTAATTGTTTAAACTTTGTTATTAGTCTCCCTAAACTTAACTTTGACTCTTTGACTCTCCCCGACAAATGAAACTTCTTAATCTTATTCTCGTCAACACGTGGGAACTTATGTTTATGATTTGAATCTTTAGACTTATGTCTAATCTATGTTAAATTTCATCAAGGTTTTGATTACATGAACCTAAGAAATTTGTGTGACACATAGACACCTGTATTCTGGATTTCCTGGCAAAAGGCCCTCGGGCTAAGGCAAGCATATCGCATAAATCCTACGGGACTAGTTATGCTTACCTGGGGATTTCTGGGATGAGTGATAAACTATGGTCTACATACACAAATTTCTAAGGCGAGTGGATCAACTTACCTTGACGTGTCAACGTTTCCAAATGGTGATGCATTACCAAATGGAACCATTCTATGTGCCTTACAACTTTTGTCTTATCCTTATTGAACATCAATCCTTGTTATTCTGTCACACCCCAACCTTGACGGCGGAAACGTCGAGATGTGAGGGTTAAGATTGTTCACAGCCACATAACGCTATATTAAATTGTAAATATTATTACCATAGGTCTTGAAATGGAAAATTACAATCATAAGTCTTATACAAGAAATAAGTTCAACATAACATAACATAAGGTAACTTTTTATTTCATTATCTAGGTCCAAGTCCTAGATTATAGCATGCTTCAAAAGGATCACATTATACTTGAGGTTGACCTGAAACATGATAAATATAAGAGTCAACTAAAAATAGTTGGTGAGTTTCCAAGGTTTTCATACATAATATGAAAAAGAAAGTTACAAGTAGCAATTCATGTCATAGGTTATAAGCTAGTAAGGTTATAGAACACATATCGTTACAACCAAACCTCAACTTGATTACAAGTATAAAAGATTGGCTAAGTGTATTTGGTTCCCTAGTGCACAAGCATACGGCTCCTAGGAGTCGGCAATACATCGACTTTAGCACCAAATAGGCTTGTCAGGCCCAAAGATCTAAGACGTCGCCAGGCTAGCAATAGTTAATGATTGTAAACAAAATATGTATCTCATATAAACACTTACAATACACAAATAACCATGACATATAATAAGATGAATTGCATGTGCTTACAAGTCTCAAACGTTTATAAGTGTACAATGTATAAATAATCATGTTTCATCCCAAAGTAGTGTGAAATAAAATAAAATGGGGCAAGGAAAACTCACTTGACAATAATATATAATGGCGATTAATAAGAAATAATATATGCCGCTCCAAGGTAAAACGTCACAAGACACCTAAATATATAAATGTTTCAAGATTTAGGTTAATGAGGTTTATCATTTAAACATGAACTAGGTTCCTTAGGATTTAAGAGAGTTTTTGTAAGCCAATTTAGTTATTAATAATATATATATATATATATATATATATATATATATATATATATATATATATATATATATATGTATTTATTTTGCAAAATAAGGAAATATTCTTACAAAATTGTAATTTCATTGTTATTGGTTGAGTATCATATAACTTTAATCGAATAAGGTGTACAATTTATTAATGATTCAAGTAAAAATTTAATTTTTACATAAACTCATTCTTATAACAATCTAATTTTTTTATAGAAATATTTAATTATTACATTTATAAATAATTTTATATTAAAATATTACAAAGTTTTACAAGAATAAATTTCTAAGAAATAATTAGATGACTTTAAAAATATTTAGGGTTTATAAAATTCATTTTTATAATTATTATAAATTTTCTATAATTATTTTAAGCCAAAAGGCTTTAAAAAAAATTACATGAGGTGCCCGGGTTCGAACCCGTGACCTCATGTATGGGGAAACATTGTCTTAACCAGTGAACCAGGCTTCCAGCCGCGGTTATAACCTGGTTTTAAATCTTAAAACCATTGCGAATGAAAAACCCCAATTCCCATATGAACCCTAGAACCATGTTCGATCAAATTGAAGATCAATTCGAGTTTGTTAGCCAAATTAATCATAGGGCTTTTGTTCATTAAGAAAAACCGAGGGTGATGATGTGATTTACTCACTTGATTGAGATCGAATCGATGCCCTTTGGTGTAGAGCAGGTCTCGGCCAAGAACCGAATTTGATGGATGTGTAAAAGATGATGGAAACCAAATTGAACTCGTGGGAAGCTTCGAACAGTGTTCTTGATGCAAAACCCCTAATCAATTGGATTTAAAAACACTCGGAAGGTGGCTCTCGTTTAGCTAGCAGGTTCGCGACGAACAGGGTAATCGAACAAGGTGAATTTGTGGGTTTCAGGTGTAATTGGCACTTGCAACCGATTAGACTTAGATAAACGTTCATTAGTGTTGAATTAATTGACTTATTATTGGTGATTAAGGCTCGAATGATTACGGGGTTTTAAGGTTTCGGTTATACATTCAATTGGAGTTTGTAACCGGTTAATAAACGCATTTAAGTGACATCTTCAGGTTCGATTCATGTTTCCGATCGGTTGCCATGATTTTGGGGGTTTCAATTCGAAAGAAAATTGAGGTTTTAGGGCCACCGGACTCCGGCCGGAGGGTGGCCGGAGTTGTGGCCGGAAAAACGCGAGTAAGGGGTTTAAATTTTGAAATTTGCATGTTTGACCCCTGTGGTTTTATCAATTAGCATTTGATGTACAAACTTTAATATTAAAGTTTCTAACTTTGGCATTAAACCCCCCTTGTAGTTTAATAGTTGTCATTTTATGCTTAAAAGTTAAATTTTAAGTTTCCAAATTGACAAATAAGCCCTCTTTACTAACCTCAAGCTTATCATTAAACTAACTTGTTAACTTTTATAATTTGTCATTTATATTATTATTATTAATATTATTATTATTATTATTATTATTAACAATATTAAGCAAAATAGTTCATTAACTCCCGAATTAACTCAACAAGCCCTCAAAGTTTCATAAATGACATAAATGAACCATATAAGAATTAACAAAATTAACTTTTAATTAACGGAAATACGAGATGTTACAGTCTCCCCAACTTAAAAGAATTTCGTCCCGAAATTTAAAGAAATGAAACTATACAAATAAGAATGGGTATCTCTTCTTCATGTGCTCCTCACGTTCCCAAGTAAATTCAGCGCCACGTTTATTTTCCCAACGAACCTTGACGATTGGGGTTGTTGTGGTTCTAGTCTTCTTCATAATGCGATCCATGATCTCAACAGGCTTCTCGACAAAATGCAATGACTCGTCAATCTGGATGTCTTCCAACGGACATGCAGACTTTCGTCAGCCAAGCACTTTCTCAAATTTGAGACGTGAAATACGGGATGAACTCCACTAAGGTCGGAAGGTAGCTCTAGTTTATAAGCCACTTTCCCAATCCTTTTCAGGATTTTGAAAGGTCCTACAAATCTTGGAGCCAGTTTGCCCTTCTTTCCAAAGCGAACCATACCTTTCCACGGTGAAACCTTAAGAAGAACCATCTCCCCAACTTGGAATTCCAATGGCTTACGTCGCTTGTCAGCATAGCTCTTTTGACGACTTCTCGCCACTTCGAGGTTCTTGCGAATGATAGAAACTTTATCGGTCGTCTCTTGTATAAGTTCAGGACCAGTGATGAAGTTTTCACCAATGTCGGTCCAACAGATCGGTGAACGACATTTTCAACCATAAAGTGCTTCAAACGGTGCCATCTTGATACTTGAGTGGTAACTATTGTTATACGAAAATTCCGCGAGCGGTAGATGCGTATCCCAATTGCCACCAAAGTCAAGAACACAGAGACGTAGCAAATCCTCCAAAGTTTGGATTGTTCGCTTGGTTTGACCATCAGTTTGAGGATGGTAAGCCGTGCTTAGATCCAATTGTGTACCCAAAAGTTCTTGCATAGACGACCAAAAATGTGAAGTGAAACGAGCATCTCAGTCGGATATGATGTGCAGAGGTACCCCATGACGACTTACAATCTCATCAACGTATATACGAGCTAACTTTGATGTCTTGTAAGTGTCACGTATGGGTATAAAATGTGCCGACTTGCTCAATCGGTCAACAATCACCCATATGCTATCATGTCCTCGGGAGGTTCGGGGTAGCTTTGTTATGAAGTCCATGGATATGTGTTCCCATTTCCACATAGGAATCTCGGGTTGCTCAAGTAATCCACTTGGACGTTGATGTTCGGCTTTAACCTTCGTACATGTGAGGCCCTTAGCTACATAAGTCGCTATGTCTTTCTTCATTCCAGGCCACCAATATTGACCACGTAGGTCCATGTACATCTTATCGGAACCAGGATGAATAGAATAACGAGTTTGATGAGCTTCGTTCATAATAAAGGTACGAATGTTATCGCGATTTGGAACCCAAATACGATTGGCGAAGTACATCAACCCATTGGGTTTTGTTTCCAATTGAGTTCGAAGATTATGCTCCAACTCATCCTTCATTCTTCCTTCTCGTTGTACCATTTGTTGAGCCTCCAGGATGCTAGACTCGATGTCACTATCTATTCTCAGGTTTTGTAGTAGTACGGTGGTCTCGTTGACATCTAGTCGTATCTCAGTATCGTACTCACCCAAAGTGTCAAATCATTGACGTCGATCGCGAATTTCTTGGAATGAGATCATCTTGTTGTGAATCTTTCGGCTTAGTGCATCGGCTACAACGTTTGCTTTACCCGGATGGTAACGAATGTCACAATCATAGTCACTAATCAACTCCACCCAACGACGTTGTCTCATGTTGAGATCTTTTTGATTGAAAATGTGTTGAAGGCTTTTGTGATCGGTGTAGACTATACATTGCGTACCATAAGGTAGTGCCTCCAAATCTTCAAAGCAAATACAACAGCACCAAGCTCGAGATCGTGTGTTGTATAATTCACCTCGTGAACCTTCAATTGTCTCGATGCATAAGCTATGACCTTCCCTCGTTGCATGAGAACACAACCAAGGCCTTGTTTAGATGCATCACAATACACGGTGAAATCGTCGTTTCCATCGGGTAGAGTCAAGATAGGAGCATTGCACAACTTATGCTTTAACGTTTCAAAAGCTTCTTCTTGCTCGAACCCCACTCGAATGGGTTATTCTTTTGTGTCAAAGTAGTGAGCGGTTTCGCGATCCTCGAGAAATTGGCAATGAATCGCTGATAATAACCAGCAAGACCAAGAAAAGAACGAACTTCGGTAGGAGTTGTAGGAACACACCAATTCTTCACAGCTTCCACCTTTGCAGGATCAACGTGAATTCCTTGGCTATTTACCACGTGTCCTAGAAATTGAACTTCCTCGAGCCAGAAATCACACTTCGAGAACTTTGCGTACAATCGCTCTTTCTTTAACAACTCAAGAACCAATCTCAAATGCAGTTCATGATCGGTATTGGACTTGGAATAGATAAGTATGTCATCAATGAAGACGATCACAAACTTGTCTAGATAAGGCTTGCATACTCGATTCATGAGATCCATGAAGACAGCAGGAGCATTGGTTAACCCAAAAGGCATCACCATAAACTCATAGTGCCCATAACGAGTACGGAAAGCGGTCTTTGGGATATCACCATCATGGACTCGCAATTGATGATAGCCAGAACGTAAATCGATCTTCGAGAAAATAGCAGCTCCTTGAAGTTGGTCAAACAAATCATCAATACGAGGAAGAGGATAACGGTTCTTGATGGTAAGCTTGTTAAGCTCACGATAGTTGATGCACATACGAAACGATCCATCTTTCTTCTTCACGAAAAGAACAGGTGCACCCCAAGGCGAAGAACTAGGACGGATGAAGCCTTTCTCGGACAGCTCTTGCAGTTGACTAGAGAGTTCTTGCATTTCCGATGGTGCAAGCCGATATGGTGACTTGGCCACGGGGTTTGCTCCCGGTATCAAGTCAATTTTAAACTCGACTTCACGCACGGGAGGTAAACCACTAAGGTCATTATATACTCATTTGACAAGTGAGTTTTCCTTGCCTCTTTTTCATAATTTTACACTAATTTGGGGTGAAACATGATAGTTTATACTTGATACACTTATACTCATTTGAGACTTGTAAATCACATGCAATTCAACTTATTATTTTGTCATGGTTATTTGTGTAATGTAAGTGATTATATGAGATACATAGTTTGTTTACAATCATTAACTATTGCTAGCCTGGCGACGTCTAAGATCTTTGGGCCTGACAAGCCTATTTGGTGCTAAAGCCGAGGTATTGCCGGCTCCTGATGACGTATGCTTGTTCATCATGGGAACCAAATACACTTAGCCAATCTTCTATACTTGTAATCAAGTCGAGGTTTGGTTGTAACGATATGTGTTCTATAACCTTACCTACTTATGACCTATGACATGAATTGCTACTTGTAACTTTTTTCATATTATGTATAAAAACCTTGGAAACTCACCAACTATTTTTAGTTGACTCTTTGTGTTAATATAATCATGCGAGTATTTGTCTCTAAACATGAAAAAGTATTCATTTCAATTTTTTATTTAAAATAATAAAATTTTAATTTAGAAAACGTATATCAATTAAAGAAAATTTAATCTCTTAGAAAAAAACTAAAAGAATAAACTAAAGTTAGCGACAAACTTATAAAAAAAGAATTTAAAGTTTTGCTAAGTAGATTATATCGACTATAAATATTAGGACATTTCCAAAAAAACAATTTTGTTTCAAAGAAAAGGTTTTTTATCCAATAAAGTTAGAAGTGAGAAAAAAAGTTTTTTAAAAAAACACTCATTTTGAAAAATACATTTCAAATAACCCATTTTGGTAAATAATTTTACCACCAACACCTTTTTAGAAAAAAATAATTTTACCACCAACACTTTTTAGAAAAAAAACTCAAAAAAACTTAAGCATAAGACATTATGGTTACTTGAACATAAACACGAAGAGCTGATTAGTAATTCGTGAAAAAATAAATCACATAATAACTAATGGTAGATATAATCCTATAGATTTTTATGTTTAATTTTTCTACTATATATCAGGATAATCAAAGAGGACACGTGACAACAACATATTTACTTTTATAAAAACTTTTTCAGTTATCACTCCTATTAAATATATACATTAATTACTAATAACATTACATTATTCTTTTTTAGATCAAAAATAAGTTTTAATAATTAAGAAAGTGACCTTTTTTTACTGAAATTTCCAAAGAGCTAACTTTAATAGAATAATTTTTTTTCTAAAATAATAAACATTATTTAAAAATAAAAAATATTTTAAATTTAGTGTTTTTAAAAAGAGTACAAATATTATAAAAATAATTAAAATTAGGAGTTATAGTAAGAATTTTTTAAAATGTTTTGCTTTGAAACAAAATGATCATTTTTTTAAAAATAAGAAATTTATATTATTGTTTTATTATTTATTATCCTTACTTATACCTAATTTTAATCATATAATAGATTATCGTATTATAATGAATTAATTTCAATCCTATTTAATATTTTATTTTTTCAATTCGTGTAATACACGGGTAATTAAAGTTAGTTGAAAAATATAAGATGTTAATTTAAAAACAGAAACCATATATTTAACATGCGAGCCCCACTAAATCATCACCACTGTTTAAATACGCGATATATTAATCTATCTTAGAATAAATTACACTTTTCATCCTTTAGTTTTACAACAAATTTTAGGTTCGTTATTAACTAAAGAAATTACTGAAAACGTCCATTAAATTTTGCAAGAGTTTACGATATTTCCTCTAACGAACGTTAATTTTGTCTGTTAAGTCTTGTCACGTGCCTTACGCAAGAGGTAGTGTCACACCCCAACCTTGATGGCGGAAACGTCGAGATGTGAGAGTTAAGATTGTTCACAGCCACATAACGCTATATTAAAATGTAAGTATTGATATCATAAGTCTTGAAATGAAATGAAATACAATCATAAGTCACAAACAAGTAATAAGTTCAAACGTAACAAAACATAACATAATGTAAACTTTTTATTTCATTATCTAGGTCCAAGTCCTAGATTATTGCATGCTTCAAAGGGATCACTTTAAACTTGAGGTTGACTTGAAACATGATAAGTTATTAAAATCGAGCCTTACAAATTCTACCACGGCGTGCATCCACTAGCTTTAATTTCAATTTGAAGTTAGTGATATGTATTGTCGTATGTAATGTATCAATTTAGTTTAAAATTGAAATAGTAATTTTAGTTTAATTCCAGTGTAAAAGTAATTAGGAGTGAGATCAATAAATAAAAACTAAAATCATTTAATAATTTAAATCAACGTAACTTAATATTTTAATACAAAAACTGAAATCAAGAAATCAATAAATACAATCCATACAAAAAATTTTCGAAATTAGAAAACAAACATAAATACCATATTTTATGATTTAATGATTTAAATTAGTTAAAATATTTAAAAGGTAGATTATTAAATTATTTAAAATAAAAGAGTTTCAAAAATTTTGCGATGATGATAAATTATAAGTTAAATAGATATAAAATTATTAGAATCATTTAATGATTTAAATTAGTTAAAAGATTTAAAAGGTAGATTATTAAATTATTTAAATTAAAAGAGTTTCAAAAATTTTGCGATGATGATAAATTAGTTAGGATAAAACATTTACCATTTTTTCTTATGCTTTTCTAAATAACATATTTTAAATAGAAAAGTTTTTTATACAATCAATTAGGAGTGAGAAAAAAAAGTTTAAAAAAACACTCATTTTGGTAAATATTTTTTTCAACAACACCTTTTTGGTAAAAAAATTGATCAAGTTTCTTTATGTATGTATGTTTGTAACAAGTATATATGATATGAAAAAACCGGCGGAGGAGGTAAACGTGGGTGGTGTAAGGGTGAAGGGTGCACTCATGTGAGTCATGAGGGCTAATAAATCAGCAAATGAAAACATGCCACCTCAATCATGCGGTCATACGACATAATTAATTTGGAGGGGACGCTCATGTCATTGCATTTCAATAATTATTTGTTTAAACAAGAACTTCCTAATTTTAAAAAGTTACAACCTAAAAATAAAAATAAAAAAAGTACTTAAACTAAAAATGAGTTGAAGATATATTTGAGATTAATAAACAAACATACTCAATACATCCTACAATAAGAAAAAGATATTTGAGATTGGTGTAAAAAAATTATGTTATATTGGTTTGTTTTTATAGTGTTTGTACTTTTTTATATAATAGTAATAAGTAATAATCGCATTTTTAGAGTGAAGATCATAGGCTTAAACTCATATATGAATTAATATGATGCAATTTAGGAGCAGATAGGTTTGAAGTTAAAATAAAAAAAATTTACTGCATATGACTAAAGAAGTTATTCTTTGACGTTGAAATGGGTGGTAAATTACTATTTCTAGTGCCTTTCATATAGATTTACTATAGTGAATTTTCATTTATATGAAGTTTAAGATTAATAGAAAAGAGAGAGAAAGAAATGAGCATGTAATAAACGGGTCATTTTCTTAAAACCTTAATGTTTTATGCATTCATAATATTATAAATACTATTTTAAAGTTTGAATAATGTTTGTATAAATAAATAATCCCTTTTGCTCCATTTTACATTATATGATTTTAGTGACTGGCATTATACTGTTTTCATAAGCCTTTTCTTATATTAAGGATAATATATTCGGAAAATACCAGTATGAATTAAGCTGTGACCGACACAAATTTATGGTCGTTAACTCGCTATGAAATAATAATTGTAGTGGGCCAATTCTGTGTTTAAACGTTGAGTAAAAATAATATTAGAATGAAACTTTTTTTAACATCAAATATTTTCTTTTTATTTCACTAAACTTTGTATTTGTAAGGATTTAACTCATATTATTTTTGTGAGGTACAACATTAATCTATAATCTCTAATAAAACAAGGTTCTTTTATCATTTATTATTATCTTAAACCATATTTGTAACACTTGTTATTTTTTATATATTCATATATTAATTTTCCCTCCAAAAGAGTATTATAGTAATTTAAATACTTCTATAAATTTCTCTCTTTTATTAAATGTAAATTCTATTAATTGTCATGTTTCTCTCTCTTATCTATTTATTTAGATCAAACTATTTTTTTAAATAGATTTTATGAAAGAAATTAGAAATCACATTTTTTAACTACAATCTAAATAACAAAAAACTAAAGTTTTATATAATATGAAGTTTTCTAAAACACTAAACATTTTTTAACAAAATATTTTAAATCGTTTTTCAAAATAAAAATATAAACATGTGAAATATTTTAAAACAGTCTTTTTAAAACAACTAGAAAAATTACAAACCAGGTTTTTTTAAACAATATTTTTATAAAAAATTATTTTTTATAAAAAAAGTCTTAAAACGAATGTTTAAAAATGAAACTAGTTTACATAAGAGAGTTAAAAAATAGTATAATTGCTTTATTTCTTGAACTATTACGCACATATAATTTTAATTTTATTTTATATTAAAATATTATATTGTAACTATTTATGTTTATTTTACATATATATTTTATATTAAAATTTAATCTGTTTATTTAATGAGCTTTTAGCATATCTATATATCTATAAAAAACCAAACTAAGTGTGAAACAATTGTAAACCTCATTATACTTCCTTTTATATTTCTCTATATTATTAATAATAACATTGAATACTAATATTATTATTCATACCATTTTCAAATTAAAAAATATATAACTTAATAAATTAAGAACCTATTTTTATATTAAAATAATACTTTTAAAAAACAAAAAAATTATAAAAAACAGAATACAACGGAAAAAAATCATTTCTTTTAAACAAAATATTTAAAAATTACATTTTTTTATAAAAACAAAAGTTTAAGAAAAATACATTATTTTTTTATAAAAACAAGAGTAGTTATATATACGTAATTATAATCATATTTTATCTCAAGCATGATTTATAATGCATAATTTTTTATTAATAATTATTTAATATTTTATTTATTCAATCCGTGTATTACACAGGAACTAACCTAATATCATTATACAACAAGGTACTGGGTAGAACGAACCTTATTTGAAGCTTAAAATCTAATTTGCCGGGTGAGATTGGGTTTAATAAAAAAGCCATTTAGAGTTAACGTTCTGAAGTTTTTTTCTTCAAAATAAGGGTTTGAGCGTTGTGTATGATGGATTAATGTAAATTTAGAAATAAGTTAGTTGGGTGTGTGATACATCATTTAAAAAAAGACAATTACTGATAGATAAAAAAGAAAACAAATTAAAGATATGTTATAACTAAAATTATTTGTTAGAAAGTACTATTTGATATTTAATACTTTCTTACTTATTTATTTATAATTTCACTTTTATTTTAATTTGAATTTTGGTATGTGTTAAATAATTATGAAGTATATAAAAGAACATTAATTTTTTAACGACAAATATACTATCATGTTTTTTATGATAGGTGTTGTTTTAATCCGATTTATCTATTCGTTTCCCAGTTGGAAATGTACCCCAACTTCTTTAAAAGAAAACCCGCAACCGAAAAATAATCTACATTCAATCTTGAACAATTATGCTTAAATGAAATTTTAATCCAAAACCTCCTTATATACAAAATAAATTCAACTGACCGTAGGCTCATAGCTTTTCCTAAATGGGAAAGATTTCTAAGCCGGAAGTGATACTTTTATGTAGTTTTCATTATACTAAAAATAAAAAATTTATAGCTTTTTTATATAAAAAAATTTGTTATTTATAAACTTTAAAAACATCAAATATTTATTTAGATGGAACTAGCATCAAGCCCTCTGCGTTGCAGAGTGGACGTAAAATCATGTTTAGTAGCATTAATAACACACCACCGTAAATGATCACTAAAACAAAAAAACTCATATTAAAAAAAATAAAAAATAAATAAATAAAACATAACAAAAAATAGACATATAAAGGGCCATTAAACGTAAACAAAATAAATATAAAAATATTGAACCACATATGCACACAATGACATGTTAACTCGAAAAAATTAAATTGAAAAGTAAGACGGAAAATTTATAAAATATAAAAGCATATGGGACCAACTTTGATAGTAAAAAAATGTTGGGTGCTAAATTATAAGAGATATAAAAGTATTGGGTTAAACTGGAAAGATTAAAGATTTAAATGAAAGAAAAAAAGTAAGTACAACCAATAAAACATATAATACAACTCTTGATGCATAAACATGTTGATAATTGATATAGATATAATAATTATGTAACTTTTAATTAAAACTATAAAAACCGGATGTCTTATCGGTCTGCTGGTCGTACCGATTTGACCAGTCGTACCGGATATAAAAACCAGACAAAACTATAATTATTTTAATATCTATATAATATCAATATATGTATACACACAAAAACCCAGTTCAATCGTGTCGACCCCTAGTTCAACCGGTCCGGTTCGTAGTTCGACTGGTTCAACCGATCAAGCACTGGTTCAACATCAAAACGTTTTTAAGCATCGAACCAGACCGGATTGGAGTCTGGTTTTCAAACATTGAGTAGGAAGATACAACTTAACAAAATCGAAGCAGCTTCTCAATTTATTATTTATTTCGTTATACTTTGCTATAACTTAAAATACGAGTATTGATTGTCTAGTTAAAATACAATTTAAATGTCACGTATATAAAAATAATTTCACTAAATTTTTTTTAAATCAAATGTAATGATTAATTAGTATTTGGAGCTCCTGTTAATGAAGAAAATGTTGTGTTTGAATTCTTATTTGTTTATATGTCATCGTTTTGAAGCCCCCTTACATCGAGTCTTATGCCAACATTTTAATATTAAATATATGAGTTAAATGCTTGTAACTATATGTATTTAATAACGTGCTGCTGGTTTACATAAAAAGGCAATAATACATTACCAAATATATATATATATATATATATATAATATATATATATATATATATATTATATATATATATATATATATATATATATAAGTTAAAATATACTGATATTCTGTATAAATATAATACATTCTTGATGTCAATATATTATTTTATCAAAATGATAACCAAAGATAGAATAAATCAATAAATTAGGTGGTATTTAATTTACAAAAGAAATTGAAAATGAGTATAAGTCTTGAAAGAAAACAAAAGAAGAGAATAATATATTTTCTGGAAAATTACATAAACAAGTAACATATTGCGTATTTTCTAATTTTAGAAACTCTTTATTGTTTTTATCACTTGTAGAAATAAATCATCATTGTTTTTTTCAACTTTGGTGACGATTGATTAATTCATTATGCAGAGAATCATTTAATGATAACAAAAATATTATGTTTTTGTTAAAACCATAGTATATAACAAAAGAGATATTTTATAAAAATATTATGTTTTTGTTAAAACCATAGTATATATTAAAAGAGATATTATATAGACAAGTGATAACTTCTGAAGAAATTTAAGTTTTTGTTATTATCTTCTCTCGTATTAAATTAGAATGATTATAAGTAAAAACTAAATAATTTATACTAATAATTATTAAACATACTAAATTAATATATTTTAGTCATATCTTATCTTAAATATAATTATATAATTTTTATTTCTATTATTTTTATTTATAATTTCTCAAATTTTCATTATTTAAGTAACATATAAGAGAGTTGTGAGAGTTGTGTAGGTTTATTCAAAAAATTAATAACTTTGTACAAAATTAGCCCTACACAACTCATATTATACGTACTAGGTTAGAACCTCGTGTATTACACGAGTTGAATAACTAAAATATTAAGTAATTAGTAATGAAAATGTAATAATTATAAAACCATATGATTGAAATTGCATATGAGTAATAATATAAGTAATAAAACAATGATATCATTATTTTAAACTTTTGTTTTTAAACCCTAATTGCATTTTTAATAACACTCTTGTTGTCCCTGGAGTAACTTTTATCCATTGAGCGACAACCCTTCCACTCGGCACCGTCGGTTATTGCAAAACAAACCGTTTTAAAAAAATATCAATATTAAAAATTTCTTATTATAACTCCTAATTTTAGTTTTTTTGTTTTATAAAAAAATCATTTATAAAAGCATCCATTTCTTAATTTATTGAAAAACAATTTTTAATCTCAAAAGAAAATAAATAATATTATAAGTTTTTAAGGTAATTATTTAATAGGAGAGAGAAACGGAAAAATTAAAATTAGATGGTTTACAATTGTGTCAAGTGACATCTTAAAACCTTCTTTTATTATAATAGATAGATAGATATGAAATGTATAGCTTGTTTATTTATTTATAGAATATTAATAAATTTTATAGTCTTGTCATACATAATGGTTTATATGGTAAGTTTTGATGTAATTTTACATTGTCTCAAATAATTGAACACATCACAAGCTGTGTTTTAACAACTGACGAGACCAACCAGACTAGGAACCAGTCCAATTGTTTGTATCAAGACTGCTTTCAATTGAACTTGGCAGTTATTGGTTGGACCGATGAACCGTTTGAACCAGATCAGGCGGTCAGGCCAGATTTTAAAACCTTTTTAGTTTTGTTCTTTTAAAAATCTCATGTTTTAACTTCCTATTTGGTTACTTAAGTGTTCAAATTATGTTAAATGTAAATTCATAATTGGTGACATAGTATTTTTATATATTTGTTTCTGAACTAGACATATACAAATAATAACAATTTTCATATATGATGTTATCTGGTTCTTAGATCCAGTTCAACCGATCTAAGCGGTCAAACAAATAAATCGTTAGAGCGACCAGTCTACTGTCAAATTTAGTTTAAAAAGCGTTGATCGCAAGTAACACCCGTCACGTTAAATAATCAACGCGCATAACAAGAATGCTACATTACGTCAAATAATCTGCATGCATAGGGCTTCTCTTATTAATCTATGTTAATCATAAAAATACAATGACAACCAATACTTTATACAAGTCGTATAAAATTATACAAGTTTTAAACCATGTAATGTACCTTTTAACACCACCCTTGTTTCAGAATTAAAAGCAAGAGAGGTAAATAATAGTATGTGTGAGAGGGAAAAAAACTATGTGTGAAAGAGATCAAATTATCAAAATTATAATAATCTTTATAAATCTCATTAAATCTTCATAAACCCATAAGGCCATACTTCATAGTTCACATAACTAATTCACTAATAATAATAATAAGAATAATAAAATCAACACCATTTCGTCCCAAAATCTTGAATCTTGATACGCAACCCAAGTCAAACCCACAAGTGATCTCACAAATCCACCTTTTAGATCGACTTTCTTGTGAAGAAATCAGCACATGTATCCACACTCCAACACACACTGCAATACTGCATAACGTGAGACGTTAATCTCGCCTCAATCACGTGATCTTCTCCCCCATTTCTCCACCCCTTTTATCTCTCTATACACACTCATCTGCAGTTGATTCAACTAGCGATTACAGTAGTAATTGAGGCTGTTTTTCTGAAAGTTCATCTTTAAATCTTTACCCATTGATTCAATTGTCGGCAGTAGCTAAAAGGGGTGTCAAAAAGTTCGATTTGTTCGAAGGAATCTCCGATAATGATGGTGAAACCGCAAATCTTGAATACCCCTGTTGTGGGTCTTGAATATAAGAGGTATTAGTGTGTTAATTATTAGTTGTTTTAACTTTCAACCCCTTTTCTTAGGGTGTTCGATTTGATAATTCGCTCCAATTTCCCCCTTTTTTCGATGATTAATGTTTTTTATGTTCGATCTGGCGTTGTAATGGGGTGTGATCGTGTAATGTGACATTCGAATTTAGCTAATTAGTTCTTTCATTTTGCTTTTAGTTTAGGAGTTGACTAGCTTTTGGTTGTTGATGATTAAGTGATTGCTAATTGTGATGCATTTTGACAGTTTTTAGGATAGTTTTTTAGGGATCTGTTTGTTGTTGTTCGAATTTGATTTTGGAATCATTCCTTTTTGGGTGAAAAAGCCACACTGTGCCTTTTTCTGTCAAACTTTTGATTTTTTTTAAACTTTATAAGAGCTGAAATACTTTGATCAGCTGGACTTAATAGTGATGATGTGGATTTGATCCAACATTTTCTTGTAATTGTTGTTGTGTAGTTCATTATGTGCTTGTAAATCTACTTGTGGATTTAGAAGTAGATGTGTGATGAGTTATTCGACTAGAGACTGATGTAAGTTTTGTTGGGCAGAGACGCGTATGGTTTTGCAGTGAGGCCTCAGCATGTACAAAGATACCGCGAATATGCAAATATCTACAAGGTTTTTATTCTCTCTGTCTACCTTGTTACTTGTTCAAATGCGTTATAAATGCAGAATGTGATAATGTATTGTGTTTTTATGGTTTTAGGAGGAAGAGGAGGAGCGGTCAGATAGGTGGAAAAACTTTCTAGAACGCGAGTCAGAGTTTGTTGAGTCGCCTGTAAATGGCTCAGTCTCACAGGAACACAAGGCACCTTCATATGATGGTGTCTCCGATACAACTCCAGAAGGAGAGGATATAAAAGAGCCTGAAGCTCAAGAGGATGAAGCTGCTCAAACGACTCATCAGGCCCAGATATGGGCTCAGATCAGGCCATCACTGCGGGCCATTGAGGATATGATGAATGCCCGTGTTAAGAAAAAGATTAGTGTGACAAAAGTAGAGCAAGACGCTGCAGCGGAAGAGGATTCTGATGATGAGTTTTATGATTTGGAGAGGTCGGAATCAGACCCGATCCCCGAGGCCCTTTCAAGTGACGGTGTCAGTGTCCCCACTCCAGGTGCCGCTAGCGGTCCCGCTGTCTCCCCGGAATCTTCAGTTTTGTGGAAACAGGAGTTGGAGTTTCTTGTTCAAGGGGGAGTACCAATGGCCTTAGGGGAGAGGTAGGCGGTCATCTGAATACCTCTGGTTCTTGCATAGGTGTAGGTTTTTTATATCTTATGTTAGTTGATAGTGTTAAATTTTAGATATAATTTACATTTGTAATTTTAGCTTTGGCAAGCTTTTGTGGGTGTGAAGGCCGACACATTAAGAATTATTATCAGAATCTTCTACAACCTGAAAGTAAGAAGGATAACGGTGTTGACAATCAAAAATCAGAAGTAGATGAAGCAAATGATAAGTCAACACTTGACTCTGTAGATGTACCTGAAAAATGGAAATTGCAGATTGAGAAGGTTATTACCGAAACCATTTCACTTTAGATAAACCTACTTATTTTTTTTAAAATTTTAACCGTATGAATTGTTTCTTTCTACAGGATTTGCCTAGGACTTTTCCAGGTCATCCTGCTCTGGATGAAGGCGGTAGAAATGCTTTGAGACGTTTACTCACAGCGTATGCTCGCCATAACCCCTCTGTTGGCTACTGCCAGGTAAGCGTTCAACTCATTTGACAACTATCGCTGTATCTTGCAAATATTCTTATAAACTATTTGGGCTAATGGTATAGTGGTTACTTACTCATGTTCATGTAATGTAACTAACATGCTTCATAACGCTAATATGTTGAATTGCATACAGGCCATGAATTTCTTCGCAGGCTTATTATTGCTACTAATGCCAGAAGAAATGCCTTTTGGTGGGTTTGAACTTTTTACTTATATCCACAATATATGTCGCTGGTAAATGTTAAGATCATTTTGAAATGCTCATATAACATTTCTATCGTAGGGCTTTATTGGGCATTCTTGATGATTACTTTGAGGGCTATTATTCCGAGGAAATGATAGAGTCTCAGGTACATCATAAAATCTTCCTTATCCTTGACTCTACACTAAACAAAATATTGATCAAGATGATTTAAAGTGGATCGAATTTATATACTGCATTGTGGTTCTTAGGTTGATCAACTTGTTTTCGAGGAGTTGGTGCGTGAAAGATTTCCTAAATTAGGTTGGTTTTCATACATCATATGTATTTGTTAGTGCATATTATTCTTCATTTTAATCGATAATTTTAAGTGGATTCTGATGGGTATGTTTGTTTGTTTAAATAATGCAGTTAACCATCTAGATTTCCTTGGAGTCCAGATAGCATGGGTCTCTGGACCGTGGTTCCTTTCAATATTTATGAATATGCTTCCTTGGGAAAGTGGTCAGGCTCTTTATTTCAATAGCCACTATTCATTTACATTTATATTTAATAAACGGTATAATAATATTCTAGATTATAATTCTCCCTTGTTAAACTTCAGTTCTTCGTGTCTGGGATGTGTTGCTATTTCAAGGGAATCGAGTCATGCTCTTTCGTACAGCACTTGCGTTAATGGAATTGTATGGTAGTGTCTTTTCTTTCTCTGCTCCCTGTAGTTTATTCATTTTTTTTAGTTTTAGAAATTGCAGTTTATTTATTTTTTATTGGTTATAGAAATTGCAACTTAAGTTTATTCAGTTTTGTGCAGGACCTGCATTAGTGACAACAAAAGACGCTGGGGATGCTGTTACACTGCTGCAGTCACTAGCTGGATCGACGTTTGATAGCAGTCAACTTGTGTTGACCGCGTGCATGGGTTATCAAAATGTTAATGAGGAGAGACTACAAGAATTAAGAAACAAACATCGACCGGCTGTACAAGCCACCCTCGAGGAAAGATCAAAGGGACTGAATATTTCCCAGGGGTTGGCATCCAAACTTCACAGTCTTAAAGAAAATAAAGTAACAAACGGTGGATTATCACGAATGAGTTCTGAATCTTCTAGTGTGGATGAGTTATGTGTGGGTGTGCCAGGGGATGTTGATGTTAATTCTGTTCCATATCTTCAAGAACAGGTATAGATTAGTAGTATGTCCAAGTTAAATGCTCTGTTAATATAAATTAATGTGTTGTGCGGCTAAGTATCACTTATGGTTTCTAACGGCTTCTCAATTCAAAAATGGCATGCGTAGGTGGCATTGCTGAAGAGTGAGCTGTGCAAAGTGCTAGAGGAAAAACGATCCGCCATACTCAGGTTAATATGCTTACTGTAGATGCATTTTTTATCTTATGCATACACAAATTTTGCAATAAGATGAAAAAATTTTTGTTAATTATACTCTCTCATGGTACTTGACCCTTTTAGGGGGAATATTGTTGTCATGCAGTTTTGTTGCTTGTTTGTTATATATTAAATGTTCGTTATGTTTTACTGCTATCTTTGAACAAATATGGTGTTATGTACTCGTTCCATCCTGCAAAATTACCAACACTTTGTATGCTACCTTGATGGAAAAGATCTTAATCCAGTTTAATCTATTTACCCATCAACAATGATTACAAGTTACGTATGAGATTTGATAGTGGTCCTGCAAGGTTTCCGAGTGTTTTATAATGTTATTTTCTTTCTCCAGAGCTGAGGAGCTGGAAACTGCCTTAATGGAGATGGTCAAGCAGGATAACCGTCGGGAATTAAGTGCAAAGGTATGCTACAGGAACTTTCGAGGAACTTTCACCAGAACCCTAAATAACATTGATAAACTAATGAATATATTTCTTCAATTGTTTCAACCATTTTTAAACTTAGCTATTCTGATACCATAGATAATGTTTTCAATAGGTTGAGCAATTAGAAAGAGATGTTGCTGACCTACAACAAGCCCTTGCTGACAAGCAAGAGCAAGAAAATGCCATGCTTCAGGTTTTATATATTAAGGCTACATGTAAAGATCGATTGATATTTGATAACATGCAATTTTCATAGTATTGACTTGAGTATTATTCTACAGGTTTTGATGCGGGTAGAACAAGAACAAAAGGTAACAGAAGATGCTCGCAGATATGCTGAGCAAGATGCTGCAGCTCAAAGATACGCTACCGAAGTGCTTCAGGTCAATTTCTAGTTTTATTTGGTATTGGCCAATAAAAAACAACTAATTGCTTGATTTAATTTAATTGTTATTTTTGTGTTTTTTAGGAAAAATATGAAACAGCAACTGCTTCCCTTGCTGAAATGGAGAAGAGAGTGGTTATGGCGGAATCAATGTTGGAGGCAACCTTACAATACCAATCTGGCCAAACTAAAGCGCAGCCTTCTCCAAGGTATAACCCGTATTTAGAGGTGGAAAAGGGTCGAGCCGGGTTGACCCACAAGCACTTTTTATTTTCTTTTTTTGGTGGTAAAAAGGTTTATTTTATACCATGTAGATCTACAAATCAAGACTCTTCAGCATTAAGAAAAAGTCAAGAACTTTCAACAGAAATACCTCCAAGAAAGATTAGTCTGTTATCCAGGCCATTTGGGCTCGGGTGGCGTGACAAGAACAAGGTTTGTTCTCAACTTATCTTGCCACTTGATTCTTTCTAGGTTGCAACGCAAATTTAGCGATTTAACTTTTAATGATACTACAGGCAGATGTAAAGGTTACGAGTGAGGAACAAAACCCAAAAACTGTGGTAGATGTTCAGGTGAAGCCAACAGCAGAGCTGACCGATATTAAGGTTACTGGCAACGAGCAAAATGCAAAAGCGATGCAGGTTGACGAAAATGGTGATCAAATGGAGAATGTGTCTTTGGCTGATGATGGTAAGTAGATGAAAATGATGTGTCTATATCTAAAAGTTGAGAGAAAATATCACTATTTTCTTGTGTTTATCTTGGTTTTAAGAGGAAAACATAGATTAGTTGTATTTTTGTCTCTATTTTTGTTTTCTTTGATACAGTTCCTATAACTTATATATAGCTCATTAGCCATTTCTTTGTTTAGTTATTAATAAAATCTTAGTTTGTTTTAAGAAAATGTAAAAAGAAATTTGGAAATTGTGGTATTATCTTTGATATGGGCAAATTCTTTTTTTAGTTTGATCTAGTGAAATTTTTAATTTTTTTTTGAAAATTACGATGTTTAAAATGCTCGTGGCTCAAAGTTTGCTACTAAAATTCTCATTTAAAATCGGCCGAGCCAAACCGGCCCTGCTTAAACCTCCCAGCCGGAGACAAGGTAAGCTGCGATTGTTGGGTCACTCATGTTATTAAAAGTATATATGAAAATGAAGCTTATTTGTATGTTATAAATTTCATCTTTTGTTTTTATACATATATATTAATGTGTAAAATTTACAAAATTTAAAAAGTTAAAAAGGGAGCTGGCTTGATTTTTTAAGAGCTATGCTTGATTTTAACATTTTAACTTTTTAAGATGAGTTCGTAGAGCGACGTTTGATCTAACATTTTAACTTTTTAAGATGAGCTCGTTTAACTTCGAGCATGAGCTCTAGTCCAACTAGCTAGGCTTGTTTACAATCCGATTCGAAAACACGAAGGATCTTAATCCATGAACTGTAGTTGTCACTTGTAGGGTGAGATATCATAATAGACCATTTATTCTCAAAACATGGTTAAATCATAATGCTTGTTACATGATTAGACCATTCTTTTTGCATACTTCACCTCTAACAAATTCATGGAAGATTTTCAATGGTAAAGTAGTCTGACCTTGAATGTTGAAGATGTTCATGTTTTGAACATTACTTGAGTTATTGTTCTAACTTTTGATATAGATATGGGACAATAATATGATCAAGGCCTTAAGCGACAGTTTTATTATAAGAGTAGATACGATGCGATAAATTCATTTTAACTTTCTTATATACCCCTCCCCCTCATTCACAGAAACTCCTCTCTCCTCCATGGACTGACCATCCATACCAACAACATTGCCACCCTCTCTCTCAGGCTCATCAGTCGTCTCTCTCTTCTACCTCAGCCCTACTCTCTCTACTCCACGCTTGCCATACATGGAGCTCGCAAACCTCTATTGAAGATGGTCTAATGTGAATTTAAGATACTCCCCAATAACCACATGACAAGATGGCCACTGCCCATGGCCCAATATTACTAAAGGTGCACATAATGTACCATGATCAAGAAACCTCAAACAAACGATCAAGAAGCATAAAAGTAGAAGGTACAATGAACAAGATAACTGCATAAAGAGTTTCTTTAACAGAGGTCACATAGAATGAATCCATCCAAAGTAGAATCAAATTAGACAATTATTTATTGTGCATAGGGTTTTTCCCTTTAAGGATCAAACCAGAGACCTATAAGTCTTTCATAATACAGAAACTTACCACATGATTTAGGGAGTCTGCAAATTTTCTTCTTTCTTATGAGTCCTTGATGGAAAATGTTCCCTTCATATCTACACAAAACCATAATTGACCTTCATATACACATTCCATAATCCAAGTAAACGTTATAAATCTGCATCCTTCCCGTTCACCCCTTGTCTAACAAACTGCCCACGAACGCGTGGTCTCTGCTCCGCCAGCTTTTTCCTGCTATGATATCGTACCTACAGATGAAATAAAGAAAAAAGATGTCAGATTTTAATCATAGATTTTGGAAAGCACATAATGGCCTTCCAAGAGGCATAGAATTCTATGGAAGTATGAAACATATGAATAATACTTTTTTCTCAAAGCATCTTTCTTTCCTCTTTTGGCGGAACTTATTAAGGGCGGCTTCTCTCTGAGCTAACCGGTCTTGATCAACACCACTCGCGCTTCCACTTCCGCTTCCACTTGCATTTCCAGTTTTACCCTTCTCAGCAACTCCATTATCACCTCCTTCAGCTATGGCAGCATAGCTGTTACCCTTTTCACCACTACTGCCAATTTCTCCATTACTCTTATTATTATTATTATTATTATTACTTCTTCCTGATGCACTTCCATAGTTTGCAGCATTTCCTTCAGCCTGTGTAGTCCCACCATTAGATACCATGTTTCTTGAAGACTCATCATCCTGGGTAGCCAATTCTTGCTGCTGTTGTGTCTTATGGACATGGTGGTGATGATGGTGGTAGTGGTGGTGATGGTGGCGGACTTGAAACGGCGTCGCCTTGTCACCTTCACAAAGACCTGGAGTAAGTGCCTTGTCATTCAATGCCTTGTTGGTGCTTGAACCCATATCGTTATTATGAGTGCTACTGCCATTAGATCGTCCATTCGGGGTTCCATTTGAGTTAGATTGTATGTTTACGGGTTTTGCTGCTTCTGAGCTAATAGTAGCATCTACTGGTGAACAGCTGCCTACATTGTGGTTGGAGTTTGATTGGCATTCGATGTGGTGTTATACCTGTATAGCAATGGGCATAAGAATAAAGGAGGTAACTTCAAAATGTATGGTCAATTTGGGTAATGTTTTATCTCAATTGAGTTGAATCAAAAGAGTGAGCATGAAGTCTTTTCTAATGCATAGGACCTCCTACTTTGGTTTATTTCAACAAATGGAATAAAAAGGGAATGGAGTAGATTAGGAAGGGAAGGAATAAAATGATAAATAACATTCCATTATCAAAGTTTGGTTAGCACAGAGAATGGAAAGTGTCATTCAAGTATGTTGTTTCATATGTACTTTTACTTTACCAGCATTTTTCTAATTTTGAATTACTATTAGATATATAGCATGATTAGAAAAAAGTACAAGTTATATCTTTTTTATTTTTGTGGAAAGTTTCTTGTGGCTTATATATAAATTGTTTTGTGATGTACAAACGCAGATGTATAATCTACTTCAAGTTGGTGAGTAATTTGATAAGAAAATATATTAATAAAAATTTAAACATAACGAAAGATTAAGAACAACAAAATTGTAATAAAAATATATATTTTCAGTAAATTTGAAAACTTAAAGATAACTTATAATTATTACTATAAGAAATAGAAGTTCTTATAATTTTTATCAAAGAAATATTAAATTTTCAACTTTCATTCCATTCCTAGAAGGGTTAAGAAAAAAGAACCCTCCCCAAGGAACGAACATCATTAACATAGAAGGAATCACACTCCTTGCAGAATGGTCCCTTCCTGCCTATGTGGTTAACAAACTCGTTTTTTTCATTCAGGCACGATAGTACATTCCATGCTTTCATTTCTGCATACCAAGCACTCCCTTAGGCAAAGTTTGGTATGTTGGATTCATATAAGGAAGAGATGCTCCATTCCCTTGGAATGAAAATAAAAACTATATATCTAAAGGAATGGAATGGAGCAATTTCATTCCACTTAGCTGATTTTGTGCTTTTTTTAATTCAATTTTCATTCCATCAAAGGATGCAGTGAGAAATTATAATGTAGCTCTTATTTTGCAATATTCAGAAACATTATTCTTCATAAACATCAAAACTCTAACTAACTTACCTTTTTATTTTCCATATGTAACTAGAAAATATACCTTTTAAAAGTTTTAGTTATAATATTAGACTTAGTTGAGACTTTAGTGAACTTCACTGTGTTTAATTTATTTGTATTGAAATCCAATAACTCATAAATATGTAAAATAGAGAATATATATATGTGTGTGTATGTGTGTGTATGTGTGTGTGTGTGTAGACCAACGGGATCAAGAAAAGTAAACAACAACATTCTGTGGGAAAACACACCCACGACTCTTTTCTTTTTATTAATAAAAACCACACCAAAACTCTTAGACAATGACCCTCTTTTATACTAATCCTAACCTTTATTACTAATGAAAACTCCACTCAAACACAGCTGGAATGACAGCCCATTAACAATCAAAACGTAAACACTAGATACCTTAAATAAAGCTAATTTTAACTTACTAAATAAAACAAACCTATCTTTAGACTCTTGACGATTCTTCCCCCTAAACTTCCACATATGACCACAATTAGGATTAACTTCTAACAAAATGGTCTTGATTACAATATTAAAATATCTATATAACTCATTCCATT
Source organism: Flaveria trinervia (assembly GCA_025506515.1). Lineage (NCBI taxonomy): Eukaryota > Viridiplantae > Streptophyta > Magnoliopsida > Asterales > Asteraceae > Flaveria > Flaveria trinervia. Next base: position 69,935,004 of record CM046458.1, read on the forward strand.
CTTACAGGTTAACCAAAAGTGATAATAAAATGCAATAATCCATTTGATTACCTCGTCCATTGGCATTCCATTCAAATTAACCAAACAGAACCTTAGATTATTATTGCAACAACAATAATTGTATAATCATATTTACCAATAACTTTTTCTTAAGGAAAAGGACAAAAAGATATGTGCAAGTCATCCAAATAAGACGTGTTCCAGCCATTTCAACCAATACTAAAAAATTAATTGTTTCAACCCAGACCTGTTTCGCACTTTCGAATTGCCCACCCCACCCATGCATCTTGCCACCTCAGATTATATGATCAATTATGGATTTAGTTTTCTCTAGACAAAATAAGAGAAATACCTGGAAAAAGCTGAAAGGTCAGACTGTTTTAAAACATTTCTCTTATGGGTGCTGGTATCGGTATCCTCCAAGTCTAGTGGTCGCTTCAAACTGAGCTCAAGGGCAGGTGAGCCCTTACTATTTAGGGATTCATTTGCTTTAGCAACCATAAAATTAGTAGTAGATTTGGTTCTTGGTTCACTCGCTTCTTTCGAGTTTGATTCAATGAATTTTTCTGAATTTCTATGGATTCCTATTTCCAAATCTTTCCCTGCTTCAATTGCATCTGCAATACATTATAAAGACATTTACCCAAAAAAGAATAAAAACAATCATGATACATTTGATTTATATAAAAAAGAGCCGATGAGTTACTTAATTTATCATCCTCTCTAGCATGCTCTCTTGCGCTAACTTTATCTGGTCTTGCATGGATAACCTGGGCGCAAGTGCTATCAGGAGCCACCGCTAATTTGTTTGTGTTTTCAACTTCCATCGCTCTTTTTGTCCAAGAACTCTATATAACCACGAATATATACATTAGTGGTCTCATTTTACAGTATAGATGTCTAGATTTTGATGGTTAATTTTAGATAATCCTACCAACTTTCGATATTTTAGTGGTTTAGTCCCTCAACTTATTTCCTGCGGTGGTTACATAATCATAACTTTGTTTTGACAGGTTGAAAACGCCATTTTGACCTGTTGAACAGTCTAAATGCTTGTGTGGGCTCCAAATGTACAAAAAGTTGATAAGAAAAATTGAGTTGAGAAAGTTAAGGGATATAACAACTACAAAAAAACAAAAAAAAGTTGGTTGGCTAAATCGCTAAAATGTTGATAGTCGGCTGGCTCTTATCCAGCATTAAGCCATATATACAATAGTTCACCAGAGGCATTTAATCGATTCAACATGTCATAAAGGCATTTTCAACAAGTCCAAAACAGTGTAAAGTGATAGAACCACAGCAAAAAGAAAAATCAAGGGAATCAACAGGTAACATGTTAAGAGTTGGTTAGCTCAATCCAACACTAAGCCTAAAAGTATTATGCAAGTGATTGACTTAGGTTCTGAGACATAGATAATTGCATGATATTGGTGTTATATAGCACATCAGTGGAAATAGCACAATTTGAGGTTTTAATTTTGTGAAAAAATGCACACACAAACGTCCGCATCCCACCCACACATCCCCGCACATGCACATGCATGCCCAAACACAAACACATACCCTCCTACCATAAGATGTAAATGCTTATATTCCAATCCCACACAGTCTTCATTTCTAAGTCATTTTTACATTGTTAATTACATCCAAATAGATCTTTACCTGAGTACCACTTCCATCATCACTTCCATCCTTAGCTGTCAGGCCTATGCTCCTGTCATCATCCTCATCACTGCTATCAATCTCGTCATCAGACACTTCAACTCTTCTTGGCTTTGTAGGTTTATGAGCACCAACACCACTCTCACTCTCACTACCGCTAGACTGAAGAAAACACGACATTTAATGCAAAAAAGAGAGAAAAACTCCTTTAGTTTCTTTATGTATTTTGTTTGGAAAACAAAATAGCACAAAATTATGACATTCTGCTCATCCAAATTAACTCTAAGCAAACCTGAAGGCAAAGTCCAAAAGCATAATAACTACATTAACTCACACTGTGACATTTCCTCCACACATGCTGCCAGAGGTTTTTAAGCTCATTCTTTCGAATGGGTTTGACTAAAAAGTCAACTGCACCTTTGGATAAACAGTTAAAGACTATACCCATAGAGTCATCAGATGACATCACTGCACATAAAATTTATTAGGTGTAGCAATTGAACATATATTTCATAACAGGTTAGATTCTTTATATAACAAGATCAATACTCACTGATCACTGGAATGTTTTTGCGAGGTACAAGGTTCATGATCTTGGACAAAAGACCAATTCCTGATAGATATGGCATGACTACCTCGGTTAAAACTAGATCTATTTGTTTGTTGAGATCTATCAGTACTTTCCATGCTTCTAGACCATTTGCTACCGCAGTAACTGCAAAGGAGTAACTCGCGTGTGGTCAATAAATTATGTGAGAACATAGTAGATATCATTTCTTGAAAGATTTTGGTTCTCCGTTGAATGATACCAATGATCATTTAACTATTTATGAAGACAACTGTTAGTCTGTTACATAAGTGGAAGGTGAAGAAAACAGGGACTTTGTGCTTAAAAAAGTCAGCTCTTCTGCTATATTAAGATTAAGATGAATTATAATTATAGCACGTGCTCATACAAATCTTGATCAGCCAAGACGCCAACCCATAACATAAAAAGAGTTAAACTATCATCTACAAACCTTTAATTTGTTACATTATAATTGCTTTCAGATCTCCCATAAAAAGAGTTAAAAGTCAGCTCGTCATGCCAGTCTTAAGGAGATAACCTCATGAAGATACTATATGAATATCTAATTTGTGGTTTCAAGTGGTATGTTCTATTTACCTCACTAGAATCAATAGTGTCACCCAACAAACATCAAATGTGAAGACTTATTAACAAAGTGTCAGAAGAACTACATTTTCTATTTGCGTTATCAAGCGTCAGAATGCATCAGTTTGTTGATCACCAAAAAAGTAAATATTCAACAATATGAGCTGAAATTAATATTAGGATTACGATAGTTACAGACCTTCATAGCTGCAATTACGTAAGAGGGCACTGACAACATGACGAGTTGAGTCATCATCTTCCACAAGCAGGACTTTTAGAGACCTAAGAGGCAGAAACCTCTCCCATTGAATCACAGGCCCTTGAGGTTGTTGATTCTGTCGTTTAACGGCATCCTGTGATTTCACCAACTCTGTTCGCGTGCTACCATTTACATCCTCATTAACCCTTGACTCATCATCCTCAGACAATATCTGACCATTAAACGCAACTCCATCTCTCACTTCCTTCCGCTCCTTCCGATTATCTAGATTGAGCTCTACAGAGCTGTAAGTTACTGGAACACTAGCACTCGCCCCAACACTCCTCATCAACCAGATTCAAACGAAACAACTACGTACAAAGTGCAGGTCTTCCACAGCATAAACAATTCTTTCTTCGAAAAGAAGTGGCACATAACGTTGTCTCCAAGAAATAAACCCTACCCGTTACAGAATCCTACAGAAATTGAAATAATCATAAAACATAGTTAAAACCTTACCAAATTAACGTTTGAATTCATCAACAACTGTCTCCAATTTCATAACGAGCATAATCATTAGGGTAATCATACCATCATCCAATCTCCAAAACACACAGATTCAAATGAAAAAACAAAAAGTTGTCAACCAACCCTAACATCCTAAAAACCAGATTCATACATAATCCAATATACAACCACACAAATTCTGAATCCACCATATATATTTCCATCAGATCTTAACCTAAACGACTCCCGCATATCTTCAACAGATCAGAAAACAGATTAGCATCAATTTACCCCAACAAAACCACCAAAAACCTCAGCTAATCCTACTTCAATTCAACTCAATCCGCCAGAAACACTTACATTAACACGAATAACAAAGATACAAACAGCAGGTCCTAGAACAAAAGCTGAAACAAACAAAACTCCGTCAAATCATCAGCTAATCAGCAACTGTATACACAAATACTGAAGATAATCAGCAGCAATGAGTCAATCACACACAAATTATCTTCAATTTAGGGAAATCGTATCGAATGAAGCGTGAATCTAGGGTTTGTAGACAACACACAGCGTTTTCGATCTACTGGCTCGTAGAAGACGAGGATATTATATTCCTTGTGATGACGTGGAGGTAACGAGGGCCAATAATGTGCCACGTGGGGCGACACGTCGGATGACATGTAGGATGGATGGTGATGATGTGGATTGGAGATCAATATACGGGCTGAAATAGATTTGGGCCGGTTCGCGGATCTTTAAAGATCCGATTTGAGAGGACACGTGGCGCGCTGTGAGACGAGTTAAAGGTTTTTGAAACGGTGGGGGCCACCGTATGGGTGGGTGGATAACGAAGGCGTTGATGAAAAGACGGAATTGCCCCTGATGAAATTTGTTGTACCGAGAGTGCCCTTGACATGTCAGCAAGAAAATATCTGGGGAAACTCGACTATGATGTGGGCGATGTATGAGGATTGAGGTACAACCAACCATTGAGAGGCTGGCACGTATAGACGACCATGAAATATTATTGCAAGTTGTGTTTTGAAGTTATGGTTGTTTTTAATTTTTTTATGTAAATAAAGTATTAGTTGTTGTTGAATAGTATTTTTGTTAAATAGTTTTTTATAAATAAAGTATTAAAGTTTAGTGGTCATTGGTAAACATATGGGTGTTAGGGCATTCGTAACATGTTTTTTAAATTTATGTGAGTGTATTTCATATCTTATTATATGTTATGGTTAAAAATTATAATGAGTGAATGATATGATAAATTTATTGTTTAATATGTATTTTTGGGAAACACTGTTCAAAACCCTATAATATTTTTAATATTTTTTAATTGCTTGTGAGTGGATGAGAGATAAAAAAATAATGATTAAGTTGAAAAGAAGATAAAAAAATTAATGATTTTTAATGTAATTATATAAATAAAAAATAAAAAATGGGTTGATGTTTTCATCCAATAAGGTTGTCAGGTTTGAGTTTTGAAAGTTACAACTCTTAAATTATTAGGTGTTAGTTTTTGTATCCTAAATATTTACATATTGTTGTTAAAAAAATTATTATTACGTATTGGTAAAAAAGGTTATGTATTATACAGTTTATTATAAACAGAACTAATTTTTTGAATTAAAATTTATATTGAACTTATTATCGATTAGCCTGGTGTGTTAAGTAATTATCTTTTCTTATTAAATTGTTGTTATTTTGATAATTCACATGTGTAGTATAATAAGATACTTTCATCCTTTTAATAACTTCTAAATGTGAATAGAACTCAAAGCATTCACAGTAAGTTTTTTATTTTTATGTGAGTTTACGCCTTATATTTTTGAGAGGTGATTATTAGTAGTTGTGAGTGAAGGAAGGGAAATATTTATCGGGGTTGTATCAGAATTACCAATATTTGAGGAAATATAGGAAATTACGTTACAACCTCATAAATTTTTTTAGAAGTGGTTGTGGATATATGAAGAGAAAATATAATGATAAAAATATTAAAAAGTATTATTTAATTAAAATATATAAAAAATAGTGTTTTTAACGTAAATATAATAATGAGGTTAGAAGAAATAGTGTGAATGCTAAAAATAACACAAATCTAAATCTCAAACAAACCAAACCATTAATCAAATAAGTCATGCTAAACTTATCCATTGTTTTATTTTTTTTATTCGTACCATGCTCTTAAGGTCTACCGTCTACCTATTTAACTTGTAAAATCATTAATATATTAATGTTTTGAAAAGTATGAATTTAAGAGATTGGATGTCTAGCCAACCCGTTTGTTTAGCATAGAAAGTTAAAGATTAGTAGCACAAATGTTACTTTGTTTTTCTATTATTTACTTTTACAAAAGTTATTAATTTGACTATCTTTAAGAAACCTACTAAAGATAAACGTGTTTCATAAAGTTTTGAAAACACTCGATTACTCAAAGCTTTAAACATATCCTGAAGTTTCTTAATTTTGATTTGTAAGTTAAATGTACTCATGACATGTAAATAAATGAGAGAATGGGTTCAAATCTTATTATAAGCAAAAAATGCTTAGAGTTAAGTCAGGGAGTTTTCTCAGCAATGAGTTTTCTTTTGATAGGGTTGGGGTGCGGTTTTAGTTTGGAAATGAACAGATGACCCCATTAAAATAACACATATTATCCGAAGCAGGGTCATACATTTGCCGTTCAAAATAAAATAAATTAGTCATGTGGAATTTTTGTGCTTGGGTTTGATTTTAATTAATGTTAATATATGATTTTGATGTATAAAATAAAAAAATTTACGTGTGTGTTTTGGAGTTTTTTAATTTATATGGATTTTCTTTGCTCGTGCCATAATTCTATGTTTGAACACCGTTATAAAAGTGAGCATACAACTGTGAGTTTATCTCTAACTCTCAACACAAGTAGAAGGCATACTAGTGTGAGTTTCTCCTCTTAACTCTCAACACAAGTAGAAAATGTGAGTCTGTCTATGTTGTTCCTGATTATGTTACAACCCTGAATGATTAATGACGAGGCATAACTTATGGTGAGACTTAGTCCTGAATTTGTTCGACGTCTTGTGCATACAGCATAAGTTACAACAGCAACCATGCCCGTTTTGGACCACCAATTATGCTTTGAAGATTTATACATTATGCATCCTGATTTATACCTACAATTGTACCCTACATGAGATTTGGTCATGCATGTGCAGGAGAAAAGGTACGAACTTTCGATGACCCAAAAGCAGCATAATTACTTGTAACAAACAAACAAACATATCTGGTAATAATCTCACTTATTCAGTACGTTTGAGGATGGGACGAAAACAAACTGACAACGTTTACCTTTATCTCATATCATAAAGAGACTACTTTTGGAGAGACTCACTACTTGTAACACAAAAATGAAAATATTGCTTACAACCATAATATTAAATAATGCAAAACAACTGTTCTCAAGCTAACCATATCCAGCCAAGTTAAAGGAAGCATAAACAAAACATTAAAACAGAAAACATGAACTTTTGTTCTTTATGCAACAGCTTTCTCATATGTTAAGAAAGACATACATTATAGTCTGCTACAAACTACACGCTCTCAGGCATCATTGATGTTACATGTGGTCTTTGTTGCTGTCATCCCCACCATGCCTGCAGAACAAAATTTAGCAGTCAAGGTTTAGATTAAAAATCTTGCAAAGTGCAATTTACCATGTGTATCAAGCATTAGGTACTTGTGCGTTACTACAATAGTTTATACTACAGATGGTAACATAAATCCAAAGAGAAAACATTACTACTCGTATTAGATGCCACATTTGTAGATAACAAAACAAAATGTTGCCATTTTGACTGGTTTACTTAGAACCAGGTGAATTTGACTTTATTTTCCTTCAAAGATTAATATTTAAAAGCTACAGGGGTTAATAAGACAAACCGCCAAGAGGGAGTGAAATTTCGAGCCTTTCTGTCCAACTGAAGATTCTCCAAGGCAACTGAAGCACGATTAATGTCCTCTGAAGCTTCATCATTTTCATATCTCCAGTTGTAATCATCATTTCTGTAGCTAGAGGTTGAAGAACCTCCTCTTCGGTCTAAATAATTAACAGAAACATAAATAATAGTACAAATGAAATGAATGCTAAGAAGCTGATGGAAATATATTGTTCTTTAATTTTTCAATTTGTTTTAACAAGAAGAAAGATAGATATGTTGTTAATAATAACGTAAAGGAATACTGGAATAGTAATGGCATGCTTACCAGATGTTTGGGAACCGGGACCTTGTCTGGCATAAGAAAAACAAATAACTTTATTAATAAGAAATGTAATAAGACGATACTAAAGAAAACTTGCTGATATTTACCTTCCCAAAGGAGCTAATCCACCAACTACAGATGATGAAGATGGCCTTCGATTTCGAGCATCTATATTGCCTCTTCCTTGAGATTGACTCTGCAAGAAATCAAGCAAGTAATTGGTACTAAATCAAATTGTCCATATTTAAATTAAGTTTAATATTGATCTATCTTCACTACAATAGCTCATACATTGCTCCACCTTCACATATATTAAAGCTAGTCCTATTTAAGCCATAAGTACATAAAAATGTACCAAAGTTGGATTCTCATGCTAATTTATGGTTGTGATGATAGATCTCGTGTTAAAATCTTTAAGTTACTAAAATGTTACAGTTATACTAATATTTCCAACTAAAGAACATAATCGAATCAAAATTAATCTGTTTGGTTTGGTCTGGCTCTAAATATATTATGCTTTTACGGTACCAATCAGTGCATTAAATTTGGAAGCAGCTAAAAGGGTAAAATGTACAGTTTCAGCCAAAACCAAACCAAAAAAGTAATCAGACTACTAATTATATGTTATATCAGCTAAAAAAAGTGAAAGTAACTAGATATTTTGTGAGTCCTCTAAACATTCTAATAAACTTTGCCCTTAACATCACAAGCAGTTCATGCATAGCGAGAGTATTGTGGATAAGAAGTTGGTAAAAAAATTCATGCATCTAGTCCCAAATTCCCTAAAAAAGCTCCAATAGGCTCTACAGCGTAATCTACGGGGGTATTTATACGTATGTTTTTCAAAGGATTATTGCTACTCAAAGTAACATGACTAGATAATCAACTGAATGAGGTTAGGGGGCGAGTCGTGGAGCAACGGTAAGGTTGCTGCCATGTGCGCTTGGAGGTCATGGGTTCAAGTCATGAAAACAATCTCTTGTGGAAATGTAGGGAAATGATGCATACATCAGGCCCATGTTGGGCAAACATACCCCGACCCCGCACAAGCAGGAGCCTCGTGCATTGGGTTTGCCCAACTGAATGAAGTTAGGGATGGTTGAGTAATTTTACATTTCAATAATCAAATTTTCATGTCAACTCCTTAACAACTTTTCCAAGTTTGATTAATAAAAGACCAATAGAGTTCAAAAATAAATATCAAACCTCGAACTTCAAGAAGCCTTCAAGCACATCTAACAGCAATGGGCCGCTATCTCCATTCCTGCTTATATCATAGCCATTCTTATTACTGAAGTCCCTTAACTCTGCTTTCCACGCATCCTTTTGCTGCAATGACAGGTTTAAGAAAACCGTAGTTGAACAAAACTTGAAAGAATCATGAATACAACAACACCATACATGATAAGAAAGAAAAGTGTTACCAGATTACACTCGGGCAAATAAACTTTTAGTGTGTGTCCCAGTTGTGCCCAATCCAAGTACTCGCATATTAGCGCAGTTAGAAGCCGACCTGAAAGAATATCAACATAAGACCACAAAATACATAAATTTGGTGATTTAAATGTCACACTCCATGCAAATAAACAAATGTTTGTACTCAAATATAGGATCAATGAAACAATAATCAATTAATTTACAAATTTGGTTGAAAATACCTGAAGGCGAAGCATGAAGTTGCTTTGCACGATCATTGCAGCTACCCAACAGTGCAGGAGGTAAACCTTCATCCTTTTCAATTGCTTTATCTTCTTCCTCTATTGCCTCAAAGACACTTGCTCTAAGTTCAGCCTTTCACCAATAGCAAACGCAACAGTAATAAATGATCAAGTTCATTAGCAACGCGAATACAAAAGTGAACACTTAAACATGTACATGTTGTTTTTTCCTTTTTAATAACCGTATTCAAACATAGATTACGGTCTTTTAAACGCGAATAAAGAACGTCCACATGGTCCATAATCTTAATAAACCTAGATTATGGTCTTAATACAAATAAATAACATCCATATGGTCCATACTCCATAATCCTAAAAAAACCCTAGATTCCAATCTTTAATGGCACCTCATATCCATTTCGAATCTTCTTATCATGTATTAATAACACTTACAAACACCTCAAATCCTTCATTAAAGCTGAAAACTTTTGATAAACTACTGACCCACCCAAATGAGAATTCATCAAAATTTCCATTTACAATTGAAATCAGAAGCGCTAATAGCTTGAAACAATAATTATCTTAACAACAATAACATCTCATCAGTCATCACTAGCAAACTCAAAACCCCAACACCAATTTAATACCAGATGTTTGATACACCCTAAAATAATAATAAAATACCCTCATCCACAAATAAAATCATCAGCATTCTCATCGATCCCCTGAAAATCAAACACTCATATAACATATAATACCCACCCGATCCGACGATACAATGCATCCCATTACAAACCCAAAAGCATTCTACAGAAATTCACCAGATTCCCACATAATTGCAAGTGTAACAAGATGAATTGAAGAAGAAATTACTCGGATCTTAGCAAGAACCCCTTTCTTTTCTAGGGTTCGAGTGACGAGGGTCTTGAGGTCCATCATTTCTCTAGTGTAATCATCCATCTTGCAGATGCTTCGTGTGGTTCTTCGTCTTCGTGAACTTGTGTTGTTATGGAAACTGATTTGGGGGTTCTGATGATGAATTGTATATTTCGAGTGTTTTGGTGGTGATTCGGGTATGGGATTAGTGATCCGACAGTTGAAAGTTGAAACGGGTTGTGCCAATGGTTTCGTATTCACTGGTTACGGGTTAACTGGTTGAAATATTGAACCCGAACACAAGTTATATTTTAGTCGTGTCAAAAAAAATTTATTCATAAACTGAACATATGTGAAATTATGCAACTTTAACTGTGCGTTTAACTCATTTATTTTAAAATATCAAAATAATCCGTTTGATTTGGAGAATATTTTTGTAAAGGAATTGGAAATGAAATTGAAATCATGTTAAATTTGATAACGTGTTTGGTTGATCAATTTTAAATGAAATTGAAATGTTAATTTTGAATATTTCATTCGATTGTTAAATATTCTATAAGTAAGTGAAAGGAATTTGGGAAGATTTTCCGATTTTAATTTTATAAGTTGACCAACCAATATAATATTAGATTATTAAAATGTTCTCATTTCAGTTTTTGAGAATTTTATGAACTAAACGAAGCTTAAGGATTGTTTTCAAATTAACTAGATGTCAGAGTTATGATTTCAAGTTTTAATTATGTATTTGATAATATACATTTGTTTTATAAAAAAAATAAAGTTCAAAATTTCAGTTGTATAATGAATTTATAATCTGAAATAAATAAGACCTAAAAATAACAATGTAAAATTTAAATGACATATAATAATATTTTGAAAATTGTATTATTAAATCGAGTTAACTAGTCAATCCTTTTTTAAGTGAGTCAGCTTGATCTCAACCTATTTTATAGACAGGTCAACCCAAACCAGACTTGCTTACTAAACAGAATTTACTGCCCAACCCAATACTTTTTTTTCTTCGTGTTGGAATCAAGTTTGTCACACGAATTGTCATACATGTGTCTCGATGGTTTAAAGATATGGTTGAAAATAATCTTCTTACTCTAATAAAAGAGTAAATGGGAGTAATACATGTTATCATCACAATCTTCGTGTATTATTCAACCCGTATAATACACGGGTTTACTAAAGCTAGTGGATAAATATATCGCAATACTAAATGTATAAACAATAAATTGGGAAAATACAATGGATAATACACGGGTTTACTAAAGCTAGTGGATAAATATATCTCAATACTAAATGTATAAATAATAAATTGGGAAAGTACAATGGATAATACCAATTTGTTAGCTTATATGATGGTAATGTTTTCATGATCAGTAAATATTAAACGGGCGTTTTACTAGTTTATTAATTGAACTAGTAGAATTACATGTTGCTAAAAATACTTTCAAATTAAATGCATAAAACGTCTAATGAAATTAATATAAAATATAAAAGTACAATATTTTTTTAAGTGTGTTTGTAACGTTGATATATTATATAAATATTTAAAAAAATATGAAGTTTGAACCGGTAGATAGATTAGTAAATGGCAGTTTGATAGAATGAAAAAACAAAGTCTATTTAGCTTTTGCCGCGTGATGGTTTGTTTGTTCTTTTTTCAACATTCAATGTTATGTTAAATTAAATTCAAAGTCTCTCAATCAAAATATGTTAAATTAAATTCAAAGTCTCTCAATCAAAATATGTTAAATTAAATTCAAAGTCTCTCAATCAAAATATGTTAAATTAAATTCAAAGTCTCTCAATTAAAATAAAAAAGAAAACAAAATATGAATCATATGGATATATGATCTCACATTATGGGCCGCAAAATAAATTGAGCCTCTAGTAGCATGTGTAGCGTGAATGATATTTAGGGGCGCGTCAAATACACGAGATGTATACGTAATTATTAGAATAACAAACATGTCAAACTTGAGTTTGTAAAGTGCTCTAGCTCGAGTTTTAGATAATGGACCGGAAAGTAGTCGAGCTAGAACCCCAGTTCTATTAAATTGAACGAACCAAAATCGAGTTTAATCAAACTCGTCTCGTTAGTTTCCATCCCTAGTTCATCTTGATCTATCTAGTTAGAACCAAAAACAACCGTTGTCGCTTGGATTATGCTTTTGATTACCGGTTGCAACGAAGCATATGTTTGCTTAAAGGTTCACGCATGTGATTGCATTTTCTTCCATATATATCCTTGTAAAACTATATGTCTACACACGGGAACATCAAACCTCACAAGTTACTATTAGACCATAATTGTCATCAACGTGCCCTATGTAGAGTTGCTCGTCCAATGGATAAGCCTGGAGCTATTTGCCATCGAGATGTATGATCGTTTGAAAATACGTGTTTTGTGAGAATGAAGAGGAAAGAGAGTGAGATCTTAAAAAATACGTGTTCTTGATGTGGATGTTAACACATTTCCAACTAATTTCAATTAGTAAGTAATAAAAACTTTTTTCTGTGATGATGTTTTTTTCTTTTATATTTGTATACGATTAAAGAGTTTACAACTCATGTTGCAATTATGTCCTTAACTAGAATTTAACGTAATTAGTTAAATACTTTTATTACAAACATATAAATATGATACATGTTAAAAACAAAAAAAAAGTAGCTCGGGTATCAATTGAAGCAGTCTTTTAATCTTCTAGAATAAAAGAAAATTTAGTTTTCATCTACTTTCCTCTGTATCAATATTTCTATTGTTAGTGGGATATTACTATAGTTTTAAGTACTCGTGTATAAAAGCATAAAAGTATAAGCATGCTAGCCAGCGGTAGATCTTTTATTTCAAAAAAATTGAAGAAAAAACAATATATGCCTTAGACGTTAAAATACAAAGCCTAAAAACATACGAATTGTATGAAGCCATCAGGATTCGACACATGTTTGTAGGATAAGGATAATTTCATTTGCGTCATAACATGAAACACGTATGCAACTAATTTGGTGTCACTTATGCAGCCTTAACTTCGCTACAGAAGCAAGTAAACATAAATAGTCAACCTTGTGGACTTGTTATATTGCTTGACTATTCGATTAAAGGCGAAGTTGACATGATCCTGTAAATATCCATATCAAGTATTAAGATAAGTCAGTTTGACATTTCATTATAGTATCCTTATTCTTTTTTTTTTCTTCTTTTTTTTATGTCAGTAATGATCATCACTTGAAATCAATCAGCTTGATTATCCGTAAATCGTCGTCTTTTGTGGAGACAAACATGCAAAGAAGATAAGCTTCAAAAGGAAGCATACACTCTATAAAACGACTTATAATCTATCTTATTGTATGTTATTTGCATAAATTTATTCTTTAATATCTATTGTATTTAATAAAAACTTGTTTGTTTTACCACTTTTTAATCTCTAAACCCATCATTTTGCCACTTTTCATTCTTATAAACAATCTCAAATTATTTTCCTTTCAAAAAAGTTTTATAGTAATTTAAATATTAAAACTAATTGATCTCTCTTATTAAAAAGTAATTTTATTAATTGCTACATTTCTCTCTTTTATTTAGATTTTTTAAAATTATATTATCATTATAAAAGTAGATTTTATTTATCAAATTAAAAATCACATCTTCTTATTAAAATATAAATAATAAAACAGTTATATAATATAAAATTTTCTAAAACACTAAACTTTTTTAAAACAAAATATATTTTAAATCGGCTTATTAAAAATTACAAAAAATGAAATTTTATAATAGCAGTCTTATTAAAACAACTAGAATAAGTACATACCAGATTTTTTAATAAACAAGATTTTTATATAAAATATATTTTTATAAGAAGTTTTAATATGAATGTTTAAAAATTAAACTATTTAGATAAGATAGTTAAAAAATAGTATATTTGTTTTAATTTTGAACTATTACGTATATATAATTTTAATCATATCTTATATTAAAGTATCATACTATAACTTTTTGTATTTATTACTAACTATAATCCATTTATTAAATGAGATTCTAGACTATTTATCTATCTAGTTGCCTATCTATTTATCTATCTATCTATAAATCTATCTATAAATTAAGAAAAATTAAGATAAGATTGTGATATAATTATAAGTCTCATCACACTAATTTTCTTATTTGTCTTATTAATAATAATATTAAATACTAATAATATTACTCATATTATTTTCAAACTAAAAAATATATAATTTTAAAAATAAATCTATTTTTAGTTAAAAAATAGTTTTAATAAACAAAAAATTTATAAAATACAGAATAGAATGAGCTTTTTTAAAGAAAATTCATTTTTTTAAAACAAAATATTTAAAAATCATAATTGTTTTATAAAACAAAAATTAAAAAATATTATTGTTTATTTACTTAAAATAACTATTTATACGTAATTATAATTATATTTTATCTTCAAACATGGTTTGATTAATTCATAAATTTTTATTACTAATTATTTAATATTTTATTTGTTCAACCTGTGTAATACACGGGGTACCAACCTAGTATAGTATGGAAGGACGACACTTTACCATTTAAACTCTCTATTTTGGACGACGTAAACTTTTTCCAAACTTGTTTTAGAACACTAAACACTGATGCTAGATTTATAAACATGCCCATGAACACTTTGCACCCTTCAACCTCTCCAAATAAGAAGTCCTCCACATTGACCAAAGTCCATCACAAAATAAAGAACAAAAGAGCAAATTAGCTGGTTGAATTATATAACTTTAACAATTACCAGAAAACAAGTGTAGCAAATCAATATATCAGTACAAAATGTCATAGATAAGAAAAACAATAATTTAATTAACCTGTTAAATATTCATCTAGTGTCTTACTAGACGGATTCTTTTATAAGTCTTTTTTGATTAAAATAAAATGAATTAATGTGGACATGATAAAAATAATAACATGTGTTAATAAAACCTTCAGTATAATTATTTGTTGACAACTTTGAATAATAAATTACTAACATACGTGCTTATAGCATCCCTTAATGTTTACATTATCAAACATATGACTTAATAAAATAACTAAAAAGAATTTTTAAAGAGACAATAAGCTTTGATTTCACTTCTTCATAGGGGTCTT
Source organism: Flaveria trinervia (assembly GCA_025506515.1). Lineage (NCBI taxonomy): Eukaryota > Viridiplantae > Streptophyta > Magnoliopsida > Asterales > Asteraceae > Flaveria > Flaveria trinervia. The sequence goes on from CM046458.1 coordinate 69,950,441, forward strand.
CATGGATGTTGCAATCTTCAGTTTCTTGATCAGAAGACTGAAAATTTTAGCTTTGATTTCACCTCTTCTTTGTGGAAGGCTTGCAATCCTTCTTGTTTGTTTGCCTTTCTCTTCAACCCATTTGCGTTGACTTTCCATTGGTCAAGCTAAACACTATTGAAGTTCCAATAGAAGAGATATATGGGCAAGTTCAAGTGGTTGTATGGAACATGGAGTATTTATAGTTAAAGAATTCACACGGTCATGTCTTGTTTGTCAACATGACTTATGAGTTTCCTTAATTATAAAGAAAATGTTATAGTAATTAATTTTGTTTTTATTATTATTATAGTACGTGTATTATACGAATTAAATAAATAAAATATTAAATAATTAGTAATAAAAATTTATGCATTATAAAATCATATTTGAAGATAAAATACGATTATAATTACATATAAATAACTACTTTAAGTAAAATAAACAATAACGTATTTTTCTTAAAATTTTGTATTATAAAAAAGTTGTGATTTTTAAATATTTTGTTTTAAGAAAAGTGATTTTTTTAAAGTTTGTTGTATTCAGTATTTTATAAAAACTTTAAAAAAGTGAGTTTTAATAAAAAATATATTATTAGTTTATTAAATTATATATTTTTTTAAATTTGAAAACGATATGAGTAATATTCTTAGTATTCAATACTATCATTAATATATAATATAGAGAATGAGAAATAAGTATAATAACACTTACAATTGTTTCACGCTTAATTTTGTTTTTTATAAATACTAAAAACCCATCAAATAAACGGTTTATAGTTAGTAATAAACACGAATAGTTAAAGTATAATAATTTAATATAAAATATAATTAAAATCATATATACGTAATAGTTCAAAAGATAAAACAACTATCTTATCTAAATAGTTTTATTTTTAAACATGCGTATTAAGATATTAAAAAAATTATAAAAATCTTGTTTTTTAAAACTTTGGTTGTTTTAATAAGAGAGTGTCTATAAAAAGTTTACATGTTTATAGTGCTTTTTAAAAGCAAAATGATTTAAAATATTTTGTTTAAAAAAAGTTTAGTGTTTTAGAAAATTTCATATTATATAAAAATTTAGTTTTTAGTATTTAGATTTTAAATTAAAGATGTGATTTCTTCTTTAATAATATGTATATTAAAAAAATAGTTTGATTTTAAAGAAAATCTAGATAAGATAGATAAATATAGAAATTAGTAAAATTCAATTCTAATAAGAGAGAAAATTTTGTATAAGTATTTAAATTAATATAATACTGCTTTGCAAGAAAATTAATGCGTAAATATCTAAAAAAATTACAAGTGATAAAAAAGTAGTTTAAGAGAATGACAAGTGGTAAAGTAAACCTTGTTTTATTATATATTATAGACTATAGATTTAGATTATATAGTTTTATATTATTTTATTGTTATAACATTTTGAATAACTACTTAGGTTTTATCTTAGTTCAGTTATAATGATTTTCAACCCGATTAAACCGATCGATCTTATTACAAAACCAAACCCTTCTTAGGTTCAGTTTGCATGAAGTAAACAGTGGTAAAGTAAACCTTGTTTTATTATATTATAGACTATAGATTTAGATTATATAGTTTTATGTTATTTTATTGTTATAACATTTTGAATAACTACTTAGGTTTTATCTTAGTTCATTTATAATAATTTTCAACCCGATTAAACCGATCGATCTTATACAAAACCAACCCTTCTTAGGTTCAGTTTGCATGAAGTGAACCATGTTACAGGTTGGGCTAGTCGGTTTTTAACTAGCCGGTTAAAATGATTGAACCAACTTTGAGTGTCATTTTCATTTAGATTATAACATTTAAAGTTGCTTGATATCTATGCTAAATAATCTTCAAACCCCTTTAATCGTTTTTATCATATGACTTTTGCTTTCATAAGACTTGAACTTGAACATCTCATACACAAGAAAATGTTTGTCAACTGATGTTAGAATATATTAATGTTGTATTTCGACATAGATTAATTAATACTACTAGTGTATTCCATAGGTGCGCGTTGCGAGCGTGATGGCAACTCGGAACGATTTGAAGATGTATAACAATCATGTTTAGCTTGGAACCAGTGTTCTGTTGCGGCTGCTAACCGTAAACAGTAGTCACGCCAAAACAAGCGCCACTACTTTGGTTATCTCATCACCGCCCTCAAAGTTCATCTAGTCACCAACACAATGGTGACAATCAAGTACATCGAACAATGGAAGACCAAATAGATAACAAGAAACCAATGCTGAACATTGAACCAGTGGCTAGTCTATGATGTGGTGGTCCTCGTCATCATCGACACCATGAAATAAATGCCATATACCAAACAAAAACATCTAACCAACAATACAAAAGTGATAGTCATGCATCACTAGGTTGTACCATAAGCATCATGAATCTTACATTAAACAATGGAGAGCCGAAAAGAGAAACCCAAAAACAAGTCTCAGATTAAGAGGTCTTCATCATCATCGACACAACATAACCATCAAACCCACCTTGTCATGCATATACAATGAATCCAACCATCATCCCAAACAAAACGAGAACCGGATCTAATCACATCACCATCGTCGCTACCACTACCATTAACATCCATTAGAAACTAGAGGAGAGCCATAGTTGGTGAGAACGATGGATGGCAGAATACCGATCGTCCATCGGGGATCGAACAACGGGAGCTCGGTAAACGCCATTGTCCGCGACATCACTAGAGAACCTCCGATTAAAAGAGTGGAACATGAGGCAGTGGCACAAGAATGCAATTGTACAATACGCATTAAAAGCAGGAAACCAAAAATAACTATTCATTGCTCCATAAATTAATATGAAAGTAATAGTAAAATAGTAATTTTTTTATAACGATCTCTTTATTTTGTTTTATTATTATTTTTTCAATAAACAATACATTTATTTTGTTTTAGATATAATCAACATAACAATATAGTATATAAACTTTAAGTAATAACTAAACGTGTAATGAAATATAATCGTGATCTCATTCGGTATTGTGGTTTGAGTCTAGTTCACCACACCAACTAGTAAATCAGTAATGCAACCAACTCAATGAATGAGGCGTGTCAAATAATTGGATTAAAATCAGTTACAATAACATATAGTTGTCAGTTGTAATTTTTACTTAAACGACATTAAAACTTGTGACATATGACATACAAAAATATGATTACGATAACAACAACGTTTCTTAAAATAATACATTTTGTAAATTACCTATAACTAAGAATAATATTCAATCATTTGATATTACTTTACTTGGAAATAATTCTAATAAAATTACCAGAAATAAGTATCGATGATCCATACAATAGAATGGAATTGAATTGAAAAACTAGTATAATTTTAAGTAAAATTATGTTTGAGTGGATAGTAAAATGTAAAACTCAAGGAAATGTTTCATCTCAAATTCATTTAGTTGTAAGATTTCAAATTCCCTATCTAAGTGAAGGGATTTTAAAATCCCACAACCAAAGAAATTTGAGATGAAACATTCCATTGAATTTTACATTTTATTATCTACTCAAACATAATTGTACTTAAAATTATACTAATTTCTAATTTCAATCCATTTATTCCAACCAAACACCCCCTAAAATAAGTTTTTTTGAGATATTTGTTACTTTATAATGCCCTAGATTAGATACTCGTATGTTATCTGGGTTAAATAGAAAAACATATATAATGGATTATATATATGTATAATTTAATATATGTTATAGATAACATATCAATGAAATTATTGTATATAACAAAAATATTAAAGTTATAAATAATAGTATAAAGAGACAAAGGATTTTATTATATATTAATAAATATCCATAAACTTCTTTATATACATTTTTAAATTTTTTGTTTTAACAATGATTAGCTACAAATTAGATTATATTTTAACAAAATCAAGTGCTATTAAAGTATTTTTAATCATATTTTATTTTAGTCATTAGTTTCTTACAATTATATGAATTTTATATTGTTCTTGTCATTTACCCAGTGTAGTACACGAGTTCTAACCTAATTCATGAAAAATTGCATTATCTTGCAATCGTTTTTCCATTTATTTTATAATCACTCGCTATTGATTAATTCATGAAAAAAATGCATTATCTTGCAATTGCTTTTGCATTTTTTTATAATCACTCACTACTGATATTTGTGTGTGAGTTGCTTCATGTATGAAAGATTCGTATGTGAAATTTTTTGGATTATATTGTTTTGAATGAATTGTCGTTTTTCTTCCGTAATTTGCTTACATTTGTCATGTTTTTTTCAAAAATGTTTTTTTTTTTGCATTTGGCTCTATAAGGTTTGAAAAAAGTTGTTACTTTTATCCAAAAATATTAGCTCAACTATTTTTAAATGTTACATATTTATCGTTAAAAATGTTCTTATGTAAATTTTCATATAAGAACGAAATCCTAATTTATGTTTACATGTTGCTCATAAAAAGTTTTCTGACATAATTTATTTTTTGGATGAAACTGAAAACTTTCAAACATTGGAAAGCCAAATGCAAAAAAAAAATTTATGCATATAAATGACAAATATAATCAAACAGAAAAACAACAATTCTTATTTTCTTTGAACAATTTAAATTTGATTTAACTCACACATTTTTTTCAAGTTTAAGTAGTGAAAGTAATTTGTTATAACAACAAATAAATGCCAAAACACGAAATTTTTCAAAAACGCGTGTTTGATTTTATGCAAAAAGGTTGGTATTCTTTGGAGTTAGGTTTATAGTAACGTGATATTTGAATCATTTGATATTTCTTCTCCACGTAGTTGTCAATTGACATTCTTACATATTGTATTGACTAAGGCAAAAAGTTTTTTTTTGTTTGTAGTGAGATCAATAAAAGACACCAAAACAACTATTTAAAAGCTTTGACCGTTGAAAAATCATTTAAAGTAACCCCAAGTTACTGCGGAGGCGTAAAATTGTGTTAAATAGCGTCATTGACACATACTAGCGACTATTAACACATAAAAAACTGGTATAAAAAATTAAAATTTAAAAAATAAAACCGAACAAAAAGTGGACATAAAAACGTCAATCAAGCATGTGAAACATAAAACATATAAAATAATAATAAGTTGTTATAGGACCAGCGTGTTGTGATAGAGTCATTAAAAGTAAAAAACAAGCAGTAAAATGTTTAACTACACACGCACGCTACAATGTGTTAACTCGCAAAATTTAGAACAAATCGTAAAACGAAAAATTTATAAAATATGAAAAGTATAGGCAACAAAAATTGAAAGTGAAATAATATTGGAACTAAACTTAAAAGATATCAAAGTATTGAGTTAATAACTAAAAAAGGTTAAAAATAAAATAAAAATAAATAAAAGATGGATACAACCCATTAAAATACATGTTACAACTCATGATTCATACCAATGTTGCAAATTAACATATTGTAATAAATTAAAACTTCAACAAATAATTTATTTTTAAGTGAAAATAACATATAGGTTTGGTTGAAAAAATATCATTTTCTTTTATGATTTATAAACAATGTATATGAGGTTTGTTTGTATTATTTAAATTTTATCAACTAAAAGAACAAATTCATGAACATAAAGAAACAAACTTTCATGTTCATCTTTAGTTAAGAAAATAAGCTTGTCAGGTGTTTCTTTCACTTTGTTTAAGATGTTTAGAAACATATAAAACAAAAATTAAGGTATATTTGGTATGTTGTAACGAAATAGATGAAATAATGAAAAAAATGGATGAGAAAATTAAATAAATCATTACAGTCTATTATCATGTTTGGTTATCTTTTAAAAATAAATAAAATTATTAATACTTTATGTTTTTTGTTAAGAAGAAAAAAATGAAAAAATGAAATGTAAAAATGGTTATAGTGGTGATGGCTAGTGGTGGTGGTGATGGCCAGTGGTGGTTCCCAGTGACGATGGTTGGCGGCGGTGGCAGCGGCGCGGTGGCCGGTGGTTGGTGACGGCGGCGGTTGGTGGTCGTCAGTCGGTGGCCGTTGCGGTGATGGTCACGCCTCGTGGTGGTGGCCTAGGTAGCTGGTGAGAATCATTCTTAGTGGCCGATGGTGATTGTTGTCGTGGGCGGATGGTTTTGATGACTACTGATGGAATAAGAAATGTAATGAGAAAAGAAAAAAAAGGAAAAAAGAAAAAATGGAGGTGGATGAAATGAATTAAAAAAAATAAAATTATTTTGGTAATTATTCATTACATTATATTTACCAAACATATTTTATTTTCATTCACTTTCGATGGTTCATTACATTCAGCTCTCACTACTTTATACTAAACACTATCTTAATATAATACAAGTGCAACATATCATAAATGCTAAATTTATTAGGAAAATTTTCACATAAGTGTAAAAAACTTTTATAATTGTTTCAATTAAATCATTAAAACTTTTTTTGCTCCAATTTAATAATTCAAATTGTGAGTAACGTGCCAATCATATATATTTTACAAATTTAACAGGTCACGCGCATATGTGCCTTTTTGTTTTATTTTTTAAATTCAATTGATTTGGATTAACAATTATTAATTTAATAAATAAAGCTGCCTGTTATAAAAGTATTAAGTTTATTGTGATGCATTTAAATTTCTTTTATGAAACCTGATGTTGTTCGCATTTTGTTTGGATGAAAGTACGAATTTTGTTCTATTATTTTAATAAAAAAGTAATTATTGAGGACACATGTCAACATCATATTCGTTTTTGTAAAAATTTTCCCGCTTCTATGTCATATTAAATAATTACATTAATTACAAAAATATTATTTAAGCCTTTTTTAGATTAAAAATAATTTTCAAATAAATTAAGAAATATGCCTTTTTATTGATGTTATTTCTAAAGAAATAAATTTTTATAAAAATAATTTTTTTCTAGAACATCAAACTTATTTAAAATATGAAATATTTCAAATTTAGTGTTTTTAAAAAGTAAATGGTTTATAACCAAAAACAATTAAAAGTGAGAGTTGTAATAAGGATATTTATAAAAATGTCACTTTTTTAAACAAAATGTTTTTTTTTCTATTTTTGAAAAAAATTTATAAATTTGATATTATTGTTTTATTACTTATAATTTTACTTTTACATAATTAAATCATATATTATTTTATAATATCGTTTTATAATTAAATAAAATTTTATTATATTTAATATTATATTTATTCAACCCATTTAATAGACGGATTCACTAAAACTAGTAAATAGATAAAAACTTTCATTCTTTTTTAGAACTACAAAATTATTTACTAAACGTTAATTTAGTAGTATATTAGTTAATGTTAGAAAAATATTTAGAGAAGACCATGGTTAAATAATAGCATTCACATTTCATACTTTTATATTCATCTATATAATTACATTGAAAATAACTATTTTTATCTATTTTTTTTTCAATCAAATTATATTTTTATACATTTATCGTTATTTTTATCTCTCCTTTACTCACAACCATTTTTTAAAAATATCAAAAGATCAATAGAGATGAACAATATTTTATCAAATATAGAAATAAATTATAATCCACTTACAACAACTCAAAAGAATTGAAAGTTTATCTAAAAAGAATTTCCTTTTCTGAAATATAATAAACAAGATGTTTTCTTTATGTGTCGGAGATGTAATAGGACAATGTCATTAATGTTATTTTAAGTGTTATTATATCAAAGTTAAGTCAGTAGATTTTCTTAGTAATAGATTTTTCTGTTGAGCTGGTTGGGGCTGCGATCCCGGTTGAAAAACGGATATGTGAACCCGATTAAAATAACACATATCTTTCGAAGAAATGTCACACAGTTGCCGTTAAAAAAAGTGTCAATATATCATACATTTTAGCTTAATCTTGTACACATCCTGAAATTGATTGATAATCCTTTAACAAAATAAACCCAAACCCATCAATCATTAATTATATAAAAGTGCATACAAATATATTTGAAATTAGTATAAGAATCATAATTTGAAAGGTTATAATTACATAGATAGCTTATGTGATTTATCAAAAATAATAGTTTTAAATACTAAGGATATTTTGTAACAAGTTAGCTTATTATGTTTTTAATTTTGTAATGACTTAAGGTATTAAAACTAACAAACGTTAGTTTTTCTGTGAAACTTAAGAGCATATTAGTTTTTTTTTCATTTTACAAGGATTACTAATATAATTAAAGGGATTGTGTACGTCATTTGTTATAAATAAATAATCGTTTGTGTAATATAATACACACAAATACAAATATAAAATTTCACATTGGGTTCCAGACTAATTTCACCACCACCACCCCCCAGCCACCACCCTATCTTATTATCCTTACCATCACCATCATCTTCAGCTCTATAAATGAAACAACAACACCATCTTCACCGGAAATTTCACCACCACCGACCATGCAACTAGCCACCACCACCACTGACCATTGAGCAATGACCCCAGTGGAAAGTAACCACTGTTAGCCCCCATATCATACCATTGCAACATCCCTATCACTGTATCACCGACACCATCACACCATCATTATCATCTCCATCTTCACCAATGCACCATCATCATCATCTAAAAAACCATTCATTTTACCTTGTTAACCCTAAAATTTATATTCAAAAACCTAAATCATTGGTTAGTCTTTAAAATCTAATAGGCAGAGATCAATAGACAAGGGCGGTGTAATCATGGGTGTTTGTGAAGCTCTATTAGGGTTCATATCTAATCCGCATGTTACCTGGTTTCTTGTAACACTGCTTATTTAGGGTTCAGATTTCAATTAGGGTGTTCGTGGGTGTTCGGTGGCGGGTGAGTATTCGCAGGGTTAATGATTGAAGGTGAACGAATGGGGTGTTTGTAACATCTCGTATTTCTGTTAACTAAAAGTTAACTTCGTTTAATTCTTGTAAGGTTCATTGTTAACATTTATGAAACGTATGGGTTACTTGTGTTGAATCCTTGGTTTGCTTTTAAGTTTTAATGTAAGAGTTAATAACCTAACTATTAAATTGAAACGTAATAATAATGATAATAATATCACTAATAACAATAATACCAATAATGATAAAATTAATAATAATAATAGTAATAATAATAATAATCATAATAACTAAGTTAATGGTAAAGATAATAATAATAATTTATAAAAAGTTATTAAACTTAAAGATGATTAAAGCATAAAGTAAATAAGTATAAGGGTTGTTTTGTTAATTTTGAAACTTAAAGTGAAAGTTTTAAACATAAATGATACAAAACAAACTACAGGGACCATATTTGTAAAATGATCAAACCCAACCCCCTTTCACCCGTATTCCCGGCCACTATCGGCCGGCGGCGGCCAACGCTCCGGCGAGCCCCATAAACCACTAAAACACTTGATTTAAAAGCTCAAACCGTTTCTAGTCGCTTTGTGAGGAAGTTCGAATCTTAATCACACTTTAATTCGGGTTTAAGGCCGGTAATGGGTGTCGTTTGGGCTTGATAACCGTCGATCTCAATGTTCTGACCGTTCACCCATTAAAACACGATAATAATTCAATTAATTTTCATCGAATTGATGCTTTAAACAACTCTACACTTCTACCAAACGAAATTCTATCTAAAACAACACCTAAACATCACAATTGAACCTCACCATCGTCGAGTCTGCGATTTGATCAAACGTTGTCCACTGTGCATTTTGAGGAGCAATTGATTGAGGGGAAATCATCCATAGCACCCAAGAAAGCTCCCCACAGGTTTAATTGGATTACCATTGGAGTTTGCTCGTCCTTCTACACTCACGACCGCGACTCGATCTTGGTTGTCTTTTCCATCGGTTCGTATCAAATCACGTAAGTATAACACATCAACACACTCGAAATCACATAGGGAATCAAAGCCCCATGTTTATTTCAGAAAATGTTATCGAATCGACCTTCAATTTGATCAAAGAAGGTTCTAGGGTTCATGTAAATTGGTGGAAATCATTTAAGGATTGCTTTTAAAATTTAAAGCCGGATTTACATCGCGGCTGAGAGCCTGGTTTGGTCGGGGTGATGCCCCGATGGGTAATAAAAAGGCACGGGTGGATGAACGCCGTGTGGTCACATCAAGTGCGGGGTCGAAAAGGTGTGGCAAGTGTGGAAGGGAGCACAGCGGGGAATGTAGGTTTGGGTCAAACTTGTGCTTCAAGTGTGGGAAGACAGGGCATATGGCGAAGGATTGCATGTCGAGCAAGTGTTTTAGCTGTGGGGAAACTGGTCATATGAGCAGAGATTGTAAGAAGTCGAGGACTGAGGGTTCAGGGGTGAAGAAGACGGGAAGTGAAGGACCGAGGGCGAGCGCCAGGGCGTTCACCATGACACAGGAGGAGGCTAGGACGGACCCTGACGTTGTGTCCGGTACGTTTCTAGTGAACCAGACTTTAGCTTCTGTGTTATTTGATTCGGGTGCTAGTAAGAGTTTTATTTCTGCTGCCTTCTGTGATAAGCTGCCTGTTAGTAGTAGACGTGTTGATGCGCCCTTTGATGTAGAAACTGCCATAGGTAAGTCTACCAGGATTTCTGAGATGATAGAGAACTGTGATGTGGAACTTGAGGGTCATAAATTTCCTGTTAGACCGTTCGTGATGACCTTGGGTGGTTTTGATTTGGTTCTTGGGATGGATTGGTTGGCAGACTTCGAGGCGAACATTGTGTGTCGCAAGAAGATGGTTCGGTTGACAGCGCCTGACGGAAGTTTGGTAACGGTTTATGGTGATCGGGTTACTACAATCCCGAAGGTGATCTCAATGGCGGTGGCGGGAAAGTGTATGAGGCGTGGATGTAGTGCTTACTTGGCCTATGTAAAAGATGTGGATACACCCACACCACAACTAGCCGATGTACTGGTTGTGTGTGACTTTCCAGACGTGTTTCGAGAAGACTTATCAGGAGTGCCACCTGACAGAAAGATTGAATTTCAGATTGATCTGATACGGATGCCAACCTGTTGCCAAGGCACCATATCGGTTGGCTCCAACCGAGATGAAAGAGTTGATGGGGCAGTTGCGAGAGCTGCTTGATAAGGGGTTCATTAGACCGAGTATCTCTCCTTGGGGTGCTCCGGCCCTATTTGTAAAGAAGAAGGATGGTAGTATGAGGATGTGCATTGACTACCGCGAACTGAACAAGTTGACAGTGAAGAACCGCTACCCCTTACCGAGGATAGACGATTTGTTCGATCAGCTTCAGGGTGCTAGTTGGTTCTCGAGGATAGATCTTCGATCTGGTTATCATCAGTTGAAGGTGAAGGAGCAAGATATCCCTAAAACAGCTTTCCGTACGCGCTATGGCTATTACGAGTTTCTTGTCATGTCCTTTGGTTTGACCAACGCGCCAGCTGCTTTTATGGATCTGATGAACCGTGTGTGTCGGCCTATGTTGGATAAATTAGTAATTGTGTTTATTGATGATATCCTGATTTACTCGAAGAGCGAGATTGAACATGTCGGTCACATTCGAGAGGTTCTAGAGACGTTGAGAAGGGAGAAATTGTATGCTAAATTCTCCAAGTGCGCATTTTGGTTGCGCGAAGTTCAGTTTTTGGGTCATGTGGTGAATCCTGACGGGATTATGGTTGACCCGGCGAAGGTGGAGGCGGTTATGCAATGGAAGTCACCAAAGACGCCATCCGAGATCCGTAGTTTCTTGGGCTTGGCGGGCTACTATAGAAGATTCATCCAAGACTTCTCTAAGATTGCTTCTCCACTAACTAAGTTGACCCGAAAGGATGTGAAATTTGTATGGGGTCAAGCTCAAGAGAAGGCGTTCGAAGAGCTGAAGGCAAGACTGACTCGAGCTCATGTTCTGTCATTACCCGATGGAAGCGAAGATCTGGTGGTTTATTCGGATGCTTCCTACTCAGGGTTGGGGTGTGTGTTAATGCAGAGAGGGAAGGTTATAGCCTATGCATCCCGACAATTGAAAGTCCATGAGGTTAATTATCCTACTCATGACTTGGAGCTCGCAGCCGTGGTCTTTGCATTAAAGATCTGGAGGCACTATCTCTACGGGACGAAGTGCACCATATTCACCGATCATAAAAGCTTGGAGTATTTCTTCGAGCAAAAGGACCTGAACATGAGGCATAGGAGATGGTTGGAACTTATAAAGGATTATGATTGTGAGATCCATTACCATCCAGGCAAAGCTAATGTGGTGGCGGATGCCCTTAGCCGGAAGGAAAGGCCCGAACCGATTCGGGTGAAAGCTTATCAATTAATCATGACCTCCGATGTGATGAAGCAAGTTAAGGAGTTTCAAGATGAGGCATTGAAAGAAGATCATCTTAACTCGGAAAGAATGAGAGGTCTGGTTGGGGAATTGGGTGAAAACACACTCGGTGTTGGAACTCGATTCGGTCGTGTGTGGATTCCTCGTTTTGGGGATCTACGGGCGAAGATAATGGATGAAGCCCACAAGACTCGATACTCCATTCATCCTGGTGCCACGAAGATGTACCATGACATGAAGAAGAATTATTGGTGGCCGGGTATGAAGCGTGACGTGGTGGAGTATGTGAGTAAGTGCCTTACTTGCTTACAGGTGAAGGCAGAGCATCAAAAGCCGTATGGGAAGATACAACCTTTGGATATACCAAAATGGAAATGGGAGCACATCACCATGGACTTTATTACGAAGCTGCCACGTACCCCGAAAGGGTACAATGCCATATGGGTGATAGTTGATCGTCTGACGAAGAGCGCTCATTTTCTACCGATCCGCGAGACGTATTCATCTGAGAGGTTGGCTGATCTGTTCATCAAGGAAATTGTAGCTCGTCATGGTGTGCCGGTGTCTATTGTGTCTGATCGTGACACTCGGTTACATCTAAATTTTGGAAGAAATTCCACGACGCTATGGGGACGAGGTTACATATTAGCACGGCTTATCATCCCCAAACTGATGGTCAGTCAGAAAGGACCATTCAGACACTGGAAGACATGCTCCGGGCATGTGTGATCGATTTTGGTGGAAGTTGGGATGACCACCTGCCGTTAGCTGAATTCTCATACAACAACAGCTATCATGCCAGTATTGGTATGCCACCATATGAGATGCTATACGGTAGGAGATGCAGAACACCCGTTTGTTGGGGTGATATTGGTCAGAAGGAATTGGGGAGCGTCGAGGTAATCGAGGCTATGACAGAGAAGCTTGAAAAGATTAAAGCCTTCATGAAGGCAGCCAAGGATAGACAGAAGTCGTATGCCGATAAGCGACGTAGGCCAATTGAGTTCCAGGTGGGTGACCGGGTTATGCTGAAGGTCTCACCTTGGAAGGGTATTATCAGATTCAGAAAGCGGGGCAAGTTGAGCCCAAGATATATAGGCCCTTTCCGAATCATTGCTCGAGTAGGGGAGGTGGCCTATAGATTGGAGTTGCCAGATGAGTTAAGTGGGATTCACTCGACATTCCATGTATCTTATCTGAGAAAGTGTATAGCTGATGAAGACATGATTGTTCCACTGGAGGACATTGAAATAAATGAAAGGCTCAACTATGTGGAGCAACCGGTGGCAATCATCGATCGTAAAGAAAAGAGGCTAAGGAATAAAGTGGTTCCTCTTGTGCGTGTACAGTGGAAGCACAGGAAGGGATCCGAGTCAACGTGGGAGACCGAAGAAGAAATGAGACAGCATTATCCGCGCTTGTTCGACGAATAACAGGTTTCGGGGACGAAACCTATTTAAGGGGGGTGGACTTGTAACACCCGAATATTTATTATTTTGAAGCCGGTGAAGAAAGAAAAGAAAATAAAGTCCAAAAGTCGAGGGACCAAACCCGCCAACGAAGAAAAGTTGGGAAATGTGGTGACATATGTAGGGAGAGGGCAGCCCACTCTCCCCACACCCACATTTCAGCTCACAAAGAGGACAATAGAGAGAAAGAGGAGAAAAAGAGGAAAAAGTGTTGGTTCGGGTCGGTTCGGGTCGCCAAAATCGTCGTGAAGCAAGCCGAATCGAAGCTCTTGTCATTGTGCTCGTTTAGGTGAGTTCTAGGACCCCTCTTTTACTTGTTACACATATCTCACATCGGCCGTGGATAGGAGAGATTCCTGGTTCATAAGGAATGTCTGGCCTTTAACATCAACAACGCGTTTTGGGCGTATTGGCTGTGGATGAGAGGAGAACTCCACAGTTAAGCGTGCTCAGGTGGGAGCAATCTAGGGATGGGTGACCTCCCTGGGAAGTTTTCACCTGGGCAACCAAAAGCAAATTCGTGAGCTCCTCGTGAGCAAAGCGGACAATATTGTTGATGCGAGAGGCCGGGTGTTACAGAATGGTATCAGAGCCACTCCTATGCCGTTCGGGGTGTGGGACACGCCTCACCAATGATGGTGACTTCTCGGGCTCATCGAGGACGATGAGTCCAAACAGGGGGTGCTTGTGACACCCTACACATATCCCACATCGGCCGTGGATAGGAGAGATTCCTGGTTCATAAGGAATGTCTGGCCTTTAACATCAACAACGCGTTTTGGGCGTATTGGCTGTGGATGAGAGGAGAACTCCACAGTTAAGCGTGCTCAGGTGGGAGCAATCTAGGGATGGGTGACCTCCCTGGGAAGTTTTCACCTGGGCAACCAAAAGCAAATTCGTGAGCTCCTCGTGAGCAAAGCGGACAATATTGTTGATGCGAGGGGCCGGGTGTTACAGAATGGTATCAGAGCCACTCCTATGCCGTTCGGGGTGTGGGACACGCCTCACCAATGATGGTGACTTCTCGGGCTCATCGAGGGCGATGAGTCCAAACAGGGGGTGCTTATGACACCCTACACATATCTCACATCGGCCGTGGATAGGAGAGATTCCTGGTTCATAAGGAATGTCTGGCCTTTAACATCAACAACGCGTTTTGGGCGTATTGGCTGTGGATGAGAGGAGAACTCCACAGTTAAGCGTGCTCAGGTGGGAGCAATCTAGGGATGGGTGACCTCCCTGGGAAGTTTTCACCTGGGCAACCAAAAGCAAATTCGTGAGCTCCTCGTGAGCAAAGCGGACAATATTGTTGATGCGAGGGGCGGGTGTTACAGTTTTCAAATGATTTGGGGCTGGAAAACATCTGAAATCGAGTTTTTCATATGTGTGTAAGTTGACCCGTTTGTGTATGTGTATGTATATGTATGACGCGATTGTGACTTGATTTCTTGCTTATTTGTGCTTGAATGAGGTTATGGTATGCATCCCTAAGGTTTAGGATGGTTGATTTAGGCTTAAAATGGGTTTAGATGAGTTTGGAGGCCGAAAACCCTCGGCTGCAGTCGGGTTGAACTGCATTCTGCATCAGTTAGGGCTAGGCGACCGACTGGAGGCCGAATGGAGGCCATACGGCCGATTAGGGTGCGATTGGGGTCCACTCGCACGATTGGGGTTCATTCGCACGATTGAAGGGCCAGTCGCATGGGGGTCATGCGACTGAAGGTTCGTTCGCACGACTGAAGGTCCAGTCGCATAGGTGTTCATCCGCATTGTCTATTCGCACGACTGGAGGGCCAGTCGCATGGGGGTCATGCGACTGAGGGTTCATTCGCACGACTGAAGGTCCAGTCGCATAGGTGTACATCCGCATTGTCCATTCGCACGACTGGATGTTCATTCGCATAGGTGTTCATCCGTATTAGTTCAATCGCATGATGTTCAGTCGCATGGAGGCAATGCGACTGAAAGGTGTCCATACGCCCGAATAGGGCTGTTGAACCCGAGGAAGGTGTAGATTGACTTCTGATTTTCGGGGGTAAGTGCAAATGTAAGTTTTGATGTGAAGGTTCCCATAAGAGTTTTTTTAAGATGACAATCGAGGTCTTAGAGGCATGTTGGGCATGATGAGGGTGATGATGTTGTACATTATGTATGTATGATGTTGCCATGTATGATGTGATGTTGATGCATGTTTATGTTCCTTAATGCGATGTATACTATCTTTCCTGTGGCTTTACTTGTTATGATGAATGAACGAAGTATTATGTAACGTAAAGTGAAAGATAAAGAAAGAGGAACATGATGAACGAATGAAACGTCTTGCACACATCGGATACGGGGTCCTTCTTGGTGATTGACCCTAAATGTAGAACCTCTACCGCTCACCCCTAGTACTGTGGCATACGTTTAGCTGTCATTTGTTGACTTCGGCCCAGTAGCTAAGACTGATGGTTACTCCTAGTACCGTGGCATACGTTTAGCTGTCATTTGTTGACTTCGGCCCGGTAGCTACGACTAACCGGGGTGTAGCACATGGTATTGGTTTGGGATGATGTCCGATGCGCAAGTAAGGTAATGGAAGAACGAATGAACGAATGAAGAAGATAATAATGATATTATCTATGTGTACGTATGATGTGTGATCATGTAAAAGTACGAACGGTTTTATATGAAAGTAAAGTATGTTTTATTTATAAAACTAGAACTCACTCAGCAACGCTGACTTTGATGTGTTTCCAGTTGGCAGGTAATGATTGCTGAGGATGGCACGGGCGACTACTCAGCCTTTTTGGGATGGCATTCCTTTGATTAATGTTTTTGCATTGTAATGCGAACAAACAATTTTTGTAATGAATGTTGTATTAGTTTGCAAAAGCATTTACATGGAAATGAAAGTTTGTTTTAGTTTTCCACTGCGATTTATTAAATACAAATGTAATTATATGTTTTATGTGCGATGAGAACCCAGCTGTAAGCGTCCCGGGAACGGGGCCTTACAATTTACAATCATTAACTATTGCTAGCCCGGCGACGTCTTAAATCTTTAGGCCTGACAAGCCTATTTGGTGCTACAGCTGATGTATTCCCGGCTTCTGATGACATATGCTTGTTCATCATGGGAACTAAATACACTTAGCTAACCATATATACTTGTAATCAAGTCGATGTTTGGTTGTAACGATATGTGTTCTATAACCTTGCTAACTTATAACATATGACATAAATTGCTACTTGTAACCTTGTTATATTATGTATAAAAACCTTGAGAATTCACCAACTTTTTAGTTGTCCTTTTATTTTTATCATGTTTCAGGTAATGCCCAAGTTTAAAGTGATCAAATGAAGCTTGTAATAATCTAGGATTTGGACCTAGTTAATTGAATAAAACGATTTGTTATGTTATGCTTGGAATTATTTCATGTTTGAGACTTATGATTGTACTTTCTTTTGAAACTCATAATTTTAATATTTACATTTAAATATAACGTTATGTGACTGTGAACAATCTTAATCCTCACATCTCGACGCATCTGTCGTCAAGGTTGGAGTGTGACAATATTGAACAAGGTGGTGGTAGGGCGACAACGATGGTGAGTGGTAGCTAAGGATCTAATTATGGTGTTTCTTTGAAATGCAAGAGTGAAGTGAGGGAAATGACAATGGAGGAGGTTAGGTTTGTTTTTTTTAATATTTAATAGTTAATTATACAAATAGTCTCTGAACTAAAAGAGAGAAATGGAATTACAAAAATGATCCCTAAATGAGTTCTTTAGTCATTTCATTTAAATTTAACAAAAAACCAACGTCATAATACCCTAACATGTTATAAAAACACTTAGTACCCAAAAACGTTATTTTAAATAGGCAAATTGGATTTTAATAATAAAAACTATTACCTACTGGCCGACAGTAATCCATACAATCAATTTGGCCGCTAACACTTCCAACTTTTACTTTTATTGCCAACAATTATCCCAGTGATATAATTTCCATTTTTTTACGTTTGATTTGGACTTGATTCGGTTCGCAACAATAATTATTAATGAAATGAAGAAACATATAAACTAAACTGAAACTAAAATAGATACAAATCGAGCATAATTTTTTTGAAAATTATGTTATTGAGATTGTTGTTGGTAAAAAAATGAAAGTTGAGAGTTTTAACGACCAAATTAATCGTATGCATTATCATCGGTCAGTAAGTTATAATTTGGATTATTAAAATTTAATCTGTTTTTTAAATAAATCAAAAAAACTATTTGTGCAATTAAATCTTTTTAACTAATTTTGTCCTATCAATCATCAATGTTCCGCCGATGTATTATTTGTAGTCAAAGGAGTACACACGGAAGTGCGTGGACTTTTAGTCTCTACAAAAGTCAATAAATGCATAGCCAATTTGACTTTTTTTTATTTTGTTTTAATAAAGACTCTTAATCTCAAAGATAACCTTACAAAATAATAACAAAATTATAAAAATATTTTAATTAAATATTTAAAATTTAAAAAAATGTTTCAATTGTATCGCTCATTTTCACATTTTAATTAAATTATAACCTTTAACGTTTTTAGTATGTTTTTTTTGTTCTAGTTAGTAAATATTTTTTTCTTTTTTTGATCTTGATATGGAACGGTGGCATGAATTATAGATAATTATTTATATATATTTTAATATAATTAACATGTTTTTATGTATTTTGTAATATAGTATCATATACTAAAAATTCTGACCCCCCTTCTTCTCCCATATTAGTTTCTTGGTACAAGAGAATTTGATGATAACTTGATTTGATGGTTAGTTGTCCAATTTTAAGAAAATATACATGAACAATTAAATTAGAACACTTTTCAAATACAATTACTATTTTATGATATTTTTTATTTACAAAATGTCTTTTAAGTTTATAAGTTTTAAAAGTTCATATTTTTTTCTTCTCTGTCAATTACAAGTTATTTTAATAGTTATAAGTTTAAGCAAAAAAAAGAAATAGGTATAATTCTTCTTTGTCAATTACAAGTTATTTTATAAGTTTTAAAAGTCCATAATTTTTTTTAAAATGATACAACACGTTAATGTTTAGTGTGCATATTACCTGTTCTTTACGAGATTCGTGAAATTACTTATTCGAAGGTTTAAGGAACTATATAATCGAATTATATGATTTTAGATTTGACTAATAGTCCTTTTAAATAAAATCCATTCACATGTAATATATCTTAACGTATAATTTAGTAAGCTATGATTTTTATAATATGTAAAAAAATATAACACATATTAATGTACTTTGAGATTATACTTAACTTAAATTGTTATATCAAACTAGGCATTTTACCCGCCGCGCGTTGCGGCAACAACGTACGTAGCGGGACAAAGGGATAAAGTATAGCTACAATCAAGTCCAGTCATTTATCCCGAAAATTTCTACAATAAATTTGGGTAGGTCATGCCATAACTAATGGCAAAAGCCGACATGTATGTATATGTTCTCAAATCACTTACAAAAAGCATGGAATTGAAATCATATGTAGTGGTGAATGCAGTTGGGTTTCAAGTTTAGGTGTTGTGGCTTCGGAACTAATGAATGTGGATTAGTGTCAACCAAACACAGAGTTGACAAAGCTATTAAAAAAACTGTAGACACTTTTTAGAACAAAAATAGCAAGCATAAGCAAAAACTTTACAACAAGGCCAAAAAATGGGTCACTTTGAGTTCATATCTCATCTCCAAATTCTCATATGCCTAGATTGTGTTAGAATTACCACAAAATCGTAACATTTAACGAAAATCAAAAGTGACAGCAAGTTAGTTTTTCAACTTATAAAGCTGCAAGCTATATATTAAGCAACCATGTAGAATATTCCTGAGTCTAACTGTGTGAAAATATAGAATTTTTAAATCAACTTGGCACAAATGTGTTTTTTTCGATTACATCTATTTTTTATGGGACTTATGTAATCCTAATGTGCATTAACATGAAAATTAAATAATGCAAAACAGTTTTAGATTATTCTTATTTTTCAAAATACGAGATAAAAATAAAGGGATAACTTTGTAGAAATGTAACCAAATTTGAAAATTATTCCAATTAAATCACTGAAACTTTTTTTGTCTCTCTAAAGTCACTAAAGTTTGATTTGATGTTTCAATCATATGTAATTGCCAGGTTTCCAAATAACCATTGATGATATGTCAGTTTTCATTAAAAAATTAATCTTTAATGTGATGTGGAAAAATATAAATAATGACATGTATTTTCAATTAAAATATTAAAAACAAAATCACATTCTAGATTTGATTAAATAATCCAGTTTAAAGTTTAAGTAATATTTTATTTTTTTGGGATCGTAACTAACTTTTTTGGCGTAAAACACCCATACGTATTTTATTCATAGAATGACATTTAGATTTTAGATGTGTTCAAAATAAAACTATAAAACAATACAAGGAATGGAAATAAATAAACAACAATTTAAAATATTGATTCCATGATATTCATCATCACAAAATAATAAACCAAAAATTTAAACAAGTTTCTTCAAAATTCTCTCGTCATAGAATCATAAACCAAAAAAATAAAAATACAAACATAAAGTTATACTTTCTTCATTGCACCAAGTTTTTTAGGTCTACCCTTTGGCCTCTCCTCTTTTGGTGACTGGTTCTTTTTCTCGTTTGTGCAAGATCTAACATTATGTCCTGTTCCTTGACAATTTTGACATGACATTTTTCTTCCGGTTCCAACTTTTGGGTTCTTTTTCTCTCTCTCATCAGCGCTTCTTTTCCTCTTAACCGTTGGTCTACCCGGCATTCGTCTTTCTATTGGAGGTAAAGGTTTAACGTCATCTGTTTTGGGCCAAAACGTGCTTCCTCTCAATGGTTTGATGGGATATTTGTATGCTTCTCTGAACATGTCTTTTTTAAGCCAATTACTGACAAAAGTTTTCGGGTCCTTGTTGACGAAAGTTAAGGCTACTACTGAATAAACACAAGGTATTCCTGACAATTGCCATGATCTACAAGTGCAAGTTTGTTCATTAATATTCACCACGTATGCGTATATCTCATTCCTTACTTCAAATACAATATTATCACTTGGTGTTACCTTCCAATACCTGTCGAAAAATTATTAAAATTAATAAAAAATATCAAAAAACTATAATAAATATGTTTAGGACATGTCTTAAATTTCTTCTTTTTTCCATCACTACCCTTTTCATCCCCAGTTTCTTCTTTTCCACATACCACTAACAACCGACGATAGTCGTTTACTTTGAACTCTAATCGGTAACCATTTGAAACTCCATAATCAATTAAACTCTCCTTTTGTTGTGTAGGACTTTGAAACTTCATTCCTAGAATAGGTTTCGTTAATCTCCAATTAATTATAGGATCATAGCTAGGATATACGACACCACGCTCCATATTATCAACACCATCACTATCATCGTCCTTTTCATTTGAACTCCAATTTTTAATTGAATTAACCTCGTCATAACTTTCAATATCATCTTTATTTTCGCTCTCATTGTCATAACAAAGCAGATTCAAGAAATCATTATTTTCTGAATATAAATAGCCAACAAAAAGTTTATAAATCTCCAAAAGTGTATATTGTTGTATACAAATCCATATATATAGAAAACTCAAAAAGTCAACAATCTACATAATATACTCCATGTTACTTGTAGGGTCTACGAATGTAAGCATATCAAATAAAATATTCATGTGAAGATATCAAATAAAAGTTTTATAATGGACCAAGATAAACCATCGAAACCGAACATAATGACGAACGTACAAAAAATTGCAAACTAAAAAACTAAAATAAGATCACTAACCTGGAGGTGATGAAGGCTCTGTATGAAGGTTACTCATGACATCGCCGTTTGATGGTTGTACTGTGGGAACGATTGAAGGCTCCGATCGAAGGTTTCTCATGACATCGTTGTTTGTCGGTTGTACTACGGCAAAGATTGAAGGCTCCGACGGAAGGCTGCTCATTATCGTTTTTCCTTTGAAGGCTCCGATTGGATGATCTAGAAACGAACGGTCGTTGTTGTTTGTCGGTTGTACTACGGTAAAGATTGAAGGCTCCGATGGAAGGCTGCTCATTATCGTATTTCCTTTGAATGCTCCAATTGAATGATCTAGAAACGAACTGTCGTTGTTGTCGATCATCGTCGTCTGAACTTTGAAGGCTCCTACTGAAAGATGAACAATGAAAACCTGTTATTCAATGATCAATGTTTTTTAATCTAGGGTTTAAGATATATTTGATTTTATAAAATCCAACTAGTATAAATAATATCCGCCTAAGTATTAAAAGAAAATAAAAAAGTAAAAAAATATGGTAACCTGATGACCTGGTAAGTACACAAGATTAGAACATTAAACGAAAGTATAGTTACTTTTTGATACATATTTGATGTACTTGCTTAATTTTCCATGTTATAAACCACAATAAACACATAATTTGGGAGATCAATGTGTAAGCACAAGATTAAATCGGCTAAGAAAAATTGAACCTGGTCAATATTCTAAGCCTTCTCTTTTAATAATAAAATTGTTGTTTGTATTTTTGGTTATTATTGTCTTCCCTAAAAATGATTCATGTTAAATTTAGGTTATTTCACCAACAAAATTTCTTAAATTCTACGTGGAAAAATGAGCAGATACAGACCCGTGATCCGAAATTGTTGTTGCTACAGAATAAAGAATGTTGTTTTAGACCTTTATCGTACCATAATATCCTGTCATGCATGTTCCATGAACGATATCAATTTTGTAACATAAACTAGGATGGATCCTCGCGCTTCACAGCGGGAACTTTGCTTGCTTCGTGTTGTGCTTGCTATTGAATTTTGTTGAGTTTTTGTTAGGCATGATATGTTTATGTACAATAGTAACTTTTGACACGTTCATCCATTTGAACTGTTTGAATGATTAGGATGGTCTACACAAAAGTATGATCCACTTTAGACCCAATTCATCCGTTTTGAGCAGTTTGAACTTCAAACCTACAAAAATGAAACTTTCTAAAACGTTAAATACCTAGTGTAACTCTAGATCTTCTCCTTCCCTTTCGACCACATGACCCCTCCCTCTAGCAATTGGCGATCCATTTGCACATGCCAAAACAAAAAAATAAAACCATTTTACATTAATAAACACATGATAGGCGTGAGAACTATACCTCTTCCATGTTCAAATTTGGTCAGCTGGCAATGGTGGTTGATACATGACAACATCTTCATCACTTGCATAATTGCAGATTGCTATACTGACCCAAAGAAGCCATTGTATATTATAATAGCATATTTGTATCTGAGCATAAGCATTATAAAAAAATTAGTTAAAAACAAAAGAAGAATGAACCAAAAACTATCAACTTGATTTCAAAATCAAATCAAAACCTTTGTTGACGAAAAGTAAAAGAATCCAACAAACATGATAAATATTATATCATACTCAATCTTTATATAATAAACAACCTTTTAAACACTAATAATCATTATGACATAATAAATTGGCACACATAGATCCAAAAGAGAACGCTACACAAAATGCCATTAAACTAAAACAATTTAGCTAAGCTACAACATTACATGGACTAAACAAAAATAGTAAGAAAAATATGACTATTGCAACATGATTTGCGTAAACAGTTACTATCGTTATTACCTCATTAAAATGAAGTCACGAAGCAGATTAAATAAGAAAATACACAAAAACAAAATTTCTAATTTATATGATAAATACTTAAACCTTTAATGTTTTATCGAGCCCTAAATCAAAAACTTATGTAACCTACTTGATCAACAATCATAGATCAAATTTAATACAAAAGATCATACATCAATTAGGTTTAAGCTCTAAATTAAAAACCAATAAAATCCACTTCCACTAACAATCACGAACAGAAGGTTATAAGGGTCCAGAGAAATATATAAGTTCAAAATCAAACTTGCTTACCAAAGGATCGGCGAAATCCCAATCGAAAGGAGAACCTAGTGATACACTGTACACTCTAATAAGCAAGAAGAAATTGAAAGCAGATAGATCAGGTAGTGATTCCACCATCGATCTGTTACATCGATAATGATGGTGTCTAGGGGGAATCAAGACGGCAGTGTCTAAGCAACTGAGAAGGTAACAAAGACGATGACAGGGTCAATATCGTCGCTACAATTTAATCATCTGTGCAAATCGGAGGATGCTCAACCTAATTGCCGATTTAGAGATTTTAACCTCTACGTACTGTACTGAACACAACCCAAACCCCCATTTTGAAGATAGTGAGTAGCTATGGCAACTCTGGGTGGCAGAGGTGTTGAAGATGATGGGTGGCTATTAAGGCAGTGGTGTTGGAGATCCATGGTAATCGGTGATAAGTTCAAGAGAGATGCAATAGACACAAACACAAAAAGTACAATAAAGTTTTGTACCATTTGCTTTAGTTGTTATGCATGTAGTACCATAGTGTACATTATGCTTAAAGCCATATACATTACCGTACATCCAGTTGGATTTTGTAATGTGTATAATGTAACCTTATTTAAGTTCGATTGGAAGAAGCACCGAAGTAGATGTTCATACCAAGCAGTTATCCTATGTTTTTTGCCTACTCTGATAGGAAGTGAACTCAAGTACAAATTGATGTTGAACTAGTATTAACCCCCTGCGTTGCAGCGAGGACATAAAACTGTATCAAATAGCACAAATGACACACCACCACAAGTGACCCATAACACTAGAAAAACTTGTATTAGAAAAATAATTAAAAACAAAGAAAATAAAATCAACTGAAAGTAGTCGTAAAAACATTAAACCACATAAGTTAAATGTAAAGCATATACAACACTAAGTAAGTCGATATAAAACAATAAAACTAGTATGTTGTGACATGATCGTTAAATGGGGAAAAATAAAGGTAAAAATGTTGAATTACACACACATGCTGCGATGTTACTTGCAAAATTTAGACGGAAACATAAAACAAACACTTTGTAAAATGTGAACAATATGGGGGGATTAAAGTTAAAAGTAAAATGATATTTATTTATATAATACTAATTACCAACTTGTTATGCATTAATATTTGTAACTTATGTTTTATAAACTGTACCTCACTTTGTTTTTTTCTTTACTTTTTTATTTTTAACTCTATAATTTTGTCTTTTACATTTAACTCTAATACTTTTCTATTTTCAATTTTAATCTCATATATTTTCATCTTTTACAATTTTTTATTTTACGTCTCGGTCTAAAATTTTCGAGTTAACATACAAACACATACGTATATGGTTTAACGTTTTTACATTTTTTTTTGTTTCAGGTGTAATACACTTTGTTCTAATTTATACATATTAACACATCGTAACACACACGCATGGGTTAATGTTAAATACTAGTTTAAATAATACTAATTACTAAATTTTCTCTGCATTATGGTATTGTACAGTATGCTTTTAAGTGTTTTTTGTGCAAAACTTTGTTGTACCATATGCTTTAGACTTGCTTCAATTCGTTGGTGCCCTCTAAAATTTGCGATGATCTTCTGGAATTCAACGTACATCGCTTTAAACCTTATACGTACAAGAGATAATAGAGAAAAGAACATCGACAGGCAGATGTTTTTAGGTTTCTACCGCTTCTGTGGTGGTGATTGGTAGCATCATAACACCAGACAATTATGGTGAGGAAGATTAAAATGCTTCTTTCTATCTTTCTTTTTGTCTGTCTCAAAAGTAAACTTAACCCTAATTTTACCACCGATTTTGTTTATATAATATTTGTTTTTGTTCAGATGATCAATGAGGAAGAGGAAGATGAAGATGCAGATGCAGATGAAGATGAAGATGCAGATGCAGATGCAGATGCAGATGAAGATGAAGATGAAGATGAAGATGAAGATGAAGATGAAGATGATCATGTTTCTAAAATAACATTTAAGATAAAGGGTTTCGTTCTACTGCCTCTCCTTCGCCAGTTTACATTAGTTTTCTTCCATGTCCACTGTTTATAGGTTGAGGGCTACTAATTTCACCAACAAGCTAAAGCTAAGGTAATCTTCTTACTTTTTGGTTTCCTTGATTTTTTTCACCTAAAAAATTAGGTTTGTAGATTTGTAATTTGTCACTTCTATGATAGTTTCATACCTCTGTTCGTTTGTATTATTGCTTCCATCAGATGAATAAGTGTAAGGCTGCATCACTTCCTTTGACCTTTTGAAGGCATTTGATTTGTTTGGTTTTTTCATTGTTATATATTTCAGTGTTTACACGTATTTTTAAGGCTTTTGTTTGCAATTAGTAGGCTGTAAAAAGAGAAGGATTTAGGGTAAAATTCACTCATCCCTTAGAATAGCTTCATCCTCCTATGTGTGGACAAAATACCCTGCTTGAAGTACCAAGTACAAGGAACACTAACTTTTCATTGTAAAAATGCTTATAGGACCAAGATCGAAGAGTAAAGTAAACAATTACGGTCTGCTCTCGAACGTGATACTAAAACACTAAAACTGAAGGTCAAAAAACGCCCTGTTGTGGTATGCCATGTTCGTACTTAGCCATGTGTTCAACCATTGATTTGTTCGGTAAATGCTTGGTCTTCAAAGTCGTGTTGAAACTCTGATTAAAGCTCATCTTTTTTAAAGTGAGTTTAAATAAACATAATTCAGCCAAAAATCATTTATTTCTTTGCCTTATGATTATACATTTCTCAAGAATTAATTTTTAACATCATACGGTTAAATATTTTTTTATCACATTTTCGTAACCATTCCATAGATCTATTTTTACTCTTTAGTATGCTTGCTTATAGAAAATTGCCTTCCGGATAACCTAATACTTTTTTTGCCTATTGTCATCAGTTAAGAAAATTGTTTCTAGGTCGAGCAAATTTGTTTTTGTGTGTCACCCATCTCCTCCCTTTAGTGTTTTACGTTTTAAAAAAGTTTTATCTAACAATGTAGTATATGTGTATGCACATATATGTGTAAGGTACATAATATGTTAGACTAAAACTGAATATTAATCTGTTTGTGAAGTCAACTTTCTTCTCCTTAGGCTTTCGGGTAACATTTTCTTTGATACGAGAGTGGAATGAAGAACTCAAGGTTGGGTATATATGAAGGTAGAGGTTACCAACCAGGTTAGTCGAATGAAGAACTCATTTGCTTTCTTCCCTTATACTATGATGAAGCATGCTATCGATAACTACTAAATTAATGGAGACAGTTCTTGGTTGTTGACTAATCCTTTAGATGCAAAGAGTCTTGGGTAAATCCTTTTAATTATGTATTTATAGTTGGTGTTATATTAGCCTGTTTTTATCTTTAAATAAGGGTATTGGAATGCATGTTGAAAGCTTAAGGGTTTGATTCGGTGTTCTAGATTCCTTGCATTTAAATGAAAATGTTTGTGTTCATTATATTGATACAAACTGTTTGTTTCTAATATATTTTTTAGATGAAATTCAGGTGGGAGTGAAAGTTCAAAGCAACGCAGGAGTGAGAAGAACAACCAACATGCAATATTGAAGCTGGGAATCAAAGGTGTTCTGTGTCAAGAATTCAATTCAGTTTCTTTCTAATTCAGCACTAATCTTCTCCCCTTTCACTTTAGCTTTATGAATGAGTAAGATTACAACAAAAATTATATTTAACACCTTAACAAAAGTAAGTTATATTTATTTCATGTCATTGAGCACTATTAATGCACAATTAAATTTGTTTGTATTTGCTAAAGTTACCAAAATTGTCATTTTTGATACGACCTCAACATTATGTCAATACTATGATAACTTTAATGACAATTAATAAAAGTTATCGCCATTATAAACCAACCCATTTTTAAGTATACTTGACTCATGAGATAACCTGTTGATAAGTGTTCCCGCCACAAAGCGGGGGTCACAAATACTAGTATTATATTAATTAACAACTTTGTTATGCATAATGGTGTTATATCTTATGCATATGAAGTTTTTAAAAAAAATGACTTTTCACTTTTTAACCCAAAGATTTTCATATTATACAAAATAACCTTCTAAAATTTGATTACTTTTACTTTAAACCCAAAGCTATATATCTTTTGCACTTTAATTTCATAAAATTTTATACTTTTAACTTTTGTTTCCTATACTTTTTATATATTTTAATTTTTTGTCTTACCTTCATTATAGGTTTTGCAAGTTAACACAACACAAAAGGGCATATTTTGGCATTACTTTTAAAAACAATTTTTAACTTTTTGGAGGGGTGAAAAGATAAAAATACCTCTCAAAAAATCACCAAAAGGTATAAATAATCACTAAAAGTTAAAATTTGTAACTTTTGGTGATTTTTTAGGGGTATTTTTGTCTTTTCACCATTCCAAAAAAGTCAAAAGTTGTTTTTAAAAATAATGCCAAACATGCATCAAATCACCAATTGTTAAGTTTCGTTTTAAATTTTGTAATACAACACAATGTCATGTGTGGTTTATTGTTTTACATCTATTTTCTCCTTTTAACGGATTCGTTGTAACGCGTGAGTTTTAAATCGACTTAGTTATATTTTTATATGTTTTATGTTTTGCTCTTATTTTTTCGTATTAACAGACCGCAATTTCAATGTTGATGGTCATTAATGGTGATGTAATGTTGGTGTTATTTTTCACGATTTTATGTTCCCGCAACACGGAGAGCTTAATTCTAGTATATACTAATTACCAAGTTAGTCATATATACTAATTACCAAGTTAGTCATGCATGATGGGTTGTACATTGTGCTTAATGAGGTTGTACCCACCTTTTGCCTTTGCTTTTCTTTTTTTAATCTTTAACCTTTTATTTTAATCAAATACTTTTACATATTTTACAATTTAATTCTAACATTTTTACTTTCAACTTCTATACTATTTATATTTTCAAAAATTTTACCTCTTACGTTTCGGTATAAACTTTACGAGTTAACACATCACAGCGTGCATGTGTGGTTCAACGTTTTCAAGCTCATTTTTCTCTGTCCAACGACACTGTCACAACGCACTGGTCCTAGATAGATTTATTTTTTATATGTTTTACGTTTTGCATACGTGGTTCAAAGTTTTTATGACTACTTTTCGTTCGGTTATATTTTTTCATTTTTTATTTTCTCTTTTAATACGAGTTTTTTTGTGTAGGTGGTCACCGGCAATGGTGTATCATTGGTCCTACTTGGCACGGTTTAACGTCCACGGCTACAACGCGGGGTATTTTTGTCTTTTCACCATTCCAAAAAGTTAAAAGTTTGTAAAAATAATGCCAAACATGCCCAAACATGCATGTGCAAATCACCAATTGTTACGTTTCGCTTTACTTTTCGTTTTAAATTTTGTAATACAGCACAATGTCATGCGTGGTTTATCGTTTTACATCTATTTTCTTCTTTTAACAGGTACGTTGTAACGCGTGAGTTTTAAATCGATTTAGTTATATTTTTATATGTTTTACGTTTTGCTCTTATTTTTTTGTATTAACAGACCGCAATTTCAATGTTGATGGTTATTAATGGTGATGTAATGTTGGTGTTATTTTTCACAGTTTTATGTTCCCGCAACACAGAGAGCTTAATTCTAGTATATACTAATTACCAAGTTAGTCATATATACTAATTACCAAGTTAGTCATATATACTAATTACCAAGTTAGTCATATATACTAATTACCGAGTTAGTCATCATCATGGGTTGTACATTGTGCTTAATGAGGTTGTACCCACTTTTTGTCTTTGTTTTTCTTTTTTTAATCTTTAACCTTTTATTTTAACCAAATACTTTTACATATTTTACAATTTAATCCTAACATTTTTACTTTCAACTTCTATACTATTTATATTTTCAAAAATTTTACCTCTAACGTTTCGGTATAAAATTTGCGAGTTAACACATCACAGCGTGCATGTGTGGTTCAACGTTTTCAAGCTTATTTTTCTCTGTCCAACGACACCGTCACAACGCACTGGTCCTAGATAGACTTATTTTTTTATATGTTTTACGTTTTGCATACGTGGTTCAAAGTTTTTATGACTACTTTTCGTTCAGTTATATTTTTCATTTTTTATTCTCTTTTAATATGAGTTTTTTTATGTAGGTGGTCACCGACAGTGATGTATCATTGGGTCCTACTTGACACGGTTTAACGTCAACTGTTACAACGCAGGAGGCTTAATACTATTTATATATTACTAATTACTAACTTTTTGTGCTTAGTGGGTTGTACAATATGCTTAATAGGTTGTACACACTTTTGTCTTTTTTTAATACTTGACTTATTTTTTATTTTAATCCAATACTTTTATATTTTTTACCATTTGACCCTGATATTTTTTACTTTATCTCCTTTATTTTTCGTATTTTATAAAATTTTTGTTTTATGGTTCGGTTTAAATTTTGCAAGTTAGCTCAGCGCAACGTGCGAGTGTGGTTCACTGTTTTTACCCTTATATTTTCCACGTTTAACGACCCCGTCGCAACGCTTCTAGATTGGCCTACTTGTTGTTTTATATGTTTTATGTTCCGCCTACGCGGTTTAACAATTTTTACACCTACTTTTCATCTGTTTTTATTTTGTTTTTTACTACGAGCTTTATGAATGTTAGTGGTAATTGGCGGTAGTGGGTCATTGGTGCTATTTGACACGGTTAGAGCTAAATTATAAAAAATGTAAAAGTAGTAGGTTAAAAAAAACTTAAAATCAACAAAAAGACAAAGATGGTACAATCCACTAAACATATAATACGACTTATTAAATACA
Source organism: Flaveria trinervia (assembly GCA_025506515.1). NCBI lineage: Eukaryota > Viridiplantae > Streptophyta > Magnoliopsida > Asterales > Asteraceae > Flaveria > Flaveria trinervia. The sequence continues at coordinate 69,980,984 of CM046458.1, forward strand.
ACAAAATTGATAATTAGTATTATATAAATTTGTAATAGGTGCACCTGAGAAATTAACACCAACTTGTATGATGCTCAAGAACCAATTATTTAAAGTAAAGCTGTTAAGATGCATTAAACATTGATTTGTATTAAAGAAAGATGAAGTAGATACCTTATATGTAAACGTATGGTCCTTTCCAGCACCTTCTTGAAGAAAACTACACATGAGAATTCAATTTTATTAAGGAAGTTATACATACAAAATGTTAGAAAATATATCTTTAACTAGTATTAAACCTTTTGTGTTATGGCGAGAGGCGTAAAACCGTACCAAGTAACACTAAGGGCACGCGACCGCCGATGACCACCAACACAAATAAAACCATAAAAAAATCAAATGAAAAGTATACGTAAAAACGTTGAATCGCGTAGTGAGCGAGCGGAACATAAAACATACGAAACAATAAATAAATCGATCTAAGACCAACGATTGTAAAGGGGTCGTTAAATGGATAAAAAAAAGAAGAATAAGCAGGAAAAACGTTGAACTACACACACAAGTTGCGGTGTTTTAACTCGTAAAATTTAAACCGAAACGTCAAACAAAAATATTGTAAAATATGATAAGTATATGGGACCAAAGTGTTAACTTTTTAAGTGGCCTTCACAAACACACACACTAAGAAACAATAGAAAACATGAACTCATTGTGAAAGGAAAAACTCAAATTTTGAGAAGGACAAACTCTCTCTTGTATTACTGCTTAACATTAAATGACAAAAGCAAATTATAAGAAAACAAACCGGTAGTGCCCCACTACTCTTACCACTATGGATAACTACCAACTAAACAATTCATGCAAACATGTAAAGAATAAACCAAACAAATAAAAAAAACTAAATAGAAATTGAGATCATGGACCACATCAGCAACCGATGCAGAGTGTTTACGTCCACATCTTCAAATTGGTGTTGCCATGTCATCAAACTCCCTCTCAACACCAACTTGATGCATTCCAAGCTCTTTCATGAACTCCAACATCTTGTTCCTTGGTAAACCTTTAGTTAGTATATCAGCTACTTGACCATTTGTGCCCACATACTTGAGATCAATTTCACCTTGCAAAACCTTCTCCCGTATGTAATGATAATGTACCTCGATATGCTTCGTACGGGCGTGAAACGTAGGGTTCCCTGCAAGCTTTATGGCCGATGCATTATCACACCACAACACCATTTTCTCACTAACATTTTGACCCAAATCAGTAAGCAAACGCAACAGCCATGTGCTCTCTTGAGCTGCCATCGCAGCTGAACGGTATTCAGCCTCCGTGGTTGATAACGAAACTGTGGGTACCACGAAACAGCCCCGGAACCCAGCTTGAAAACATACCCGATAGTTGACCTCCTATTACTTGGATCACCTCCATAATCAGCATCACAAAACCCGGTTACACTCATATCGACCTCTCTCTTGAATAATACTCCATAGCCAACTGTAGCTTTCACATATCGTACCACCCGCCTCACTGCATGCAAGTGAGGCCGTTTAGGACTTTGCATGAACCGACTAAGTACACCTACCGCGAAGGCAATATCGGGTCGGGTCAAGGTGAGGTAGATCAAGCTTCCTACCAATTTTCGGTACATCGTGGCATCTTCAAGATCATTACCCTTATCAGGATAAAGTTTTACACTTGAGTCAATGGGCGTCCACGCCGGTTTAGCATCAAGCATGCCAAACTTCAATAGTAAATCTGTTGTGTACTTGGTTTGATGTAACAAAATATCACCTTTCACATATTCTGTCTCCAGTCCTAAAAATCGTTGTAGTACACCTAAATCCTTCATTCGAAACCGTGTACATAAATTTTCTTTTAATGGTTGAATCTCAGCTACACAATCCCCAGTAATAATCAAATCATCAACGTACACTAACACAATAACCATGCTCAATCCCACGTGTTTGACAAACAAGCTCGCATCAGAATTCGTACTTACAAACTCGTTAATTTCCAAAAATTCAGCAATCTTACCATACAATGCGCGTGGAGATTGTTTTAAACCATAAATTGCCTTCTTAAGCTTACAGACATGATTCGGACGACTATGATCTTCAGACCCCAAGGGCTGAACCATGTAGATCACATGATCATGAGTACCGTACAAAAACGCGTTGTTCACGTCCATTTGAAAAAGTGACCATCCTTTGTTTGCTGCTATAGCTAGAAGAGCTCAAGAAGTAATCAACTTTGCAACTGGGCTGAAGGTTTCTTCATAATCCAGCCCAACTTGTTGTGTAAACCCACGAGCTACAAGACGGGCTTTAAAACGCTCCATTGACCCATCTGTTTTGTACTTAATCTTGTAGACCCACTTACAAGATATCGGGCTTATGTCGTTGGGTTTAGGCACTAGGCCCAGGTTTCATTTCGAACTAACGCGTCCACTTCCTCCTTCATTGCAGCCCTCCAAGCATCAGATTAATTTGCCTGCATGAACGTATCAGGCTCTTGTATTTCATCTTCCACTTTAGCGAAGTTAGCATATTTAGGGTTCGATCTCTTGGCTCGTGTTGAACGCCTCAACCCTCCCTCTTGAACTGGTGATTGATGAAAGACACCTGTATGCCATGGTTCTTGATTCTGTTCAGGTAAGGTTTCATCTTCATGTTTGGCTTCAACATCGGAAAATGAAAGAGTAACTTTGCTACATTCAAGATCAGTCTTTAGTTGTTCAGAGTCTGGTAGAGCTTCTTTGGTTGTGGACCACCAGGAAGATGTCTCGTCAAAGACAACATTACGGGACACATAACACTTTCCTATTGTTGGATCACAACACCTCCAACCCTTTCGTTCATTATCGTAGCCTACAAAAATACACCGTATAGCCTTCTTCTCTAATTTTTGTTGTTGGGAACTAGGAATAAACACATAGCAAACAGATCCAAATACCCGAAGAAAACTAACATCCGGCTTTACTTCAAAAAGCTTCTCATATGGTGTCTTGTAATCAAGATTCTGTTGAGGAATTCTATTGATTAAGTATGCAGCAGTATGCATAGCTTCTGCCCAAAAACGCCCGGGAACATTTTTATCATGAATCATGCTCCCGGAAACCTCCGAAAGGTGTCTATTCTTCCTCTCCGAGACCCCGTTCTGTTGTGGTGTACTAGGGCAGGTTAGCTGCCTTTTAATCCTGCATTGATTTAAGTAATCAGAGAAATCCTTTGACATGTATTCACCCCCGTTATCTGAACGTAGTGTCTTAATTTCAAGACCCGTAGTTTTCTGAGCTTCCAATCGAAACTCTTTGAATCTCTCAAGTGCATCTGCCTTTTCCTTCATAAAGAACACCCAAACGAAACGTGAGAAGTCATCAATGAATGTAATCATATACCTCATTCCACCGACTGATGCTTGCTTAACGGGCCTGAACACATCGGTGTGAATTAGTTCTAAGGGAGCCCTGGACTTGTAGCTTGAAGAGTGAAATGGCTGCTGATGAGACTTCCCAAACTGACACCCTGAGCACACAATATCTTTATTCACTTGCAATTAAGGTAAGCCAGCTACAAGATTCTTGTTCCTCATCATACACAACTTGTCATAAGCGACACGCCCTAGCCTTGAATGCCATAAATCCTCATTTTGAGTACCTTTTGTCTTTTTTATGTAAGCAGATTCCACTGAGAAAACATACACTGTGTTGTGTCTTTGCCCGCTCAAGACTGCTTTAGATGTTGTCACGAACTCATCGTACACCTTGACATCATCTGGTCCAAACACGACATACTTTCCAGTTGAAGTAACCTGCGGAACTGAGAACAAATTTTTCTTCATGCCAGGCACATGATACACATTGTTGAGAGTAACCTCTTGTTGGTTGTTACCGGATGCAAAGGTAACATCACCTGTGTGAGCAATCTGATGACGTGAATTATCCGCTATAACCACAAACTGACTGCCACCGTAACGGACGGGATTGGTTAGTCGATCTTTCTCTCCAGTCATATGATTTGAGCACCCGGCGTCGACTATCCAATCGTCAAGTTTGTTTTGTTTTGAACCGGTAGTGGTGGCTAGAGCCGTAACGGTTTCCGTGTCGTCCTCTACTTGTGCCATAAGGGCTTCAACATCCCAAACCGGTTCTTCGGGTGTGGTAACAGCAACATTCCCTTCCTCTTGGGCCTTTGGACAATTCTTAGCTATGTGACCTCTTTTACCACAATAATAGCATTTGTAAGAAGATTTTCTTCCTAAGTTGCGTCCCTTACGATCTGTGCTAGTTTCACCTTTTTCATTTTGTCTCCATTTTCTATCTCCTTCATGTTTACTTCCCCCATTGTTTTTACTAGAATGAGATGAAGAAATAGGTTTGTTGTACCTTTGCTTTTTCTCCACATATAAGGCAATACTTTCAGACTTAATTTGAACACCTGCTAACTGTTTTGCAAGGGACTCTTGACTTGCTAAGAGATTCTCAAATTCCACAATTGAAGGTTGCGTAGGCCAGCCCTGGACTGCTGCTACAAAGTTGTGAAACTCCGACTTCAAACCGTGTATAATGATCCGTTTCATCCTAGTGTCACCAATCTTCTCTTGCAGATCAAGATCACCATTCTCTCTACGCAAAGTTTTCACTTTATGAAAGTATTGAGAGATTGTGAGTTCTTTTTGTGTGATCAAAAGCAACTCGTTCTCTAGTAATTGCAACTTGACATCATTCTTCTTTGATAACAATTCTTCTAACGTGTCCCATGCTTGCTTAGGACTCGTAGCATCCTTGATATGCTCAAGCATTTCTTCCTCAACTGTGGTCTTCATTATGAACATGGCTTTCCCGGCTTTAACCTTCCATTTCCTTAGGACTCCTTCTGGATTTTCTTTAACTGGTTGAACCGTATCGCTACCGTGAACGACTTCCCACAAGTCTTGGCCCTGTAAATACGAGGAGATACAGGTAGACCAAGTCTTGTAGTTTTGATTGTTCAACTTCTTCACACCGCCGACTAACTGCAGGTCCGTCATCACGAGAAGGTGGCTCTGATACCACTTGTTAAATTTTTAAGTGGCCTTCACAAACACACATACTAAGAAACAATGGAAAACACAAACTCACTATGAAAGGAAAAACTCAAATTTTGAAAAGGACAAACTCTCTCTTGTATTACTGCTTAACATTAAATGACAAAAGCAAATTATAAGAAAACAAACCGATAGTGCCCCACTACTCTTACCACTATGAATAACTATCAACTAAGCAATCAACCGATGCAAAGTGTTTATGCCCACATCTTCAAATTGGTGTTGCCATGTCATCACAAAGTTGAATGTAAAGAACATACTGAAGTTAAATTGTAAAAAATATAAAAATATTAGGTTATAATCAACTTTGTGATGACATGGCAACACAAACTCACTATGAAAGGAAAAACTCAAATTTTGAAAAGGACAAACTCTCTCTTGTATTACTGCTTAACATTAAATGACAAAAGCAAATTATAAGAAAACAAACCGATAGTGCCGCACTACTCTTACCACTATGAATAACTATCAACTAAGCAATCAACCGATGCAAAGTGTTTATGCCCACATATTCAAATTGGTGTTGCCATGCCATCACAAAGTTGAATGTAAAGAACATACTGAAGTTAAATTGTAAAAAATATAAAAATATTAGGTTATAATAAAGTCAAAGATTATTTTTTTTGATAAAACCCATAAAACACATAATACAACTTTAAAATGAATATAAAACTTGATAATTAGTATATATATAATTAAAAAAAAGCAACCCTCCAAAACATACTTATTATGAATTCTCATTCTCATAATGGATACTTAGGTCAAGGAACCAAAGTAGTTGGCTACATAAAAGTGCATATACAAAACCCCAACCACAATTTGCTACAGAAAACACAAATAAATTCAAAATCATCCAAGGACCTAAAAACGTTCCTAAAAAAAGGTAAACAAATGAAGAAAACATGCTTTCAGTCTCATAAGGGAAACCAAGAAACAACGTTGACTAATGATGTATATTGTAAACTCTTGCATATGCTGCATCCTCCGATACATCAGTGTCATTCAATCCAAACCTACAACATGAATGCATGATAAGAAAAACATGTACGATAAAAGGTTTAAGAAACACTAATCTTGATTACATTGTCCTCAACCTATTTGACTACCGTAAATGTCTTTCTGACCTGGGTATATATTTAACATTAATATTCACCGCATATCCTTCACCACCACCTTTATGAACTTTAAATTCAGAACTAAAAGTTAAACCACTCTTGTCAGTAACAATGTAACATGAAAAAGCATAAATTTAAATATTTAATATATAATTATGATCTAACAGAAATAGATCTTGATTTTAATGTCTTTATGACAGTTAACCCAAGTGACCAGAATGAAGTCTTCATCTTCGTAATTTCATGTGCTATTAAAGAGCAGACCGACAAATCATCTAAACAAAGAGATTGTAATGATTTTTTTTTGGCAAAGATATTGGAAATTATTTCCACATCTTTTCCTTTTACTCATTTACCTGCTAATCACTCCTAGCCTTTATCCCTTTCCTTGTTTATCTCCTTAATTTGTTTTATTTATAGTTTGTATTGCATTATGAATTGCACAAGAAAATATACAGTATTCGTTCTTGATCCATCATTCTCTAGATGGTATCAGAGCAGGATTAACAAAAACACCAAACCCTAATCACAAAATTAACCATGGCCGCAGCGACGACGCGAACGCCAGCCACAAGAAGAACGAGGGAGAGTCTATCGACTCGAACTCACCATACTACATCCATCCATCGGATTACCTAAGCAGATGCAGGTGAACGATGCGCTGAATGACAACAACTATAATGATTGGGCTCAAGAGATGCAGAATTTCTTGTTCGCCAAGAACAAGATCGGGTTCGTTGACGGCTCGATCAAGAAACCAGAGAAGACATCACAAACCTACATGACGTGGATGCGTTGTGATGCTATGATAAAAGGGTGGCTGACAACCGCCATGGAAAAGAAGATTAGAAGTAGTGTCAAGTATGCGGACACCGGTGCAGAAATATGGGCAGATCTCAAGGAACGTTTTGGGAAAGAAAGTTCTCCCCGTGCCTACGAATTAAAACAGACCCTCTCAGCCACTCAGCAGAATGGCTTGACTGTTTCAGCCTATTACACCAAACTTCGTGGTGTTTGGGATGAGATACAGTCGGTCCTACCTACTCCTCGTTGTACATGCAGTGGTTGTACCTGTAACGTCGGAAAGAAAATGGTAGAACTCAAAGAGAAGGAGAAACTCTATGAGTTCCTCATGGGGCTAGACAACGATTTCACGGTCATCAGAACACAAATTTTAGCTATGAACCCGACCCCTGCCTTGGGGAACGCTTATCATCTTGTGTCCGAAGATGAGAGGAAAAGGGCAATATCGTCCGACAAGAAGCCCTCAAATGAAGCAACTGCCTTTAAGGCCTTTGTTCCAGGCCGCCGGGAGACTAACTCGAATCAACGACGCGATAAGCCCACACCGAAGGACTCGAAACGTGGTGACAGCATTGACCAGTGTACCTTTTGCGGCAGGAATGGACACACACGTGATGGGTGCTTCAAGCGGATTGGGTACCCGGAGTGGTGGCCGGGAAGTCGAAAACGAGAAGAAGCACTCAAGGCTGCATGCATCGAGACTAGTTCAAGCCCCATACCAGGTTTGAAAGATGAACATTATGAAATGTTTTTAAAGCATTTTGCAGAAAACGGAGATGCAAACAAAGAAGATGCCAAACCAACGGCTTGCATGGCAGGTAAGAATGACGCCGATGATGATTGGGTGGTGGACTCGGGCTCCACCGAGCACATTACCCACAATCACGAGATCCTAAGAATAAAACACGCAACCGTTTTGAGACCCCTGTTGTAATACCTAACGGGGACTCAATACCTGTCGAAGGACGAGGTGAATATACCTTGCCGGGCGGTACGAAAATAAAGGATGTGTTGTATATTCCTAAGTTCACCTGTAATCTTTTATGGTTAGTCGACTAAGCAAAGACTTACAGTCGGCGATAACTTTTTTTCCCGATTTTTGTGTCATGCAGAAACTTTACACGAGGAACTTGATTGGTGCGGGTGAGTGCAGAAGAGGTTTGTACCGAATGGGGTTATTTAAAGACAAAAGAAAGGCAATGATGACATCCGGGGATATGTGGCATAAAAGATTGGGGCATGCTTCCGCTGAAAAGCTTCGTCAAATTGATTTCCTTGGTAAATTTTCTTTCAATAAACTGTGTGACTCTTGTTCAAAGGCGAAACACACCAAACTTCCATTTTCCAATAGTGAGAGTAAAACGAACACTTGTTTTGAATTGTTACATTGTGACATTTGGGGAAAGTATCGGACCTCTTCCCTCACGGGTGCATGTTATTTTTTAACCATTGTTGATGATTTCAGTAGGGGGGTTTGGGTGTTTCTACTAAAGTTTAAACATGAGGCAAGTCAATACATAAAGTCTTTTCATAAAATGATACAAACACAATTTGGGAAGTTAGTTAAACGTATTAGATGTGATAACAGCGGTGAATTCACAACAAACGACATGTTGAACTTTTACAAAGAACAAGGAATCATTTTAGAAACAACTTGCCCACACACTCCACAACAAAACGGGGTTGTAGAGCGAAAACATAGGCACTTGCTAGACACTGCTCGAGCACTCAGATTTGAAGCTAATCTCCCTAAACGATTTTGGGGTGAATGCGTGTAAACCGCTGCCTACCTCATCAACCGATTACCTTCCATAGTGATCGAGAATAAAACCCCATATGAAACTATTTTCGGTCAAAAACCGGACTATAACTTTATAAAGGTTTTTGGTTGCCTCGCCTACTATAGAAACACCGAAACAAAGGGAGATAAATTTGAAGAAAGAGGGAGACCTGGAATTTTTTTGGGATACCCTCAGGGTACAAAAGGGTACAAAGTTTATGATATTGAAAACAAGAAAATTGTTACTTCAAGAGATGTTAGATTCCATGAGGATAACTTTCCCTTCAAAAGAGTTGTCACAAATTTGGAGGAGCCACAACCAATGGATTCTCCTCTTGGTTTTGTTCACAGCGAAGAGGAAAGCCCAAGGAACACCAATTGTGAGGCCCAAAACCAAGTTGACTTTGAAGAGTTGGGCCAAAATCCAAACCCCATCGAAGTGTCAATGCAAGAAGACCAAGAAGAGGTAGGCCCACTGCAACAAAACAATGAAACTGACCAAACACCCAATGAAGCCCATCAACAGGCCCACACACATGAGACCTTAGTTGAGGCCTTAGACGAATCGGCCAATGAGCCTGTCAAGGAGAAACGGAACAGAAGCCGACCAGGATATCTTGATGCTTATGAAGTAAAACTACCCCCATCGGTCGACCATGCACGAAGCCCACCAACTCAAGAGTCCTCCACGGTACACCCTTTAGCTAATTTTGTTTCTTATGAAAAATTTTCAAACTCTCACAAAGCCTTCTTAGCGGCCATCGATTCAAACGATGAGCCAAAGTTTTTTTATCAAGCAGTTAAGAATGAACGATGGAAGAAAGCCATGCAAAGGGAAATACGTGCTCTTGAAGAGAGCGGAACGTGGACCCTCGAAGAATTACCCGAAGGAAAGCGTGCGATTGATTCAAAATGGGTGTACAAAGTGAAATACAAACCAAACGGGGAAGTTGAACGATACAAAGCGCGCCTTGTCGCAAAGGGGTTTACTCAAATGGAGGGAGTTGACTACTATGACACGTTTGCTCCGGTTGCAAAGTTGGTCACTGTTCGGATCATTTTGGCGGTAGCGGTAAAAAGAAATTGGGCCATCCACCAACTTGATGTGAACAACGCATTCCTACACGGGGATCTTAGTGAAGAGGTGTACATGAAGATCCCTCAAGGTTTTGCTAAGGAAGGAGAAACAAAGGTTTGTCGATTGAGAAAGTCTCTTTACGGTTTGAAACAAGCTTCAAGGAATTGGTACCAAAAATTTACCAACGCCTTGATTGCCCAGGGATTCACCCAATCCAAAGCTGACCACTCCCTCTTCATTCAACAACAAGGAAACGATTTTATCGCAGCTTTGATTTACGTTGATGATGTAATCTTAGTAGGCAATAATCCCGCCAAGATTCAAAACACAAAGGACGAGCTCGACAGGAGGTTTAGCATTAAGGATCTTGGTCTCCTAAAGTATTTCCTTGGCATTGAAGTGGCCCGCACATCTGAAGGGTTGGTTCTCAGTCAACGCAAATATACTTTAGATATTCTTGAAGACTGTGGCTTGCAAGGGTGTAGACCAAGCGCGTTTCCGATTGAACAAAATCATAAGTTGGACAAATGCGAGACAGAACCGAAAGTTCATGCCAGCAGGTACCGTCGCATAGTGGGAAGACTCCTCTACTTACAGGCCACTCGTCCCGACATAGCGTACTCCGTTAACATTCTTAGCCAGTTCGTTGCTGACCCTAGACAGTCTCACATGAACGCTGTGCACACAGTTTTACGGTATCTCAAGGGTTCGGCAGGACAAGGCGTTTTGTTTCCACGGGCGGGTGGATATAATCTTACCGCATATTGTGATTCCGATTGGCTTGGCTGTCCCATCACAAGAAGATCTCGAACAGGTTACATGCTCCTCCTTGGGGGAGCACCAATCTCTTGGAAGACTAAAAAGCAGTCCGTAGTTTCCGCTCATCGCCGAAGCTGAGTATCGGTCCGTGGCCTCCACTGTTAGTGAGATCCTATGGGTCCGATGGCTCTTAAAGAACTTAGACGTACCTATGACTGGACCCACACCCTTATTTGTTGACAACCAGGCGGCTCGACACATTGCCAATAATCCGGTCTTCCACGAACGAACGAAACATGTGGAGATGGATTGTTATTTTGTTCGGGAAAGGGTAGACTCTCAAGAAATAGAACCAATGAAGATTGACACAAAAATGCAAATTGCTGATCTTTTAACCAAAGGCTTAGGAGCACCACAACTCAGATTCCTACTCGACAAGTTGGGCATCACAAACCTCCATGCTCCAACTTGAGGGGGAGTATTGGAAATTATTTCCACATCTTTTCCTTTTACTCATTTACCCGCTAATCACTCCTAGCCTTTATCCCTTTCCTTGTTTATCTCCTTAATTTGTTTTATTTATAGTTTGTATTGCATTATGGATTGCACAAGAAAATATACAGTATTCGTTCTTGATCCATCATTCTCTAAATGGCAAAGAAGCATATTCTTTTATTAAAAAAAGACTAAAAAAACAAATCAATTTGTGCCTAAACAAACCTGATTAATAGAAAAAGAAACATTCTTTTAAATGTGATTAATCGTTCCACCATTCATATCGATTTGTGTTCCTTGATTTTGCACTGTTCACATAAGATGATCATTTGTTAACTTATTTGACTCGGTAACCATATTGCTTATGATTTTATTCAAGATCAATCAAGGTTTCTGCCATTTCAACGAAGGTATTCGTGAAAACGAAAAAGCAGAAAGCCGGAAACCAATGATAAAAAACCCAAAAACCAGACGCTAGAGAGAACTCTTAAAGATCGATGAGTTCTTTCAAGATACGTCTATAACTTCGATTTGCCTCTCTCCGTCTCTCTCATCCCTTGTCTTCCTCATCTTCTTGATAGACTCCGACTTATATACCTTTGTCACACGCTCTCTCTCTTGATGCTAAGATGCCATAAAACTATCACGTTTAAACCAAGTAACCAAAACACATTTTCAGGTGGGTTTCCTTAAGTTTTCTAAACTAAAATTCATGACTAGTTAATTGTTTTTGAGTTGAGTTGCCAATCGTGTTCTTTTAAGATTTGTTTTACACCAACTCATAAATCAATGTTTTTATAATTGATCGGTTATTGAATAAGTTGTCTTATTGGTTTAGGTTGGTCAAACAGTGGTGGTAATTAAAAATTTTAATTTGTAGATTGAGACGATTAAGTGTTAGATTTATGTCAGATTCGCTAATATTTAATCCAATCACTGATAAAACCTGTTACTCTTTTTAATAATCAAGTCGAATCCATTTTAAGGTTTCTTAAAAAACCTAACACAAGAGACACTGAATGAGGAGTATGATCATTTACATGTAGACGTATGAGAGACAACTAAAAACAAATTCATTATAAAAAAATACCCGATGTTCATGTGAGTTGCGGTTCAAAGAGCCAAATAGAAGTAATAAATGCATAACCACGGTACCGCTAGAAGAACCCTAAAATAATCTTCTACTTTTGTTGTTGAATTGGTGTCGCTCATCAAGTTACCGAGCTAACGAGTTTTGAAAACGGTGGATTTAACAAAGCTTATGAATGCAATATTTGATGCAGCTATAACTGAATATACTTTTACCATACCGACATAATAACTTTCGTAATTTTTATACGAGAAGAACGAAAAAGATATGTTGAAAGTTCGCCTTAAGTATGATATTAATCTATACGACCTTCAATTGTTTTATGAATAATAACAATATAGTTTTTTTAAAATCATTTACATCTCGTTACTTGATTAAAAAAATAAACAACAAATTAAACATATGCTATTAGTTAAACCAATCTCGTTTTAACTATGCAAAAGATACCGTTTTAAAAAAATTCCTAACCCTATTTAAACGTTTTAAGGTCCTAATTATTTTCATTAACGTCAAATACATTTGCACTAGTAACTTCTCACAAATAAAATCATTCTTATTTTCTTCTTCTCTATCCCAAAAATATGAACCCTAATTTCCAATTGATCCGATAAAATCATTAACAATCTCAATCATCGTCTCACACCTGCGCACAACTGCTACAACGTTGTAACAGAGCAACAAAACACCCCAACAACAGCGTATTTCGAGGTATCCTAAGAGGTATGTCTTTTTTATCCTCAATCTGAGAGCACCCCGATCGCACTTATGGAACAATTTAGGGCTACAATCGTAGGTTATATCGAGATTCTTTTTCAATTTGGTGTTTTTATGTGTTTTCACCTGTTTGAATTGAAGTATTTTATCACCAATTGTGGATGACACTCTTATTTGAAGTGAAGTCTAGCCACTATACCTTAGGTGTTCGTGGGTTTAGTGTTCTGTATGATGTAATTTGTGTATCTGTAAACGATTTATGAAAGATGAAGTGAAGGTAGAGAATTAGTTCATAAAGGGTGTTTGTGAGTTTTGATCTTTATTGTTATTTAATTCGATTTTGTTGTTTTAAGTTTTATATCACAAGCTAGCGACTGTGTAAAATGGAAAGATGGTGGTTTTGTAAATGGTCATTAAACCACAAGATATAGGGCGGATCTTGAAGCAACCGGTAAGATTGTTGCTTTTTGGCCTTAGGTTCAAGCCACGGGAAATAGTGTTCAGCACAAGCTGTAGGGTAAGGCTGAATATGTTAGTTCGCGATCTAGCCCCTCCCCATCTTCTGTGCAAAGTGGGAACTAAGTCAAACTCCAGGTACACTCCAAACATCAAGATAGAGCTGCAATATGATGAGTATGGGTCACATTCGAAGCAAGGGAGCGATGAGAGCATAAAATGGTTAATCATTAGAGACCATTGCGTTTGAATTATATTGTGCAATCGTTTTTTTTCTAATTATATATTATTTGGTTTAAGTGAGTCCACACTCCCAGCTATTGTGAAGGCAATGGTGTATCCGTTTATGCCATGAGAGGGCAAACATGGTATTGAAAGTGTAAGAGATTATCAATTGGTTGGCTTAATAGAATCTCAAGTTCTCAACTTATTTGGCGTGAGGAAAATGTAATGATCTGTCTGATACTCAGATTTGATGAAAGTTGAGGACTTAAGGGTTGGATCCGCAACCAACATTGGAAATTATTATAGCCTTAAATGACTTTAGATAGCAACGAGGGTCGATGAATGATTTAACCTCAGTGTAAAGATGAAAGATGATCATGGTTTCTGATGAGGTTTAGTTATTAATTTCATTTTTACTATCTTGGTTCTGCTTGGCCTGGAACTTTTAGCTAAGGTCTTCGAAACGGCCTGGCTCTTCAAGTTCTGGCTGCTGATTATCTTTGATGATGTGGATGGTGGTTGTGGTTGACTGAGTAGTTGGCCTAGGGCTTAGTACACAGTTGTATGAGGACACCTTAATTGTGGAATATGTTCCGATCAAAGTGAGGTCTTAAATGAGCAATGTATTGACTGAAGTATTACTCCATATTGGTATAAGTTCGAGATTACTTTTTAATATCCAAAGTTAGTTACTATATTTCTAATCAAACCATTATTACTGCATTCTTCTTCAGATATTTAAAGTTCAAACATGATTTATAGAGATATAAGTTTTTAATACTTCTGTGCACAAATGATACAAATAAATAATTTATCTGCTTAATTACTCAGGACACTTCCCTTTGCAATCATTAACATACAGAATATTTTGTGGATTTTAATTATTCTCCTAGGTACCATCCTTTAGTTCCTTAAGTAGCTTGTCATACGTCAATCATTAGGATATTGCGGTAGATGAGCTGATGTTTTCGAGTAAATCTTGATTTACATAAATATTATCACCACATCTAATGGTTGGTGCTATATAACTTTGTTTTATAACTATATGAATCATCATATTGGTTATATATTCACAATGTGTAGGAGACCATCTTCTTGTAGCTTGTCAACACTTGGAAGTACTTTTTTTGTTCACCTTGTGTGGTGGTTTGCTTACTAATTTGTCATTATTATATTTCTTAGTAGGTTGCAACTTTTTATTACAAGAAAGGAAATGGAACACCCTGATGATGATTCCCATGGTGTTGGTGATAGCCAAAGCAAGCAAGATGATGAGGTACAAAGTATTTCAGTGTGGAAAGTGTATGATGTTTTTTTGATAGCTTGAAGATCGTCTATGCTTATTTCTTGTTGCAGGTAGCTCGTCGTGAAGAGTTAAAGAAGTCGTTACTAGCAAAATTGGCTATTCGACAAACTAATTTAAATCCTGAAAGACCTGGTTAGTAATCATAAAATGGAAGACGGTTTATCTAATTTTAGAGGAGTTTGAGTATCTTATATTTTACGTTGTCATCACCATCTCTAGAACTTCGAGAGTTGATTACTAAAGTTATTTGTTATTTTTTCGCTCTAGACTCTGGTGCTCTACGGACATTGGACTCCAGCATAAAACGTAACACAGCAGTCATTAAGAAACTTAAGCAGATCAATGAAGAACAGCGTGAAAGTTTGATGGATGAATTAAGAAATGTCAACTTAAGTAAGTTGTTAGCGAAGCTGTGGCTGCAATCTGTGATGCCAAGTTAAAAAGCTCAGACATACAGGCTGCAGTTCAGGTAATTATCACTTTATGATATATATATGTTTAAATCAGGATTTAATATAGTTATTTATCTCCTTAAATCAGGTCTGTTCATTGCTTCATCAAAGATACAAAGACTTTTCTCCAACCTTGGTGCAAGGGCTCATGAAAGCCTTCTTTCCTGGGAAATCTGCAGAGGATGTGGATGCAGACAGGAACTTGAAGGCCATGAAGAAACGCAGTGCTTTAAAACTTTTACTGGAACTGTTTTTTGATGGAGTTATAGATGATACTGCCATTTTTGTGACTATTATTAAGGATCTTGCGAGCTTAGAGCACCTAAAAGACAGAGATACAGCTCATACAAATTTGTCTCTTCTTGCTAGCTTTGCTCGACAGGCAAGATACTTCATTGGACTTCCACATGCTGGGGAAGAACTTGTCGAAGAGGTATTTTTAATATTGGTTATAGGTATTTTCAACATGGTGTAGTGAAATATTGAAAGTTGTTTCTGACTATAAGCATATAGAAAAGTTGCAGTTGTGTTTTTAACATCTCACCGACCACCATTGCAGTTTTTTAAGGGGCTTAATATCACAGTGGACCAGAAAAAAGTCTTCAAAAAAGCATTTCATACATACTACGATGCTGCAGTTGAACTGCTTCGATCTGAACACACTGTAAGTATTATATACTTTTTAATCATTGGGGAATCATTTAATTTGGTCCTTTCTGTTGATTAAATGTTTTCTGTTTGTGCTACCAACTTGAAGTCATTGCGTCAATTGGAGCATGAGAATGCAAAGATTCTAAATGCCAAAGGTGAGCTCAGTGAGGAAAATGCTTCTTCGTATGAAAAACTAAGGAAGTCTTATGACCAGCTGTATCGAGGTGTCTCTGCGTAAGTTCGTGCTGTTTTTTTATTTCTTTTCATTTTCATCTATCGTATACGGGTTATCTGATAAGTTAAAAGGGAATCTATTAATGTCCTATTATTTATAATTATCTTTAGCCTTTAACATTTTTAAATTTTTTGTGTGATAGTTTAGCAGAAGCCCTTGATATGCAACCACCTGCTATGCCAGAGGATGGTCACACAAGACTCACAACAGGTGATGAAATATCATCTTCTGCTACCGGAAAAGAGGCTTCTGTGGCTGAAGCATTGTGGGATGATGAAGATACCAAAAGCTTCTATGAATGTTTACCTGATCTCAGGTTTGTTCTTATAATATAAATAGTGCAAACCATTATTCATTTTAAAAGCACAAAATGTTATGGACATTATGATTTTGTTTTTTTAGGGCATTTGTTCCTGCTGTATTATTGGGAGAAACAGATCAAAAAGGAAGCGATCAGTCATCAAAAGCACAAGACCAACCTACTGTAAGTACTTTTAACAGGTCTGACATTTAAATGTTTGCACATTAACAGAAGTATAAAAATCATTAGACATTAGCAAATAAAAACTATGCAGGATTCAGCACCTGAGCCCGAGCAAGGTCATGTTGCTGCCCACGACACTGCAGAGATTTCTGCAGATGCTGCAGTTTTAGCGGATGGTAAAAATGAAAAAAGAAAGGATGAAGATGAAAAGGATAAAGGAGGTGCAAAGGAGTCAGAAAAAGATAAAGGAAAGAAAAAGACGGTGAAATGAGAAGGAGAAACTTAGAGGCCCTGAAGGAACCAACTTGGATGGTTTGTTGCAGAGGCTTCCTGGCTGTGGAGCCGTGACCTAATTGACCAGTTGACTGTAACGTTTTTTCTGACAATTTTCTTTTTTGAGTTCTATCCACTTGCATGCAATACAACATGTTTGTATATATGATATGTAATTTCAGGTGGAGTTTTGTTATTTAAACTCGAAATCTTCCCGCAAAAAGCTTGTTAGAGCTTTGTTTAACGTGCCTAGGACATCTCTGGAATTACTACCATACTACTCACGCATGGTTGCCACACTATCAACATGTATGAAGGACGTGCCTTCTATGCTTTTGCAGTTGTTAGAGGAAGAGTTCAATTTCCTTATCAACAAGAAGGTTTTATTTTATTTATTTACTATTATTTATTACTTATTTTAAAATTCACTTCTTAAACATATCGTAGGTGTATCATTCTATATTAGTTAATTAGTAATTGTTAATACATATCAGGATCAAATGAACATCGAGACGAAGATCAGGAATATCCGATTCATTGGAGAGCTTTGCAAGTTTAAGATTGCACCAGCTGGACTCATTTTTAGTTGTCTAAAGGTAACTAAGACATTTCACAAACACCTTGGCGCGCCATCGAGAGCTAGTTCAGTATACCTAACTGATTTCATTTTACAGGCATGTTAGATGACTTTACCCATCATAACATAGATGTTGCGTGCAATCTTCTTGAGACATGTGGCAGATATCTTTACCGGTACCCTGATACTAATGTACGTATGGCAAACATGCTAGAAATTCTCATGCGCCTGAAAAATGTCAAGAATTTGGATCCTCGACACAGCACCCTTGTTGAGAATGCATATTACCTGTGCAAACCACCTGAACGATCTGCACGAGTCTCTAAAGTCCGTCCTCCTTTGCATCAGGTATTATTTATTAATTAATTGTTACATTTTGTGAGCTCATGTTCTGTATGACATTAATGTTCACTTTACTTCTTATCTGAACTTGTGCAGTATATCAGAAAGTTACTTTTCTCAGACCTTGACAAGTCATCAATTGAGCATGTGCTGAGACAACTCCGTAAGCTACCATGGGCTGAATGTGAACCCTATCTGTTAAAATGCTTTTTGAAGGTTCACAAAGGGAAATATGGTCAAATTCATTTGATTGCTTCACTAACTGCTGGATTGAGCCGCTACCATGATGAGTTTGCAGTTGCTGTAGTCGACGAGGTTGGTTATCATTATCATCATTAAATTATAGTAGTAGTTGCAATTTGTAAATTATATTTGCATATTGTTATTAATCCTTCTTTTACAGGTTTTGGAGGAAATCCGGCTAGGACTGGAGGTAAATGAATATGGGATGCAACAACGACGAATTGCTCATATGCGGTTCTTAGGCGAGCTATACAATTATGAACATGTGGATTCTTCAGTTATTTTCGATACATTATATCTGATTCTCGTTTTTGGCCATGGGACAGAAGAGGTACAAATGAATCCTGTTAAATGCTGTTACTAACTTATTTTTAGCTGTTATCTGTTTTATATTTTAATTTCTTTTTTTGTATTCTCTTATGTTCTGTAGCAAGATGAGCTCGACCCACCTGAAGATTGCTTTAGAATCAGGATGATTATCACACTTCTCGAGACCTGTGGGCACTACTTTGGTCGAGGTTCATCAAAGAGAAAACTGGACCGATTTTAATTTATTTTCAACGATACATACTCAGTAAAGGCTCACTTCCTCTCGATATTGAATTTGACTTGCAGGTTAGTCTTTCATGTCATATAGTTACCATATTACAATTTAGTACACTCAGTTTGTTGCGCTTATTAATTTTAAGCGTTGTACAGGATTATTTGCTGATCTACGCCCCAACATGACTCGTTATTCAACCATTGAAGAAGTTGATGCTGCCTTAGTTCATCTTGAAGAGCATGAACACACTGACAAGGTTATTGGTGAGAAGCACGTGGAGCATGAAAAACCAACTAGCGTGTCTTCTGCATCTGCAAGCTTATTGGTCAATGATCAAGTAGTTGCAAATGGTATTGAAGAAAATGATGGGACCCATGAAGAAGGCAATAGGGAATACGATAGTGCATCACAGAGTAGCACATTGGATCCAGATGACGAGGAAGAGCTTGATGACGATGCATGTGATAGTGATGATGATTATGCTGAACGGGATGGTCAGGCTTCTGATGAGGATGATGAAATTCATGTTAGGCAGAAAGTGATGCTAGTGGACCCAGAGGAAGAAGCTGAATTCGATAGAGAATTTAGGGCCCTAATGCAGGTATGAATACTTTCTTTATTCAGATGCAATTTTCTTCTGGTTCATTCTCAGTTACACACATACACATATCCGTATCTGTGTATCTACATATGTATGTATATAATTTTATTAAATAGAAATTGTAATTCCAGCATAACTTAGTTTACTCAAGCGATTTAACAGGAAAGCTTGGATTCAAGAAAACTCGAGTTCCGGGCCGGCCCACACTAAACATGATGATACCGATGAATGTTTTCGAGGGGTCCACAAGAGATCACCATGGAAGGGTGAGTGAAGGAGAAAGCGGTGATGAGGCAACAGACTACGAGTCTGGAGGACGTAAGGAGGTGCAGGTCAAAGTACTGGTCAAACGAGGGAGCAAACAACAAACGAAACATATGCTCATACCTAGTGACAGCTCTCTTGTGCAAAGCACAAAACAGAAGGAAGCAGCTGAGTTGGAAGAGAAACAAGATATCAAAAGACTGGTATTAGAATACAATGATAGAGAAGAGGAGGAACTTAATGCATTAGGAAATCTTCCAGCTGGCTGGAGTCAAAGTGGCGGTAGTAGGGTTGTCTACCGAGGCCATACGTGGGAAGGCCATGGCGGGAGATCTGGGTCCCGCCATAGATACCCACATCATACAGGCGGTGGATATTATTATAGCCGGAGAAAGTGAGTATTCTAGCCAATTTCGAAGGTAATATATGTTGATGACGTGTGATAACCAGGACGAGTCAAGCATATGGTACCATGAGTTTGGGTTTGTAGCCGACAGTTGTGCTTTTATGGGCTTTTCGGTTTGAGTCTTTTAGGTGTATATTCTGTCAATACATGACGCCAGTATCTAGCTAATGAAGAAAGCATTAGGATGTCATGGGTGCACTTTGTTTTGGAGCATTGTGATATTGCCTATGTATTGCCATCCATCGACACCAAACTTCTTGGTGAACAGATGTTTTAACGTAGAGGTGGCAAGATAGACGGGTCAGGTCAGATGGTATCTTGAAGAATATTAAGTTTGCTAATAAGGAACTTTGAGATTTTAAAGTATTTAGCTCTATGCTATGTCTGCCATTTATTTTATCTTATGTAATGGTGAAGTAACAAACCTTTTATACAGTTTATAATATCCTCTAACGAGTTCTTTTTTAGTGCGTGTCAAAACTCTGAAAACATAAATCTTTAATTGTAGATATACATTAAAAATATGTCTTATGTTTTTAGATCCGGATTGATTGGACTAGAAACTAGACATGTAACCGGTTCTGGCTGGGTGATGGTGAAACTGGTAATCGGAGCCGGTTGATGGATTGGATTTAGATACTTTTTTCCCCATTCGAATAAGATATTAATTACATATATTGGAAATTTTAATACTAACATCTTCTCTATCATTTCATTTTGACACAAGAATTTTACGATAACTTGAGATGATGGTTTAGTGATTCAATTTGAGCAAAATATGAATGAGTAATCTAATTGAATAATTTTAAAACTTGATTATTATTTATTAATAGTTTTTTCTTCTTTAAACTCTAAATTTTATTTAATGAAGGTTTTATTCTTTTTTAGCATTTCAAACCACACAAACTAATGTATTCGTCACTTTGGGTTTGTTATGGTGGTAAGAGGTGTTGTCTATTTGAAGATATACTCCTAGTTTGGGTTAGGGGTATCTTAAGAGTAGTTAAGGTTTGTTGTTAAAAAATAATGATTTATAGAGATCACAGATTTAGAGATTTATTGACTCTCTTTAGGTCTCCAAGGTTATGTAGTTCCTCAAGTTTCAATTCTAATTAAATAACCAATAACTTAGGTTTAGTTAACAGGGACATACTAGTGAAGAGTTGGGGAACTTTTATAGTTCTCAAGATTCTGTTGAGAACCATCACCGCTATAACCACAATCATGGTATGCCTATCAAATGCATGTCATAAGTACACATACGCTTAAGGCTGTTCACGAGTCGAGCCGAACCTAACGAACTTTTGCTCTTGTTTGGTTCGTGTTTGGTTTAATGACAATATGTCGTGGTTGACGATGTGGCTAAATTTGTAGCCGATAAGGCGGAGAGCATATTGCAGATCAAGATGATGGTGAGAGCGAGAAATGATCAAAAAAATATCTTTTCACGACTTAAGATTTCACTTTTATATTTAATGTAGAATTATTTATTAGACTGATTGATCAAGTATGCATAAATATAATTAATATTATGCATATTAATTCTAGTTGAATCGAATTTAGCGGACCTTTGCTCGTGCTTGACTCGTTTACAAACTGATCAGAGTTGATCGACTTGTTTACAACTCAGCAAAAAATCAAACGATAATTTTTCGAGCAAATTCCAAACGAACATTTAGCGATTTGAACAACCCTACACACGCATAGATGCACACATTCATGTACGAAGATACGTACATACATACATACATTGAATGTACATAACTACATGTATGTGGGAGGCTCTTAAAACTAAAATAATTCTTTTACGAAAATTATGATTTTATAATTACAAGGGATGTGAATGTGAAAGCCAGTGTAAATAACATAAATTAATTTGTATCCCAAGGTATGCTCATTATTGACTAGTGAATCAACATTTCATAGATTTTTTCAGAACGAAAATTGTACAATCATTTTTTTAGAAATAATATTATTTTAATCGGGTTCATTTAATTGTTTTTTAGTCTGGATTGCAACTCTAACTTCTTTAAAAGGAAAACCATAACTGAAAAAACCACTAGTTCAACCCAAGTATTTTTTCCTTGAGCGAGACTCGAACCCACTGCCATTAGACTAGCTACCACTAGACCAGAACGTCAATGATATTGAATTTTCATTAGTTAACTAAAACCAAAGAGATGGTTTTTGATTGTAAAGGCTTGAATGATGATTTGCGACTATTGTTCACATAATTATATACATTTAAGTATGTATTAAAATGAATAAAATCTTATAAGTACTATCATATATGTATAGATATGATTTTTCTATACGACTCCTTTCATGATTTTCTATACACATTGCTTAAAGCTGTCTAAGAGATGCACTAAAGTGGACCATTGCAGTAGACATTCATGGGAGGCAGCCTGCTCCACACATTCTATAAATGCAATTGCATCATTACATTGCACAAGAACATCATCATCTAACATTTAATTTAATGTCATTTTTGTATCATACACATAACAGAGAGACTTCAAATGCAAGAATTTGGTTGAAATTGTTTTGGAAACATATTTTTTAAAGGACCCAATATAAAGTTGATAAAATTGATTTGTGATAATTTGATTGTTACTCTTTAATTATTGACATGTACTTTGATCATCATTTATTCATAATAACGAAATTAAATATCAAGTTTTTCGAAAACAAGAATATGATAGTAATATAGAAAACTATATTAAAATTAAAAAGAAAAAATATACATTTACATAATAGAAGAAGTGGAGAAAGTTAAAAAGAAAAAAAACAAAGCAGGAATCCAGTAAAAGTTGGAAAAGCATAAAGACATTGTTGGCCTAATTTTTTCTTTATGCATATAAATATACATTTACATTGAATATATTGCCACTCAATACTTCATTATTTCATACTCTTTGTGTATCCCACACACACACTCAACCATAAAAAGAGGTTTGAGAAGTGGGATGAGTTTTTTAAGTTTGTGTTTACCAAGGCATGTTTAGATTAACATTTTAATTATTTAACCTTCATCATTTAAATATATGGCATGTTAATATTCTGAACTTAACAAAACTCTTAAAGTACAAGAAAACTATATTAAAATTAACTAGTTAAACATCTTGAAATAGTTTTGCTAGGTAAAAGAGGGGGGAAAACCTTCATAATTGATATAACCGATTACTTAGTCTACTTGCATAATGTATAAGAGCACATGATGTTTCGCTCTAACGCCAATGATAATAAAGGGAGTAACACATGCATAAACATCCATTTCTTTTTCTTATATATCCAACAATTAACCCTTTGTTCAAATCATACCCTTAAAATGTATTGTATTGTATTGTATTGTATTGTATTGTATTGCACTGTGTTGTATAATTAATAATTCATATTAGAAAGACTTTAAATACAAGACACATGAATCAATCTTTTTATAAAATCCACCTTGCTGGAAGAACAACGGGTCAGGACCATGACCTAACATCATCTTTGAGCCAAAGTTCTTCACATAACAGTTAAATCGTATCTCTAATACCACTTAATTTATTTGCCTAAGACCATATGAAGTTCAATAATACCAAATCACAATTAAGAAAATAATCCATAGGGTGATATATTAGAATCAAAGTGGAATTTTCAATAAGTTACGAAATACTATGTAGTTAGACAACTCTAAATTTAAAGCTATCGACTTAATCCTTATATGAGCAAGAAATTTAATATAAGCAAGAAACAAAATTTCGAGTATCATCTCTATTACAATCATAAAACTCTAGCTATAAATATATTAACAATAAAACACTAGTTACGGTGGATTAGAATCTATATGCACACAAGATACAATGTATTTTCACATTAATTACTCCGGTCTAACTTCTTTTGAAATTCCAATTTGAGTCTTATTTTCAATACCATATATCTAAATTCATTTCTCACTCATACAATATCATGTCACACTTACCGACAACAAGTTTAAAATGAGAAAATTAAATTAAATTATAGGTTTCTCTCTACTTTGATTCTAAAATATCAAGTTAATAGTTATATATAAAGAAGCTAGATTATAAAGTGTTAGTCTAGTCACATGTCACATAAATTCAACATTTTCATTCATTTATTATAGCATTTCAATTAAGTTTATTAACAAATATAAGTTTTGATCTTGCCCCTTAATTAAAGTAGAAGATCCCCAAAATAAGCAACAAGTTCGACCACAAAAAACAACTTTTGTTTCTATGCCATTCATGTTGGTATCATTTACTTATACCTATAATAATTATCAATATACTTTAATATATTTATCACACGTACATACATCTAATATGTATGCAAAATGTCTATATAAGACCTTAACCATGTTCAATTTGGCATCTCTAAGTACTTTACTCTTTTAAGTTTTAACTAAACACACCATCCCCTAGCTATCCTAAGCTTCTCACAATGGCGGTTGATTCGGTTTTAGGTTCTGTTTGCTACAACGATGTTGAAGAAGATGATGAAGAATACATAGACATGGAAGTAAGCACGTTCAAAAATATTTTTTGTCGCTCAATTCAAACGAATTTGAGTTCCAGATGTTTTCAAGCTCATCAGACAGAGAGTTGACGACAACTTCTCCGGCTGATGAACTTTTCTACAAAGGAAAACTACTTCCCCTCCACCTCCCACCGCGCTTACAAATGGTTGAAAAGATCCTCCAAGACAAAAACAAGGACACTTTCGATGAATTCTTTAGCACTCCGTTAGCCACAAGCGCGTACGCAACCCCTATGTCAAGTACGCCTTTCGGGTCATGCAACATCTCGCCTTCGGATTCTTGTCAGGTTAGTAGGGAACTCTATCCAGAAGACTACTTTCTTGATACCACAACTGAAAACCCTAAAAAATCTTGGACCAAAAAGCTAACCTCACTAAACAATCATCCCTCGGGTCGAAACTAAAGGCGTCTAGAGATTATCTCAAGTCTTTCTTCGGTAAATCGGGCGGTTCAGAAGATTCTAGAAGCAAGTTTCCAAGAACTAGTGGGAAGAAGAAAGAAAAACTTGATAACACCGGTGGTCATCGTCACAGAAGATCATTTTCTGGTGCAATGATAAAGAGATTTTCTACTACAGCCACTTCATCCGGGCCTTCGTCGTTTTTGAATTCGAGTAATTCCAACAGCTCTAGTGAGTTGCATGTTCGACATAGAAGCATCAACGCGAGTTCGGAGATCGAAAGCCAGATACAAAGTGCAATAGCTCATTGCAAAAGGTCTCAACAACAGTTACATTCAAGAAATAAGACCATAAGTGACATGGGTTTTTGTTCTTTAGCAGCTTCAAGAATTGTATGTGATGATCAAGAAAGACAAGTACTTTGTAGGGGTTGATTGAAAGAAAGAAAGATTGATGTCAAAAGTCTGAAAATTTGGTGTCATTTTGCAAAGATTCAAACTTGCATGGTATCTTGTACTTTACAACATAATGTGGACTATGAACCAAATGGTGTGTAACAAAGTTTACATACAATGAGCAATATGATAAATATTGGCTATTGTATCTTCTATATCAATTAACCCCTTAACATTCTTCTTTTTATCGTTTGAATCAGATACATGAAAACTCATGGGTATTACGTTGCTAACTAATATAATCAGGTAAAATGTATCTTGTCTTTAGAAACGTTAAAGAAAAACTTAAAAGGTAATAAAAGCTGATGAACATAAGACTATAGTCACCAATACGCTTACCTATGCACCATTCTATGGTTGAAAATACAAACCACATTATGTGTATAAAAGATCACTTAATTAACATTCTTAATGTTAACTATACAAATGCTCGTACATGTCATTATCTTAATTAATTTATTTTAAGAAGAACACAAATATTCTTTTAAAATTCACTATTAAAATTCATCTGGGGTTGATTTTATAAAATTTAAACTTACACTGATACCAATTTTGAACAATAAAAGGCCAGTAATCAAGTCCGACAAGGGGTTTCCCAACAAGCCTTACAAGGAGCTCTAGGAACTTGAATAGTTGTTACGAATTTTGTTCGAATAAACATTACGTGTAACGTAGGTCAAGGTGCATTTTGACCTTTTCTTGACTAATTATTTTAGACTAATTCCTACTATACTCTTAATAACACCGATGCTTAATATTAAAGATTTAAACTTTTAAATCTTGAAAGACAACTTACTGCCAACTTTTTATTTCTTGAATATAAACATAAATCAAGATGGAAGATATGTATTCAAATGTTCAGGATCAACGGTAATTTTAAGTGTCAGAAATACACATCACTTATGAAAACTTCTTGAAGAACAACAAACCTAAACTCAAGAATTATCCAACAGTTGTAAGACAAACTTCAGATCATCAATGTGATGACCTAATAACAAAGATGTAAAGAAATATGAAAGCTATCATCAACACGATGACAGAGAACAAGATCATCCGAGAGAGCAAACGAGAGAGTTTGAGAGAGCGTGTATCGGCTATCCTTTAGTCGGCAGGAACAAAGGCTTCAACATATATGCGAGCCCTAGAACAAGCCCAACAGCAACATAAGCAGCAGCCCATCAGCATAAAGCAGCAGCCTGCATATACACAAGCCCAACAGAAAACAAGAACAAAAAATAAAAGATATTGAATTATATTTTTAACACCCCCCCAGAATTCAATATCCAAACACATTAAACATACTAAGCTTAGAAACCAAGAAATCATGTTGCTTTGGAAGTAAACCCTTAGTGAAGATGTCAGCAGGCTGCTGTTCAGAGACAATAGGAACAGTAGTAATAACACCAGTAGAAATCTTTTCTCGTAAAAAATAAAGGTCAAGTTCAAAGTGTTTAGTCCGTTCATGAAAGACAGGATTGGCAGCAATAGATAACGCCACATTGTTATCACAGTATAAAGGAACAGGGAGAGAAATGGGAACAGACAACTCGGTTAACATATTGATCAGCCAGAGAACTTCACATGTAACCGCACACATAGACCGGTATTCAGCTTCAGCAGAAGACCGAGAAATAGTGTTTTGTTTTTTACTTTTCCAAGAAACAAGAGAGTGTCCTAGAAAACACAAAAACCAGTGACAGACTTTCTGGATCCTAAACATTTCCCCCAGTCAGAATCCGCAAATGCAGTTAAAGACAGAGTATCAGATTTGGAAAACAAAAGTCATGGCCCGGAGCCTTTTTAGATATCGTAACAGCCTTAAGGCTAGTTTTAAATGAGACTCAGTAGGACGATGCATATACTGACTGAGAAACTGAACAGAGTATGAAATATCAGGTCTAGTGTGAGACAAGTAAATGAGTTTTCCAATTGGTTTCTGATACTCAGAAATATTTTGAAGCGGAGGTAGATCCGACTGAGAAATCTGAGCAATGATGTGGTGCTGCTCAAGCGGAGTGTTGACAGGTTTGCAACCTGTCATACCAAACTCAGCGAGCAGCTCCAAACAGTATTTGCGTTGAGATAAACAAAGACCATTTTTATGAGGAACAACCTCAATTCCCAAAAAGTATTTTAAGGGTCCCAAATCTTTAATCAGAAATTCAGATTGTAAGTATTGTTTAAGGTGCTGGATTTCAGACTCATCATTACCAGTAACAATAATGTCATCAACATACACGAGTAAAATAATAAACACAGAATTATTAGATTTGATGAACATGGAATAATCAGTTTTGCTTTGAATAAACCCCGTAGACAACAGGACCCCAACCAGTTTTTCATTCCACATTCTGGGGCCTGTTTTAAACCATACAGAGACTTATTTAATTTACACACACGAGTATCACTTTTTGAAAAGTAACTTCAGGAAGTGTCATGTAGACATCTTCATTCAAGGAACCATAAAGAAATGCATTATTTATGTCAAGTTGGTAAAGGGGCCAGTCACGTTGAACAGCAAGAGATATAACACACCGAATAGTAACCATTTTAACAACAGGGGAAAAGGTTCATCAAAATCTATGCCTTCCCGTTGGCTATAACCTTAGCAACGAGTCTCGCTTTATAACGATCTATTTCACCGGTTGACTATATTTTATTTTATAAACCCATTTGCAACCGATAGCCTTTCTGTTTGAGGGGAGGTCAACGATATCCCATGTTTTATTTCTATTTAATGCATTCATTTCATCATTCATTGCATTAATCCAGTTTGTGTCAAGGCACGCCTCTTTATAGGTTCGAGGTTCAATACTTTTATTTAGACTCGAAGCAAAGGACTTGCCTTCGACAGAAAGATTTGAGTAGTTGACAGTTTTTTCAATTCCATATTTGACTTTACCTTCGATGATAAAGTCATCAAGTTTTTTTGGAATAGAGTTATGCCGAACTGATCGCCTAGGAGCTGTTGTATCAGAAGAACGATCATTTCCCTCAGAGGTATGATTGTGATCATCAGTCTCCGATGATGATACAGCCTCGGCATTACCTCCACTGGTCCCGAAAGGTTGCTGAAAACCAGCCACGCCCTCTGTAATCGGACTGCCAGCAGAGGGCTGCGGAAAGTCAGCCATACCTTCAGAACCAGGGTTGCTATGTGGCTGAAATGCATCATCAGGAGCATCACTATAATCCCTCTTTCATCATCGGGATCACCTACTGAAGGACATCTTTCGGGTGTGTTTGAACAGGGTCGTTAAAAAATTTAAGTGAGTTAGTGTGGGATGTGAATTTGATTCATTTGGATCATGGTGATCTTTAAAAGGAAAAATATTTTCATAAAATTTGACATCCCGGGAAAACAAAACATTTTTTATCCAGACTCCACAGTTTATATCCTTTTTTATTATTTGAGTAACCAACGAAAACACACTTTTGGGCATGACTTTCAAATTTATTTGTGTTATTTAGCACAGTACAAAAACATAGACACCCGAATGATTTCAAGTGGACCAGAGAGGGAGTAAAACCAAATAACAGCTCATAGGGAGACCTACCATTCAACACAGAAGAGGGGGTCCTGTAATTAAGTAAGCGACAGTCAGCACACATTCAGACCAGAAGGATAGAGGGACATTACTTTGAAAAAGAAGGGACCGAGCCACATTAAGAAGATGTCGATGTTTTCTCTCGGCAATCCCATTTTGTTGGGGAGTGTAGGAACGAGGTTTGATGAATTATTCCATTTAACCGATTAAATTCAGCAAATCTTGCATTTACAAATTCTAAACCATTATCACTTCTAACATTTTTACTTTAGAATTAAATTGATTTTGCAGTAAGTGTGTAAAAGTTTCAATATTTACAAAGACTTATTTGTGCTTCATCAAGAACACCCATACAGCCCTAGAAAAATCATCGACAATAGTTAAGAAGTATTGAAACCCTTCTTTACTTTGAAGTTTATATGGACCCCAAACATCTAAGTGAACGAGGTCACCTACATGATTGGATTTATGATTACTTAAAGGAAAAGGTTCACGATGTTGTTTGGCCTTGTGACACACATCACAAGGCTTGGAGGAATTAGAAGATTTAAGATTCAAATTCTGTTTTAAGACATTCAGGACTTGATCTGATGGATGACCAAGTCTTGTATGCCATAAATCCGAGGGCTCAACACTTAGAAAACACACCTTTGCGGTTTGTGTTGTGTCACAAAAAATGTACAGCCCATCCACCTGACTACCAGTCACCAGGGTTTTCTTTGTGAGTAAATCCTGGATATGACAACAACGTTCATCAAATATGACACTCATTTTGTTGTCACGAACGAGTTTATAAACAGAAATAAGGTTAACATTATATTCTGGGACAACAAAGACATCTGTTAGAATAACCTCTTTGTTGATTTTAATGTTACCAATCTTTGTAACGGTAGCACTTGTTCCATTAGGGTGATGAACTTTAATTTTAAATTCAGTGACATCAATCGGGTTTAAAAGATTTTTATCACTCATAACCATATGTTGATTTGCCCCAGAGTCAATGATCCATTGTGTTAACAAGTTAGAGTTTAAAATCGAGGAGAAACTGAAAGTGTTTCCATATGAGGAGGAGTTTGAGGAAGTACCTCCAACATTGGAGGTACCAGGCGATTCTCCCTGCTTGTTGTTTAACAACCTAGTAATTGGGATTTGATCAGCAGTAAAGGCTGTCAAGGCAGGGGATGAGGCAGAGTTGGTTCTGTTAGTAGTAATATTTTGGTTTTGTTTAGGACCTTGACTGGATCCAGAGCCTCCCTTCTGTCGGTTTCCTTGTGGGTAACCAACAATCTCAAAACACCTTTCTATAGTATGACCAATTTTATTACAGTGAGTACATTTTAGATTTTGATTTGGACCTCTTGTGTTTTTCTTTTTATTATCAAAGGATTGATTTGTTTTTGAAACAAAGCCAACATTTACACCAGTTTGTTTGGAGGAGTTTGAATTTCTATGTGACTCCTCTCTTGAGATGATAGAGAAGGCAGTTTTATGGTAGGTAACGGATCCTTGGTCAGAAGATTGGTTCTTACAGGTGGTGGTAAACGTCATCCAAACCCATAAGAAACTGCATTAGTTTTATTAGTTGATTAAAATCATTAAATTCTTTTGCAGCTTTACATGTACAGGATGGTAATTGAAGCATATTATCCATTTGTTTCCACATGGTGTTTAGTTTATGATAGTATTCAGAGACTGAGGAGCCATTTTGTTGTAAAGAGTTAATTTTTTGATGTAAGCCAAAGATTACGGATCCATCTATTCTATCATAGGTTTCTTTAAGTTCATTCCAGACTTCGGAGGCAAGTTTTGAAAACACTTGCCCCACATATAACTCCTCAGACACAGAGTTTAAAATCCAAGTGAGAACGATGGAATTACATCTTTCCCATTGTCCCACTAGCACTTCATCAGTTTTAGGTTTTTCACATTTGCCATTTATGAAACCGATTTTGTTTTTAACTTGTAAAGCGAGTTTCATGGCATTAGCCCAAACAGTATAATTTTCAGTTCCCTTAAGTTTTATGTTAACAATGGTCAACACACATGAATCACTCGGATGAAGGTATAGTGGGTTACTGGGATCAAGTTTTCCAACCAAAGTGTTACTAGGAACAATAGGGTTATCAGTTTCATCAGCCATTTAGTTGTTTTAAGAGACCAACAAAGATATGCAGAGCACTCAAGCAAGCGCAGATAAGACAGCCAAGATCAGAGCCAGGTTTTCACACCAATCACGTTGGTAGATCAAGGATTAATCAGGGCTGTGATGCAGAAGAATACACACTAGAAAACAAGCACACAAGTGATGCACACGTATTATCAATGCAGAAATAGTCCAGATCAATTCCGGTACTCCTAACCCGGACAAGAATGCCTAAACACAACAATGATAACAATAAATAAGGGAAATAGAGAAAAAGGAACAAGAAATCCTCACAGCGGCTCCCTGTATCAGGGAGAAGACCAACCGAGCGACTAAGACTTGTAACCTTCACTTAGGGTTACAGTCTTAGATGAAGAGAAAAGGCAGCCTCAACCAGCTTCTTATTTGCGCCGTAAGATTCACAAATAACTTGAAGAAGATTTTTCACGTTTGCCCTTTTTACGAAGAGACGATACACATTGGTGTTCGTACGCTTAATGATGCAAATCACACGAGCCAAAGGCGTCCACAAACAGATTATCCGGATGTTTTTCGAGTGAAGGTACAGATTAGGGTTTGAGAGAGAAAACCCTTACTCAATGATCATTAGAGTTAATCAATCGAGAGTAACAGCGGAAGATCGCGATAACACCAGGAATCAGATCAACAATCGACCAGAGCCTTATGCTCTGATACCATGTCAGAAATACACAATCACTTATGAAAACTTCTTGAAGAACAACAAACCTAAACTCAAGAATTATCCAACAGTTGTAAGACAAACTTCAGATCATCAATGTGATGACCTAATAACAAAGATGTAAAGAAATATGAAAGCTATCATCAACACGATGACAGAGAACAAGATCATCCGAGAGAGCGAACGAGAGAGTTTGAGAGAGCGTGTATCGGCTATCCTTTAGTCGGCAGGAACAAAGGCTTCAACATATATGCGAGCCCTAGAACAAGCCCAACAGCAACATAAGCAGCAGCCCATCAGCATAAAGCAGCAGCCTGCATATACACAAGCCCAACAGAAAACAAGAACAAAAAATAAAAATATGAATTATATTTTTAACATTAAGTGTAAGTGTAAAACTTATTAAGATTTCAACTTTCAAAACTTAACTTAAAATAGTATGATTTATTTAGATATGGATATATATGAGGAATGAGATGTAGAATGTTTAATTTAAAAGAATATGTAAATTTACAAAATAATGTTTAATTTTATTTATTATAAAATAATGTTTTGTTTATATAAACTACAGAGATGAGAATTAAAAAGATAGTATGAAAATGCTCTTATACATCAAACTTTCTTTTTTGAAAATTACAACTCATATACATATAATCAACTTCTAGTTTTGTTTTAAAGTACAAAAACTTGAACCACTAACTTTTTGAAGATGAGACGCCAGATACCTTTTGTTCTTATATATCACCTAAAATATATTTTAAATAAGAATTTCAAGTATATATATTCACCTCATGTTAGAACTTTCAGACGTTTTCATTCCACTGAAGGTCCTCTATTTTTCAATAAATGTTTAATGGTCTTAGGACTGATTTAAGAAAATGTAAAGTTATAAAAGTTTAGTGTAGGGAGAAATAATAATCAATATCATTGTTACAAAGATGAATTTTATTTTTGTGGATTTCAACATTCAAGTCAAAGAAAGTAATGAAAGCAAAGAAACAACAAATACCAGAAAAGTGTACTCAATGACTCTGAGCAAATACTATATATGCTGACATGACTGCCACCTACATTAAGTTAATCTTGATTGTTAGGTTAAGTTTCTATTTATTTATATATTATATGCTTATTTAATTATGTAGTTTTTATATCAAAGGGACCTTGTTTCGACCGTATTCAAATGTGTAAAATGATTTCTCACATTCTTGTAAGGTTAGGAGTTATAACTATTAATAAAAGTAGATTAAATTGCTATTAAAAATATCTAACTTTTATTGTATATCATG
Source organism: Flaveria trinervia (assembly GCA_025506515.1). NCBI lineage: Eukaryota > Viridiplantae > Streptophyta > Magnoliopsida > Asterales > Asteraceae > Flaveria > Flaveria trinervia. The sequence continues at coordinate 70,014,020 of CM046458.1, forward strand.
CAAAGTTTAAGATTTAATATCAATATTTCTAGTTTGTAATTTATTTAATATAATTAAACAATAATATATACATGCATGCCTTTTGATCACAATTAAAGGACACCTGATAAGATTAAGAAATAAGATATAAACATAAAAGATACATTTAACTTTAAAGCAGAAAAATATGGAAGACAAAAACCCTTATAATTATGCTTTAATGTTATTAATTTAATCATTGTGTGGCCCAAAATCTTAATTTAAGTTAAGATGTCATCCACCAACACCTATAAAATAAAGTTCAACTTTTGAAATGTAACTTTGAACTCTTTTAAAAATTATACATACACGTACACAATTTATTTCTCTATTTAAAAAACACATGATCAAGTAAAACAAAAAAAACTGATTTTGAACGTGTGATCAAATCCGTATTTTCTCATTCCCGAAAGGGTTGTTTAAAGTCCTTTCATGTATGCTCGAGTTGATAACAATACAAGACGACTTAAGTCGTTTAATTTGTTATCTTCAATCGATGATGCGAATTGAGTTGTATTCAACTACCATTCAATCATGGGCGAACCTAAGAAGGGAGGGGAGGGGTCAACTGACCCCGCAGATTTTCCTCCTTATGTATAATGTGTATTGACGGTTTTTTATTGACCCTGTGTATTTTTTAATACTGATCACTATAAACCATTTTACGACCCCTAAACCCTATTTTTATTGGAATGTTTAACCCGCTAAAAATTAAAATAATAGTTCACTTAGTTAAGAAAAGTAATATCAGACACCAATAGGTCTATGTTGTATAAAATTTTTAAGCTCATTTATTTAACTAAACACTTAACACATATTTCATTAATCTATTAACATTCTTTAGTTATCTTTAAAATTTTTTAGAAGAATACCTTAAACAATGTTTGCATTTGCTACATTTTTAAGAGAAAGATATTTTAAAGAAGGTTTCGATTGATAATATATTGGATATTTTTTAAAAGATGAAGCCATGTAAACAAGTATAAAGTGTAATATGCTTTTTTTCTAATGAAATCGTATTTTTGTCAAATGTTTTATGATATAATTGTAATGTATTTTGTATGTCTGACCTGACCCAAACTAAAAATTCAACATTAAGTTGAGATATACACGTCTATTCGAAAACTAAAAATAACCGACCCGGAGAAAAAATTTTCTAACTTTGCCCCTGCATTCAACTCAAGGCAACTTGTATCTTGAGGAGCTGATTTGTTTATTTTAACTTTTTACCTTTATGTATGTTTTTTTAAACAAGTCTCAAATAATAAACTAGTAACAATATCAAATAATTAACGTTACAACAAACAAAGTACGCCAACCTGTGCCTAAAATTAAACGATGAAACCAACATGTAAGTCATCGTTATCTTTAATACGAACCAAGTAGCTCGAGCATAATTAACAACAAAGTGAATTAAGAGAACATTATCAAACTAATTATAAGTAAACTGTGGGCAAAAACTAGTTTGAAAAATTTTAATTCCAAATATAGAAATTCTTAATTACGGACCAGATCAATCATAAGTTTAATCAATTAAACTTGTACGGAACAGGATAACATTAGTTTAGATAAAAATATATTTTTTCTAAACTTATTGATCCCGAAGTCGTAAGGGAAATTATTCTTTTGTTTAAATAAAGGAAGACCTAATGGTCTATTTTGTTTAACAAAGCACCGTTTTATTATTTAAATAATCTCATTTAGAATTTAATTGTTTGTCTATATCGATCAGTTAAAATATATTGTAGAGCTGCTCTTAAATAACCTTTTTATGGGCCATGAGTTTTTGGAAATTATATAGAAACTGATTTACACGTCTTCATGGATGTTCTGTAAAACAATATCTTTACTACTGTATTATCATAGTGCAGGGTTGCCGTACATAATTATCCTGCTCGGTATAAAAGTTATGAACGTTACTGAAAGTGGGGAACCACTCGTTCTGAGTGTCACACTCCCTTTCATCCAGAGCCTCCCACCCGCATGATGACATCTTTATTGCAACAAATGATCGGGATATATATCTCGCTAAGCATCACTTCTCCATTCCGCATGCCACCTCAGCTTCTCCATTATACTGCATTGACTCCCCCGACTCTAAGACTAGATTACATGTTTTAAATTATAAGAACATAAACATATAAGATATTATCGTAAGAAAGTTTATAAGAAAGTTGGTTTGAGTGATTACACCAGAAACAATCTGTCACACACTAAGAGATTGACACAGATAAGAAAGTTGGTTTGAGCGACAAAGAAGAAGCTAACAATGACCGCTGAAAATCACATACGTTTGCCTCGCCTATTTGTTGGTCAATCAGTGAACCGGTAAGACAATCAGTTTAAACATCTTTCATATCTTCAAAACATTAATCATAACCTCCAATGATGGATTAAACCCATGCGAACCATCAAGTCCCCACCATTGGTTTATTCCACCGCAACAAACAGCACCCACGGTTCAAACCGACAGCAAAACAGTAGCCATGGTCATGAAAAGCACAAACTGTGCCCATGAGTAGTAGTAGTAGTATATATTAAAGATTTGAATTAATGAGCAAACCCATATATATATATATATATATCAGAGTACAAAACCACCCCCAACTCTTTGACGTCATTTATGGGTCAACTTGTTCTTCTGTGTTGTGTCCAGTTATAACTTCATGGTATATTGACCCAAAACACCATAGATCATGTATTCTGACTTCATAATACCGGGGCCGATTGACTAAACCTACATATAAACAATATAGAAACAACTATAATACATCATATGGCATAGATTCGGTCAACTTCTGAGTTGGATAACTCAGAATTATGATGCCACGAGTTTGAACCGCTTTTCGCGATCTTCTCCCTCCTCCTTGATTGTAATTTCTTTGACCTAAACACACAATAAGTCATAGTTCCAAGAACCCCCGCCATTACAACGCTCCCCACAACCGTGACCAAACTGGCAGCCCATTTATATTTTCTACCAACTACTATATAAGAAGAAGCCATGAACGCGACTGAAGTGCACACAGAAGCTAACCACATCAGCTTGTTAATCACCCCAATCACCCTTCTTTCGGCTTTTGTCTCGCCTCTAACCAGTGTAATCTGAACCACCACCACCGCTAAGGAAGTGAAAAGGGAAATGGCGTTGAAGATGAAAAAGATCTTGAAAGAAGCCCGGTCCACCACCACCGCCACCCATGCTCATCACCGCCAGGAACTGTGAAAATGGCAGCAAATGCAACTGTTGCAAAGAGCACTGCTACCACAGTTACTGAATTGGTGGCATTGTTGATGCCTTCACGGTGGAGTTTTCTGAGCTCTTTGGCAATCCCGTGGACGTTTTTGTTTGTTTTTCTAGTTTGTAACAGTTGTGTGTGGACATCGTTTTTAATCTGAGTCACTGTGTTTCTTAACTCGTCTCTTGGTTGGTTCAGTTCGTTTGCACGAACTGCACCACAACGAGTGAGGCACTCTATTATGTCTGAAGACTCTTCAGATAAGGAAAGACCTTCAGCTATGTCAAGAGCTGTTTTGTGATCTCGGGTCAGTGCATTCACATTAGCACTGGTGTCGGGGAGGCTAAGCAACTCGTTTACTATCTGCAAGAACAAGAAAAACAAGATGACACATACACACTAGGGAAGAGTAAGGGGTGTTCATATGTGTTTTCAAATCTGATCATGTGATATTAAATATAACAGTCATATAATCAGCTGTAATGATACGCGTTCTACTATTTGAAATTGTAACAGTTAGATAATATGTTGTTTGATCTTTTGAGAAATTCTGTTAATATAAAATCGTGACCAAAACAGAAACTTTCATATGTCATTGAGGTATTCAAATTTGAACTTTCAATTTGAAACTTGATTATTATGAATTTAACATGCAATAATGAAAAAATCAGTTGGATAATGCACATCAAAACGACCCAAAAAACGAATTAGAACAAATGGAGTCTACCTCTGCTCGTTTCTTTCTTGTAGCAACATGCAATGCAGTAAAGCCCGACTTGTCTGGCAGCATAACAATAGCCGCATCAGCCTCAAGTAGCAATTTCACAACCTCACTGCTAACCCCTTTCACAGCCATATGTAACGCCGTCTGACCCTTTTTGTCCGTCCTTCTAGCAAGTAGCGGATCTATCTCTAGTAAAGCTTTCACAATCTCAACATGCCCGCATCTAGCTGCTAAATGCAGTGCATTTTTTCCATTGGATCTTGAAATATCTATCAAGCTATGGTCTTTTGACAGCAGCTCTTTAACGACAGCAGTATGACCTCTAGTAGCCGCTGTTATCAGAGGGGTTGCGTTTCCTTGGGATTTTGTTTGGCATAGCGACGGATCATGGTCAAGTAGTAGCTGAACAATAGCTGCAATTGTTGGCATAACTTCATCAATGCTAAGAAGACATTTTTTTAGAACAGTTAACTCGCACCTCTCTAAACCTACTCTTCTTTAACCATTTGATGAGTAACACATGTGCTGCACACCATGATATCCCTAGGCTACAAAGTACAAACCCTTTCCTTGAAGATATTATTAATGTTTATCTATATCTATACTATATATAAAGCACAAACACCTTAATCGAATCAGGGGCAAAGCATTCATATTCATGAATTATCACAATTAATAACAGAACAAAGTTCAAGAACTTTACCATCATGCCCTTGCCTAGCAGCAATATGTAACGTATCAAATTCCGAACGGCTCTTTCTCGTGATCGTTTCTTTATCGGCGTACTTCAAGAGCTCCTTCACAACCTCAAGGTGCCCCCTTTCAGCAGCAGTATATAAAGCTGTTTCTCCCAACTCATTCACCTCATTAACCACAGACGCACGAATCTCAGCAACTTCCGCATCAAAATCAGCTCCACTCAATGTCCCCACCATCTGCGAATCAATGTCATCAAGTATTTGCTTCACCGCTCCCAGATCCCCACGTTGTGCCGCTAGATGAAGCTCTGTATCATTATGTCTACCCGTCACTTGCTTGACATACTTCTTCTTCCCCGCCTGATCCATCCGCTTCCCGGAGTTCGACAGCACCAAAGCCGGAGCCGTAGCAGACGACGGCGAAGGCGAAGGCGACGGCAATGGCTCACAGCTAGGGTTAGGGTTTTGATTGTGCTTTGTGAAATTCATCACCCCTATTTCAACATCTCCTACTGAAAAACAATTGCAGGTTACATACCATCAGAGATACCACAACAACACACAAACAGCAGATATCTAAACAAATAGCTTTTCTCCATCAGCAAATCAAAAATGACTACACTCTACATATAAAAATCATTAAAGTTGCAGACAACCGATCATCATAATTCATGAAGCTTCAGCATTTTCATTCACTACAGTTAATTTTACAAAACGGTAGCATAAATGTTAACACATAAACATAAAATTCAATATGAAACAAACAACAGTATCGATTTCAAGCACAATTCAGTTGATCGTCATCTTACAACCGCCTTAAACTTCAGATTGACTGTTTTAAACCGAAAAATAAAAACATAAAATCGAAATAGCTTTTCTCCATCAGCAAATCAAAAAGCATTACACTCCACATAACAAAAACCGTTTAAGTTGCAGACAACCGATTATCACGAAACTTCGGCATTACCACTCACTACAGTTAATTTTAGCGATAGCATGAATATAAAATTCATCATAAAACAAACAACAGTATCGATTTCAAGCACAATTCAGTTAATCGTCATCTAACATTCATACAAGCACCTGAAACTTCTAATCGACTGTTTTAAACCGAAAAAAACATAAAAAATCGAAATCAGCAGATGAATCGTGCAATTATCAAACACTAACACGTGGAAGCAATCATATGGATTGAAAATTACCTTCAACAATGGCGGAAGCCATGTGTGGAATCAGAGAATAAGTGAAGAAGCTATAGGGAGTGAATTAGTGGTGATGAAAACTGAAGATTTGATGGAATCTGGTGTAGAAGAATGTTTGATTGGAGAAGGAGAACACACAGAAGATGACAATCAAAGGAAGGTGTGAAGAAAGTTCAAGTGTAAGGTCTACCACTTGATACAATGAAAAGTTATGGTCCTTGAACTATTACTAATCTTACAATTATCTACACTCACTTTTGTGTTTTTAGGTCATGTGAAGGTGATACAATCTTGTGTAATGATTGTTTGTCTAGTGGTTAAAGCACGTCTCTTTATAAGTAAGTGGCGTGTAGCATATAGTGTGAGTCTGATTTTTGTTTCGATCGGTTTTTCTTTGCTTTTTTTCTCATTGTTTTCCCATCTAAACTAACCCCGCGGGCATCATATGAAGAGAACCCACTAGTACTTCTAAGATTGTGGCTTCTGTAATGAGGCCTTTTGTAAAAACCCCTATAGCATCGACAAGCCTCATCAGTAAGCTTAATTTTCCTAGAGTATAGACGAGGGTTGATTTAATTGACTTATGTGTAGGTGATAATTATTAGCTTTTCACTAAATTATAGGGTTTGTTATCTTATTTTGTTAATTGAATACATTGATGTTAATCATACATATTAATACTTAACTACAACCATAAAATATTTTTAAAAGTCTCCATTCTTTCATCCTAATTTGTCGCTTGTCCCTTCCAAATTAACGCCATAGTAATATTATATATATCCCCCTCTAAACTTATAAAATTATATTTATCCTTCAAAACATGCTTAAAAAACATTGTACTTGTGTATTGAAAACTTGTGTATTGAAAACTTGTGTATTAGAGAAATATGTAATTTCAAAGGTGGAGATGGGACTATATGTAATCCTCCCTAGTTTTTTTTGTTTTAATTCCTAACCTTTTTAACGAAATTAAAAACAAGTTTTAAAATTTAAATCAACCTATTGATCATTTCATAGGATTTAAACTTGCCTTAACTTAATAATAATAACCATTAGATATCACTATACCAATCTTTGAGACTTCAATGATGAAGATTCTATTCAACCTAGAAAATGTCTCTAACTTAATACATGAAAAAGAAAAACATAAGTATTCATAAGTTCATGACCTCTTCACTATCTTGATTCTTATCTCTTTAATTCCTCTTGAACAATTGCTTGATCGATATAAGACATTTTTTTATTTTATTAAGGTCGTGTGATATGTTTTAATGCCCCAGGGGCATTATCCGACATGAAGACACTGATGTTGTTATACATTGAGGTAAGGTGATATGAAAAAGAAAAAAATTAAAATAAATGATATGACGTTTATTTCGCTTTTTTTATAACTGCAGCAATATATTTTTCATTTACCGACAATTTACATCTAGTATCTTCTATACTAGGTAGTAAAAGTCTTTCCTAGAAGACCAAATGACATAAAAACAAAAACAATAGAATTACAAAGGATATTAATTTATAATGGTTTGGGCCCTCACATTATTCTCTCCATATCACTTTTAATTATTAAGCATGTCAAAACAATGGCAACCACATCTCATTTATCTTCTTATAGTCACCTAGGTTGACTTTTCAATAAAGAAAATGTAAACAAAACGTTTACTTTAATTTATATAATATGAAAGTTAAAACTTTACACTAATATGAGTCACATTTGATAACGAAATCGACATTTCAATGGTATCTTCTTTTAGTTTAAAATATAGTTTTTTTCTTTTTTCTTTACATGAACACTTATAATTTTACATAAACACTTATAATCTTAGATAAAATCATCACATACTACATCATATAAAACTAGAACACACATTTTAATTGAGTGATACACTATTTATCACACCAAAATGTCATATTTAGACGTCTACTTATAACTAGTAAAGAACATACTTTGTCAGTTCTATTCTAATAATTTTCATCGTAATAAACTTACTAGAATGAAGATAGAATTCTTGGTTAACAATTTCCCTTTTTTTATCTTCTTATATTTTCTTTTTGTGAATGAGAAATGCTCGATCCACATAATCATACGTTGATCTATTTTAATAAAATATAACAGAAAAATTATAAATAAGAAAAACACCCATCTATTATTGTTTTAGAAATACTATTTGATCCTATTGGAGGCGACTAGTCTTTCAAATAATTAATCAAGAGAAAATAAGAGAAATAATCACTTTATTTTTAAAAGTATGCATCTCATTATATAATTATATTAGGTTAGTATCCCGTGTATTACACAAGTTGAATAAATAAAATATAAATAACTAGTAATAAAAATTTGTGAATTATAAAACCATGTTTGAAGATAAAATATGATTATAATTGCATATAAATAGTTATTTCAAGCAAATAAACAATAAATAAGTTATAGATCGATAGACATATAGATAAATAGATAATCTAGAAACTCATTTATTAAACAAATTATAGTTAGTAATAAACATGAAAAGTTACAATACAATTTTTTAATATAAGATATGTATAAAATTATATATACGTATTTGTTTAAGAGATAAAACAATTATATTATGTTGGGACCTGGTATTTTAACGAAATATCGAATGATTAACGTGTAAACCAAATCAAATAGTGCGAAATCCTATTTGATTGGCGATCCAATCAATGAGAACGCACGTAGAATCAATAAAGTATTGAATCAAACGTTAAGAATCGATTAGGAATCGATCTACTGTGTTCTATGAACTTGGAGTATCAACTTGGAGGTTTCTGAACGGCTAGGGTACGTCTGGAGTCGAAATAGAATGAATGCCCTTGTTTTTCCACGAATTGGGTTGTATTTATAGGTTAGTATTGTTCATTCGTGCGACTGAACCATTTGTATGGTTCAGTCGTGCGATTGAACCATGCGGTTGATTCATCCGCACGGCTGAGTGTTCAGTTGTGCGCCTGAGTCAGTCGCATGAAGTTGTTCAAGCGTATGGACTATTTAGGCACATGGACACTCAGTCGCATGGCCAGTCGGACACATGAGAACTTCACTTCACCAAGTTTGAGTGTATTCAATATTATAACATTATGCATAACACTTCAAACAGTCACAAACCTAATTAACCAATTCAACATCGACTCATTAATGAAATATTAAACATTATAAATAACAGACAACCAATATCATTTCATTAATCATTTCAAACATTACACCAGAATCAGACAAACAAGATCTATTACATTCATATCATGATCTAGGGACATACATGTACCAACATATTATTTTTATCTCTCTTATCTAAATAGTTTCATTTTTAAATATTTATTTTAAGATTTTTCTTATAAAAATTATTGTTTATAAAAATCTTGTTTATTAAAAACTCAAGTTTCTAATCATTCTGGTTGTTTTAATAAAACTGCTTTTAGAAAATTCCATATTTTTATTAATATTTTAAAAAATGACTGATTTAAAATATTTTGTTCTAAAAGATTCAATGTTTTAGAAAAGATATGAATTTTAATTTTTTTAATAAAATTTATTTTTAAAAATATAGTTTAATTTAAAAAAATCTTGATGAGAGAGAAAAATATATCAATTAACCAAATTAATTTTTATAAAGAGAGAGAAATTATTTAAATGTTTAAATTACTTTAATACTATTTTGGAGGGAAAATAAAATGAAGATGTTTAAAAAATGACAAGTGTTAAAAATATGGTTTAAAAATGACAAGTAGTAAAAGAAACTTTATTTTATTAACATTTATAGATTATATCTCAAACAATAAAATGCACAGATAATTTTCAAACTACTATTTTATATTTACGTATGAGTTGTTATAATCTTGAAGTTTATAAAACATTAAAACTGTCCCAGTTTTAATAAATAAATTTGACACATTAAATAAATTTTGTACGTGAGAAAAGATAGATACTCAACTAATATTCTACCTATAAAGTTGACACACGTGATCTCAACCAAATCCGGTGACTGGTGGTTTGATTCATGTTGCTTTTTTTAGTATTATTTAACATGTTATTGTAATTTGTTTTGTATACACATTTTTTCACTACAAAACGTGTGATTTTCAACGACGAATTATATACTTTTGGTTTTCAGAAATGTTGTCACCGTCACAAATGCAGCAAATATTTATAAAAAAAATATTAAGATTTTCTGTGAGATTCATGTTATGCGTTAGTTCATCAGCAATAGTCTATGATCTAGTAATGTATCATATTACTATACGATTTTCAATAATATTCTGCTCTTAGAGCATTCACATTATATTTTTATTTTTATTTATATAATTACATTCAAAATCATTATATATTCTCTCATTTCCAATTAAATAATAATTTTTATACATTTATCATTACTTTTTTTTTTCTCATTCACTCACAATCAATTTAAAAAATATTAAAAAATATATTGGGAATAAACAATGATTTTTTAAATATATCAATCAATAATAATATTTTCTCTCCGGTTCACTCACAACTATACCTTGCAAAATGGGTGGGTCGGACCGGGTATTGGGTCAAGACGGATTGGGTTAGGCGGGAGTTCGTGTCAGAAACGGATCAGGACGGGTTCGGATCAAGATAAGTTTGGGTTAAGATGGGTCGGATCAGGACGGGTTGGGTAAAAAAATTGTAAAACGTTAGTTTTTCAACAAACATCATAAAATTATATAACTACAAATAACTTAATAAACCATAATTAATTCCACTAATGCTATAAATCACACAAATTTATGCTATGGAAGTGCAATGCTCGGTGGTTTTGTGAACAGAGGAGATTTCAGTGAAATCGAAACAAATACTCGAAACAAACACAGATTAATTTGTCTCGATCCAAACACAATTTCTCAAAAAACACATTTAAACCAAAATACGCCGGAGAACTGTCGGAAAATCCAAGGGTAGCAAAGTTTGCGAGCTGGATCTACGCCGGAGATTTTGACGTCATCGATGCTCGGAACCACACCTACAGAGCAGCTTAAGAAGACGACGGTTGATTCTGCAAATTTTCCGGCAAGCAGCGTCACAGTGGGTGGTGATGAGGGGATGGCCAATGAGATTTGAGAACGATGGTCTAGCGGTCTAACCCGTGAACAATTTTTTACATCGCCAATCTGACCCGCAAATCCATTTAGAGTAGAATCTCATGGGCCTAGCCTGACCCTTGAACATTTTTTAGGTCCAAGCTAACCCATTTTCCTTTTAAAAATACCCATAAGAACCCGTAATGGAAAATATGAGTTTGTTTTGCCGGCCCTACTCACAACCACTAGAAAACATTCCATATAACATACCAAAAACACTCGTATATTTTTATAGATTCTACTACGAATACTCTTACTTTACAAGAAAGAATAATTTGATGGAGTACGATGGTTTTGATTTGCGAAAGATGATCGTGTTATTGAGTCGTAGCTCATTTTTGACCGGTTCTCAAATAGTATAAGAATGTTCAAGTTCGCTAATTTAAACCACCACATAAACTTGAAACTTTGAAACATAATAAACAGTGAGACTGTGTTTATAATTTTCAATTTTATTAAACTCTGAAATATATAACAATAATTAACTCTCCAACTTAAACACTCCCTAAACACAAATTGATCTTTAATGTGAAACAATGCAGAAGATAATAAGTTTACAACTTAAACCTAAACTCAATATTACTATATAACATGTGACAGAATATAATCGTAATGATTTATTAAATCTGAGGATATAAGTAATATAGTCTAGATAAAACTGACCATCCGGGCTATATCCTCGGGTCTAATAAACCTCATTTTTTCGTCGTTGATCCACCCATACTTCTCTAGAAACGGGTTCACCGTCTTCTTTGGCGGATACGTCTCGATCACATCTTTCCAAACATTAGCCCGAACCATGTCTCGAGTCACCTCCCAAACACAGTTGTTGCACTTGAACCCTGCACCCAAGCTGATCATCAACACTCTATCACCTCTCTTGAGTCTTTTCTTTGCCTCCATGTACCCCAAAACATACCACAACCCGCCCGCCGACGTGTTGCCAAACCGATGCAACGCCATTCGGGCCGGTTCGAGATCGTACTCACTTAGCCCCAAACTCGCACCCACTTCATCGATCACCGCTCTTCCACCCGGGTGTATGCAAAAGTGCTCAATGCCAGTTTTGAGGTTAATTTTCGTACGAGCTCTTCGGGCTGCATATCGAATAATCTCCCATATTGGAAGCATTTTCGGGACAAGCACTTGTAAGTTCTTCGCTAAAGCACGGGCCGCAGCTTTCGTGAGCGATTTCGTAAGGCGAAAACCACCATATCCCTCATTATCTTCCACTTGCATGCAACAACTGTATGCGTCATCGTTCGAACCAAAATGGGTTCGAACGAGACATTTGAGCTTCAAAATAGCTTGATCCACTCGAGCTCTATCGTTCGTTAACAGCATCGAACAACCCCCAACCCGAAAAATGCAATTCGACAACATCATAGACCTCTCTCTCCCACAATACCAATTACCCGCCATCGACTCCGAGCTCACAACAACGGCTAACCTCTTCTTATGAGTCTTGAACATTTGTTGCACAAGATCAACCGCCACGAGACTCGCGCTACACCCCATTCCCGATAAATTAAACGCCTTAATATCGTCGCGCATTTTGTAACGGTTTATGATCCTAGATGTTAAAGAAGGAGCAGGGGAGAGTAAAGATACATTCACCACAAGTATGTCAATTTCAGACGGTGAGATTTTCGACCTAGCGAATAAATTATCTAGTGTATCGAAGAACACAGCTTCGATTTCCGATAGTGAGTCAGCATATCTTGGGCGTTCTTCTTCGCCCAAGATAATGTTTTTCGGGCCATAGGTTTCTTCACCTAGGCCCGAATTAACAATGGTCTTTAACAAGAACTTGTAGTCTTCTATCCCAAGGTTTTTGTTGCGCGAAACGATCTTCGCGCACTCTTGGGTGTTTAGCTGCATTGCATTGTTTCCCATGTAGCACTCGTAGTCGATCATGTAACACGTTGGGTCGCGCCTAAAGGCTAAATTTGCTAGCCAAAAGCTAATGTATGAGATTGTGAACAAGAGTATAAGTGGTGCTAATATCACCATTGCTATTTGCAAAAGGAGATAGAGAGTTATATACTTTTTATAGGAGGATTTGAGCTAGAGAGTTATATACTTATATAGGAAGATATGAGTTTGAAAACTTATAATAAATAACTTTCGGGTCGGGTCGGGTCGGGTCGGGTCGAGTTGGGTTTCTTGGGTACTCAAAACCTTTGGTTAATGACCCAACGGCTTGAACAGAAGTCCTTCATTTTCAGGGTCCCAAATTCATGTTTTTAAGAGGTTTTCAAAGTTTTTATTTTTTACTTTTTTAATATTTATTTTTAATTATTTATCGTGGTGAATGGTCTGTCATTGACGCCATATCTGAGAAGTAAATGCCTGTTGATTTTTTTTAATACTAGAATTTTGATTTTTAATTAAAAAGTTGAAAAGTTAGATTATTATTGTGTAAATTTTGATGTATTTTACGATATTAGCGTTAACATATATTTATGATTATATATAAGAGCGTAAACAAGTTAAGTTTTCATGTTAATTATGCAAGCCTTTTTTAGTAAAAACTTGAATGGACTCGAGCTAAACGAGCCCTAGCCGGAATAGGTACGAGCTTACGATGCATAGCGCTCATTTAATAAAAAAAACAAGAGTCCAAAATTAAATCACTGGGTTTGATTAGAGTCCAGGCCTCTGGGACCTAAAGAGGCATACTATTTATACTAGAAGGGTGTTCGCATAATACGACGGAGTATCAGTTTACATCCGGCACGTGTATTTAATATTTTGTTATTATTTTTGTAGTAGTTTTATATAAATCTATTATATTTATTCTAAGCTAAAATTTAAAACATTAAATAAATAGATTTTGTAATTATGTGTATATATATGCATTAACTTATTGTTTCTCATAATATATAGATATGTTCAGTATAAAGTTTACACCAAAACATTTAAAAACATCACATGTTAAATTTTAGTCTCAAAACATTTTTAAATGTGATACTTTAAAAAAATATAACTGAAATCTTAAAACATATTAAGTTTTTTTGGTTATAGGTAGATAATATAAAATTTTATGCAGGTGTTAGTAAATGTATGGTTATTAATGTAACTAATTATAATGGATAATTTATAAATAATATTATAAATATTATTTTACCCTCAAAAGTGGTTATATCTTATGAATTAAATATAGTAAGTTTTTTTAATTTTATAGTATCTTAAAATACTCTTATTATATTTTTATATATAGTATAAATAAATATTACTTTTTATAAAAGAAATATCATCGTATATTTCATTATAATAAAAAGAGTATATTGTTTTATAAATATATGTAACAAATAATCAAATAAAAATGTCATTAATACATAATAAATGACTCAAACCGGAACATGTAAAACCTTCTTACAAACAAACAGAAAAACCTAATACTACTAGTCACAAAGTTAATCACCAATGTCTAATGTTTATACATTATAACTAGTGTTAGAAGTAATAACCAAGTATTATTTACGCGTATTTCACTTAGGAATAAGATCGTTATCACATGTAAAGTATATTATCACATGATCATATGATTAACAAACAACATTGTTTATAATACCTAAAACAATTGATAACAATTCATCTCACTTTTAATTTAGGTTTGTGATTACGACTCAACGTACATCTAGAATCAGTCAATTTCTTAGAGCGAAGAAGGAACAGTTTTACCAACCGATCGTCGTAAATATATCAACATCGTTTTCATATTACAGGTTGTGTTTGCCATTCTTGTAACAAAATTAATCGCAACTGCAAATTAATTGCTAGTGTTTAGGGCCCATGAACTATTTGCATACAGTTAAAAATTTCAGGAACATTAAAGCAAATTCATCTACCACATCTATCAACATTTAAACCATTGTCACAAAAATCTTTTACCCAAATTCAGTAAATCCTTTTGGTTGTATTACAAGCATGGATTGTCTATAAGTGTGTAAGAAGTAATTAAAATGTGTATTAACGTATAATCACTTGATTTGTTGGAGGGCGCAATTATTTCACTGATGTGAAAGGACATGTAATTTTTAGTATTTACCAGGGGTGATAATCTTATCAGGTTGACAGGTAAAATAAACTCAAACATGACCTATGCCTTTATTCGTGTTATAGTGATAATGATCTTAACACTAATCAGGACACTTAAAACCGTGTAACAAATCGTAATACCACTTACCTATGACCTAAATTAGTCAAACTATGACGGGTTATAAATGGTTTGATGACATGTAGATGGATTATTGGGGGATTACAAACGGATCATATTAAGTTGTAAACGCTACATAAACAGGTTGAGTGGCATGTTGTATAAATCATGGGTTCCAACAAATCAGCCTTATAAATATATATTTCCTGTTCTAATTTTAAACAGACAAACGAATCAACTTGCATAGTTAAATGGTTAAATATGACAAACCGAACAAGACCCACACGTTTAATTAAACTAGTTAAACAAGTTAACCCAAACATAACGTATTCGTTGAACATGTCAAATATAAAACATATCAAATATTAGAACGGAAACCGTAATCATTTTCTATTAGGGTTCGTGTCTTATAAAAAATTACCAGTTATAATTAAAAATAAAAAATTACTTTAAAAATCTACAGACAATTAAACAGTCACAAGAAACAAAAAAAATGCAATAAAAGTTGTTGGGCCAAAATCCAGTCGTGAATGCCCCATAGCATTTGGTCACTAGCACCCATGATAGTAAAGACCAATACAAGAGGAGCTTCGTCAGATCTGACATGTCATAAACACATTCAAAGTTTTTCAGAAGAATAGATTGAAAGTTTAATGGTACACATTGAAGCAACATGTCATAAACACATTCAAAGTTTTTCAGAAGAATAGATTGAAAGTTTAATGGTAAACATTTAATCAACAATAAGGTTGTTGTCATGTAATCTCGAGGTTTCTGGCTCAGTAGCGAAAACTAAAAACCGTATATTCTAAAAATATAACACATCAGGCTCAAAGTGGCTCCATGACTTTTAGAGATTATGTAAATGATAGTCTTGTGCATCAGGTTTACACTTTAGATCAAAAGTTTTACCAATTCAAAAATTATGTTTCAACTGTATTATGTACTAGACCTGATGCACATGCCATTAAGATTGTGAAAGATCTATTTCGATTTTCTAACAAAAATGTTGAGATTTCTATATTTGGGGAATGCATGTTTAGTACTAATTTTTAATAGTGGTGAACTTCATTAATCATTTATAACTGTTTCTCGCCAATGCTATGGGCATATCCGCTCTCTTAAACTTTTAATGATGGTTCAACTGATACGGTGGGAAAGTAAATTTGAGCTAATTTGTTATTATTTTCACGCATTAAACTTAGGAATGCGTTTATTTGTTAATATTATGGCCGGTCATAGTTTAGTAAAGATTTTAAATGGGTTTGTTTGGACTAGGCTATGTATGAATGATCTTTTGTATTTTATAGGGGATCTTGGTCTCTACCCTTCTTCCCCTTCGACCTAAAAGCAAACGTCAAGAGCTAGTTAGTTCTGTTTATGTCAAGGCAAACAAGCCCTCTATTAGGGCTAGCATAACAGGTATACCTATGCCTGTTAAGACACGAACACAAAACCTGTATACCTGTACATGACACGATAACTTATCGTGTATCTGTTCCAAACCTGAACACGAACCTGTTAATACCAGGTATACACGATAAGACACGATAAGAACCATTAATAACACATATTTAGGAACCATTTTAGTGATACAAAAATCATCCGAAAGATTTGGAGTGGGGGTACCTTAGGAAGTTTTTAGCAAGCAACACTAGTAATACAAAAATCAGAATGTGAAGATGTGAAGTTAGGGTTATCACTTATGTATTTTAATGTTATATTATTTATATATTTTTTTAAAAATATTTATGATGTACTAACGGGTACATAACAGGTAAACAGGTAAAGTATCTG
Source organism: Flaveria trinervia (assembly GCA_025506515.1). NCBI lineage: Eukaryota > Viridiplantae > Streptophyta > Magnoliopsida > Asterales > Asteraceae > Flaveria > Flaveria trinervia. Next base: position 70,030,978 of record CM046458.1, read on the forward strand.
TTTAGACACGAAATTTAACAAGTATATTCGTGTCTACCTGTTTCGTACACGAAACCTGTTAAGGTCATACCCAATACCTGTTAAGATCGTGTAGGTTCGTGTCGTGTATTCGTGTTCGTGTCTAAAAGTGTCAGCCCTACCCTTTATTGTCAAAACTCTCGAATCTCTTTCCCTGAAGCCTCCTATTAAGTGTGAAATGGCTGGTGGTAAGCGTGGTAAGATCGCTGCTAACGAATTGTGAGTGTGTGGAGAATGCTATGGATTTGAGGGTTAGAAAACGAACTTGCACTACAAGTCAGAGAACTTTCATCGGTGGCACAACACATCAACAATTAGTCAAATAAAATACATTTTGTTTGTGCAAGTTTGTGGGAGAATAAAACGTGGGTAAAGACTTCATGAACGGATCACTGACATAACTTACACACAGACATAAGATATATGGATGTCATTGACACAACACTGATGACAACAATATTAAGAGCTCTTTCACCATGTTGTAAATTCGTTGGACATAAACATTTTTTACATAAAACTAAATAAAACAATTTAGGAAAAAGCTATTGTCGCTCTACCTGCTTTCGAAGTAACGAACAATATACAATCATTGGCCTCCTTAAAGGAAAGATTTAAGAAAAAAACTAAAGGCATCCTTAAAGTTTATTGTTAAAAACTCTCATCGTATATTCAGGTTTGGGATCGACAACAATAAACAGAAAAGGTTATAATTGATTGCGTTAAACTTTTTTTTTATTTATAAATTTTAGTTTATATGTGAAAATAAACTTTAATTAAATTTATTTGTCTAGCTTTACTTTCTGTAATATTTATAATAAAATTATTATAATCTGATTCATGCTTTTATCGTGTATTTTAAGAACTCTTTATAAAATTCAATTAAAACATAGTGTACTTTTTTTCTCCTTTGCCAAACACAATTCATGCTTTCTAAGTCATCTTCTCAAGTTCGATCAAATTATCAATACTAAGTAATTAAAATTTTGAAACTAAGTAATCAAAGTATCAAGGTATCAAGGTATCAAGCTATCAAAACAATCAAGATTCTAGATTTACTGATTTAGGCGAATAGAGAGAAAACAATCAAAGATTCCAATTAATGATTTAGGCTAATAGGCACAAAACAATCAACAAACAATCAAGATTGTAAACATGGAATCGAACAACAAGCAAGCATATATGATAACATATACCAAAATTTAAAAGCAGAAAATTAAAGAAAAATAACTACCTTGATTCTTGATGTTTGATTATGAAGACTTGATCTTGATGAACACACATATAAAATCTTGATTCCTGATGGGTTAGGATGATGCAAAAACCTAATTAACCTTGATACCTAGAGTAAGTCAGGCATTGTATTCTTGAGTAACGTGTGGTTAGTATTACACGATATATTTGATTATTTTACTAAGTTACGTAGCTAAAACTAAACTATTGTCTTTTGACTGTAAATGTTTGTAAATGAGATTGATTAAACTAAATTGCTTAAATAAAACAAAACTAAAAGATGATCACACTCGGGTTTCAAGTATCTGAAAGATTTGTGTCACTTAAGGTCTACCAAATTAAAAATCACATAAACATGATTCATTTGTTATTCATGTTGAAACGTGATAACTAACACAATAACAGATTATGTAAATTAGATAGTGAAATTAACTAAAGCCAACTAGTTCATTAATAAACACCGGTTATGATAAGACCCTAACCAATCATCAATGATTAATTATGCAAAGATTAATAATTTTATGGATAATCAATTAGACTAATTGACAAAAGTATTTTAATCAATGAAAGTATTAGACGCATAAAATAATAAGATATGATCCAACAACTCAAGTTTATGTCTACGATAGATAAAAAAACAAACTAAACACGTCTATATCACTAAATCTATACCGCGATGAACTAACCAACCATAACCTGCTTGCCATAATAACCTCCTGAGTCCTGCCTTTGAACTCTCCAACTTCTACGATAATTCCCTTTCGGCCTTTTAATTTCTTTCGTGGTTTCATGCACTGGCCCATCAAAGTGAGCCCACAATTGGTTATTAGTCCATAAGTTTAATTATCACAATTAATTTGAGCCCAATTGATTTTAGATTTGCTAATTGCTACAAAACATTACACGTGGATATCTTTTCTCATATTAACTTAATCACGTTTGCATATTTTAACCACAGCAACTTCAATTTAGCTTGTATTTACTTTAAACCTTCATATCACCATCATTTAACCTTAATTTCTAAAAGTTGCTTTTCACATGACATGCTCCTCCATTGCAACAAGTATACAATCTTTTCAATATGGGAATTGAATTTAACAATATACAAGAACTCATAAATTACGTTTTCATCAACAACTCTATTTTTTCTAACTAAACTTTAATCATAATGATTTTAAATTTACTGTTTATTTAGTTGAATGTCTTAACCATTAATCTATTTGTTAAAATTCACTTTTTAACTTGTGGTTTCTTAAAAACTATAAATATGAGCTAATTATGTACGGATTAGTCCTAAAATATACTTACACATAATTAACGCATATAAATCACTTGTCTCTAAGCAGCTTGATTTTTTGGATGATGAACATAATCGATGAAGAATGATGTCAGAGACAGATCGCTTGAGCCTTGACGCTTTGATTCCGACTTTTTAGATGATGATAACCGGAATCGTTGATTAGATTGGATATAGTACAGTATATTTAGTTTTTCTTTATATGTTTTGAACAAATAAACAAGTCCGAGTATTTTAAACAAATGAATGAAATATGGGCTATGGACTATAAAAGAAAAATAACTTTTTTTCTAAATGTTCTTACAATTTGGTTGTTTGGTGGCCTAAAGTTATTATTTTTTCCAATTCATTTGGCCCGCTCTAGGGGTTTGCAAATTGTGAGAAGGATCTACAGTTAGCAACACTCAAGATCGTGACAATTAAGGTTAATTAATTTACAGGGTATGTGTTAAGGTGTTTGGTTGTATGTGAATTTGAATATCGTTACAACATTTCGTTGCTTGGTTAAGAATCTATAACCTATAATAAAATAAGGTTTTTTAAAACACGTGTCATCATTCTAGCATATCAAATGACACATGTCAACATTCTAACATAACAAAAAATTTATTTTTCCGCCTCTCTCTCATAATAAATACCAAAATAATAAAAACAATTAGTTTGACTTTCCTTTTTAACAAAAATATGTTAAAATAAAAATATTTATATTTGTGTTTATTGTCTCTCTCATATTAAATAATAATTATTGTAAATAAAAAAAAACTACTAAACATATTATATGTTATTTTAATAATTTATTAATACATATTAATATAGAGTAATAATTTTTAATTCATTATATGTTATAACTTTTAGATATTTATTACATTTTTATTTCAACAATGGATAATAGCATCTATAATATAAAATATTTATAAAACTAATGATTTTAATATCTTTTATTTATTCCACTTATGTAATACATAAGCTATAACCTAGTATATAATATAATATAGTTTGTGAGAGGTGGTACATTAACTATCCATATATATATAATGGCATACTCTTCACTACATGAACTTCAATAGTTGTTGTGTTTTGGCCATAAAAGTTTTGTAATTTTTATATTTGGCCTTATATGATTTACCAAGTTATTTAACAATCAAAAAATATTTTAAATACTTATTTATTTAAATTGCATCATGAAATATGTGAAAACTTGTGTCATTTCGACAAGTTTGTTAACTAGAAACAACGTTAACAAAATAGAATAAACGTTAACAAGTTTGTGATACAATCACCCGCACAGCACGAGTGGAAGCATTTCTCTTTTTTTTATATTTTATATTCAAGTGTGACAATTAAAACTTGTGTAAGTTGTGTTCGTGTTACTACACACTATTGACTAGCTTGAGGTGGTGATTGTAAAATTCAAAGGTGAATTAAGCAAT